>VZTU01010326.1:356490-378840 GCA_013400835.1 Zapornia atra
TTTGAGCTTAGGCAAACAAAGGACAATCTTTTTAAACCTCAATAGTATTATAAACCTCTTTCAACAAATGACAGACCTTAATGCTTGAAAGTTCTTGAATGCATACGTTCTCAAGTTTCTTACTTTCTTCCTTCTCTTTGATTCCAGCACCTAAATGACTCTGCTCATTTCTACCTCTTTCAGAGCATGCTCAAAAATCACTGATAGCTCCTACAGTTATTCCAGCTATGAATCAATAAGGAATTGACCAGCCTTTCATGTTGAATAATGCCAACCTAAGCAAACTCCAATTCAAACTAGGTATTAGAGGCCACATCCAAAGAAATATATTTCCACCTAAAAAGTAGATATTCCCAACACTGAAACAAAAAACAGGAGTTACAGAGTCAAATGCTCAACAGATTCTATGCCATGAGTTGGACATCTCAGAAAGAGGCCTGAAAGAGCCACCATCTCCAACACTGAGTTGGCTAATGATAGTACAAGCAATGTGCCAACGCTTAGAACTGACCAACGAAGCTTCTGTGCCTGAGCAGACATGTTTCAAAATTTTCTGTTCCTTCTCCTTTCATTCAGCAGCTTCTCTCCTCACTTGAGAGGAGCATCTGCTAAAAGAAGGCACCTACATATTTTATTTCAAAAAACAGAGGTGTGCTCACCAAATTCTCTTAAAACATAAAATAATGAATTAAGATCCCTCATTTCTGCAACAGTAACATAGGGCTATTAGCCAGAATATGGAAGGTCGTTTCATTTCTGTGCTAGATAGTGAGTTAACCTGGCAGGGGGGTTGGAACTTGCTGATCTTTAAGGTCCCTTCCAACCCTAGCCATTCTATAATTCTATGAAATTATTTTATCTAACTGAAAGCATTCAGATTACCAATTTTTGCTACCTCAAAGGCCACACAAAACAGTGTCACAAGACAATTCCTTTCAGTTAAAATGAAAGAGTGAGGAAAACCAGCCAAAGCTGGTTTGTAACTCTTCCTCATAGTAAGTTGTGAGGTTCTTTGCAAGTAGTTTCAAAAAGTACCTCCAAGGCTATCAATTAACCAGAATGAATTAATGTTACATTAGTTTTTTTGAAAAGAAAAAAATAATACTTAGAGTAGGTATGACTATATTACAAAGACCAACTTCAGAACATTCTTAGAAACGCCAAGTTGAACCACAGGAACACTATTTTTAAGCTCTGATCAACTGGACACACATAATTTTTAGAGAACTTACAAAGTTATCAGAATTAAATCATTATAATTGAATAAATGAAAAAACTCATTAACTGATTAATGTTCTTCTTGAGCACCTTTTGCTTTTGCTCCTATCCAACTCTTTATTCTACAAGTGGTCTTCTAGAGCAGGGTTTATATACATATGCGCATGGACATGTAGAAAGTTGTAGTTCTAGGAAGGTGATACTGACTCAAAAAAGTGAGTCAGTTGGACAATGTTTTCTGATGAATGCAATAGAAGCCCAGATGGNTAAAATAGAAAGAGTTATCAATTATTATAGACAATTTATTTTACATCCAAGCTGTGAAGATGTAATACCAGGGATCTAACTGGTTGCACTACTGGTTAAAGTTTTGCTGTAATTATTATGCTAGAAAATATCTTCAGTAGTAATAAGGTAACTTAGTGTCTTCCAAACTATGCCTACTAGAGACTTAAAAATACTGAGAAGCAAATACTTAGAAACAGTCCAATTATTAGGTTGCAAAATTTTATATAATCTAGAAACTTACAAATGTTTAACATCGTATAGTGCAACGAGCTGATGAGGAAGTGAGAAAGAATCCACTGAGGTTTGTACCACTATATATGTCAAAAAGAAGGCATGAAAATCCCCAAACCCACACTGAGGTCAGGAAGACAAAAAAATTCAAAGGGTCAGTGATACTGCAGTCTTGAAGACAGAAATTAAGTACCTGTGAGAAAAGCCCATGTAACTTAGTATTAAGCAGAAGATGGGTAAAATACTGGCTAATTAGTAGTCAAGCTAATGAAACAGCAAGTCCATGAAAGATGGAATAATGTGCTGAAATTTTAATTAAGACATTAGGGTTGTAGACATAAACAATTACAAACTAAGACCAGAGCCACTGAAAGAACCTTGTTTAACTCTCCTTGATCAATTGCTAGAAACCCAAGCACTGCATAGCTCCCACTGACAGTGGGTGATGAGATCCATGCATGTCAGCGCAAAGCCAGCTCATAGCCAAATTAGGCAGAAAACCAAAGTCAGGATAGTGTTGTAACCTGTTGTGGGTGTCATGCTTGCCCTACTTGAAAAGCAAGAGTGTCCAGCGAAGGAGTTGCAAACTAAGCCAAAAAGCAGGAGTATACAGCAAAAATGGATGTCTCATAGGCCAAGACCAGAGAGGGTTAGCAGACACCACTTAAAAGGAAAAGAATGAGAAGGTGAAACACAAACTAATTCTTCAGTTTAATACGGGGCGGGGGGCGCAGCAGCACAGAGGATCATGTAAAAATGCAGTAGAAAAAAAACCTAAAAAACTTCAAAGCGCAAGCCTTGTTAAAAACAGGTAGCTGAGGGAGGACATAAAAAGAATTCTTGTCAGAAATCAACATAGATTTGTAATTTAAAAGCTGCATAAATTTTCCAAGTTTTCAGCCAGTGTAAAAAAAGCTGTTCCGGGTTTTTCTTTTTTTTTTTTTAAGGTTTATTTAGACCAAGCTGAGGATCAGGTGGGGTTTTCTTTTGTTTGGGTTTGGGTTTTTTTTAATCTTGTATCTCATTGCAACCATGTGGTGCATTTTTCTGCAAAATTCATACTTAGGGTTGAACCTAAGGCATTGGTGCGTTAAAGCAAAGAACAGTAAGATGGTTTTAGAGAGAGGAAATTTCACAAGAGAATTTTTGCAATCAATCTTGCCATTTAAATTGTCATAATTAGACGGATCTCAGAAAACTGTTGAGCTCTAATAGCAAGAGCTGACAGTGAAAAAAGAGTCCTTGTTGATGCTAGGCACCGATGTATGTTGCAAAGTCCTGTGAGATCCTTATTCACAGATGTCCAGAATAGAGACTGAGCGAGAATGAACCATGGTCCTTCCTGGCATACGCATACAGATTTCCTTTCCATGGAAACAGGTTCCCTGCACATGCCACTTTGCAGCTGGAATGAGGTCAGGGTGTATGTGCATGCCCTAACCAGCGCTTCAGGAACACTCCTCAGCCACAGTTAACCCAGATTTGCATTAATGCAATGGAAATCAGAGTTTGTCTTTTGCTCAGTACCTTTCTCCATGATTGAGACAAACCATAAATTTATATGCCAGTAAAGAAAATACAGACACCCTATGGCTAGTTCTATACATTTACCTGCTCAGTCAATAAAGTCTCATTTTACTGACTAGGCAGTCATTCAGCCCTGCCTTCACACAGCACCTAGAAGAGCAGATCCCTTCCCTTAGCACAAAATGCTGTAAGAGAAAGTGTGTTACATTTATGCACATGCAGCCGAAGGAGGAATTTGCATCTTTCCTTTATAACTCCTGCCCAGCATGGCCTTTTCCCTGTGCCAAATGTCAACATCTTATTGCTGTGTGACTTTCAGTTGGCTGTATTCCTACTGTGCTGGCATAAATCCAGTAATCTGCTGATCCGACAAATAAAAGTTGCAGCAGAATTTGACCCTGAACAGTGTTTCTCAGTACTTTCCAAATGTGGCTATTAACATTTACTTCTCCAATCATTCAACTCCCTTGCCAGTAAAACACTTTGGAAGGTTCTCTACTTTTCCCTAGGGCATAACTTCCCTGTTCATGTGAGTTCTTTCTGCATGATTAAAGCCACTAGTATTACTTATTTACCTAGCTTTATTCACGGAGAACAATAGATTTGGTATTATCCACTTCCTGCTCAGAGTCAGGGAAACACATCCCTAGCATGTGCAACTCCCCTGCTCCAGTGAAATCAACAGAAGAGCATGTATTCCATCCAAAGTTTTGCTCAGTGTAAATCTGAACCCAGATTTTCATAAGAACAGCAGCTATGAGAACAAACACTATTTTCCATTTTATTAAAAAGTGCTGAAAATGTTTTTGTTAAATTATCTTTTCTGATTTTATTTTTTTCCCCTCTGGTAAGACAGGCTATAGTCAAAGAATGCTGGTGGGTAAATAATTTTGGCTGGTTTCAGTGAATTATAGCATGCTACAGTTCAACTCTCAAATTAGTCACTCTCAGATAACCGATAGAAACACAGACTCACCACAATCTTTCCTACAAAGATAATAACACTCATTTATTAAGATGACCACTACCAGAAGAAGCAGGCAGAAGACAAAGATGCAGACCAGTTACGGATGTCTGTTGGCGCCTTTCTAGAGTTTCATCTTTAACTGATAATACAGAAATCTGAAATCAAGCAACTATCATCCAGACAAGTATGGGCTGTGGGGATTTTTCCTCCTACAAACATACATTTGTGGCTGCTCTCAAACGTTCTCCGAATGCATTGTTTCACTAATTTTATCTGTATACTAATTTCAGAAGCACGGGCTGTGTTTAGTTTTGCTACGTGCAGCGATCTGCAAATTAGCTGTTATAGTAATTTACACCTAAGTCCATCTATGCCAATGAGTTGCTAAGCTATTGCTGTGGCATGGCTGCGGTTGTACTGTTTATTTATTATGGCTTGGTCTGCATGCAGTACTAATTCTACACCTTAAAATATGCCCACTTTACTATAGCAGTTAGCATAGATCAACGGTATGACATATGGTATATTACTTATCTGCATACAGATCTGTGTTACATAAACCATCAAGACAGCACTACAAGGCCTACATTTACCATGTCTCATGTCAGATTTTGGTTAGTTCAGGTGGCAGATTTAGCTTTTTCTTACCTGTTACTGTAAAAAACACTCTAATATGATAAAGTGTGAAAACCTGGCATGTTTCTAGACTAAGGTTTCCCACAGTAAGATTAAAAGACAGAGGTAGAATTTGACTTCAAGAAAAAATCAACTCCATTTTCTGCTCTAGTCCAAGGATACAAAAAATACAAGCCTATCATAGAAAAACTGAAAGAAGACTGAAAGATTCACTTAATGTTGCTATATTCATACTCAGCCTCAAAGATTTGGCTCTTTTTGCATAGTTTCATGCAAAGGCAAGAAGACCAGCTTGTCATGAGTGTGTCATCCTGGGCTGCAATCAGCGTCTTTTCACTGACTTGAACAGCAGGGAATGAGACCTCAGACTGCATCAGTATGAACCTAGAGTAACCCCACTGAAGTCAGTGAAAGAGTTGGGAGTGCATGTGGAAACAGGCCAACATTTGGCACTCCAAGATCAAACCAGAAAATTCCAGCCTGCTCACCAAGTGCTGATAGGCTGCACTTGGTTTCATTTACAGTGATACAAGTGTGGTACATACTTCTACTTATACTGCGGCCAGTGCAGTGTTTATCAGCTTGAAAAACCTGAAGATTTATTCATTCTTATCTCTCAAAAAGTTCCATATTTCTGATGTAACAAAAGGGTTTGTTGTACACCAAAAAGGCTTTCAGAATTACAGAGCAAACTCAATTCTGGGAAACTGATAAAGACCTAAATAAAAAGGAAATAACACAAATATGTGTTATCATAAAAAACACTTATCCTTTTATTTTCCTGAGAAATCATGACTAATGCAAATTAAACACTGCAGCATGTAATATTTCAAAGTATTAAAAAAAGGAATGTTTTACTATTTCTATTACGTCCACATAGATACAATGATAAAAAAATATAAATCACTGATGTCAGGCTGTGATGGTAAGGCAGTAATGGTAAGGCTCTACCTTCAGGTACTGTGACACAAGGCAATTTGAGCACTTGATAACTTATGCACACCCTTTACAATACAGCTTCACAGAAGCAGCATGGAAATGCTGGTGCTTCTTCAGAGGGATTGTGCTTCTTGCTCATTCTGGTTTGCACGACAGTGGGCAAATGCTGACCTTGTCTTCTGGTGTTAACCAATGGGAAGGTGGGTATTGCCCTCTTCTTAACTGCACTGGAAAACTATAATCTTCTTCTACAGCTTGTTGCGCTCTTCTCACCATATCTTAGACCTGGTTTTGAATTATAGTAAGAAAAATTTTTGTTCTGCTCTAGGGGTTTGACACATTTTATCCAGTCACCATGCAGGAGTTCTAGGAGCTCAGTCCAAGGTGAGTCTTCAAAACATCCCACTACCTGACTGTACTGGATTCTGCTCAGCACTTAAGAAATTAAACTCTTTTTTGATACTTGGAAACTGGCAAAACTAAAGTAATTTTTCAGAGATGGTAAACACATCTGTTTATTACCATGACAAATATCCTGAATGATTAAATTGATTGAAAGCACTCAAAATTCTCACCAAAGAAGTTCAGAGATTTTTTTTTTGTCTGATGCAAAGAAAAACAGTATTTTTCCTTAACTTCATTCTTAGAAATGGCCAAAGCATTAAAAAAATAATTTCCCAAGTCAAACATTCAGCGTGATAAATGTGTGCCCAAACACTTTAAATTTAGTAAAGTTATACACTGCTATAAACATGGCCTTGCAGCATAAATGCATTTATTTTGATAAATATGTTTACACTGCAGGATATAAAAGGGCTAAGATATGAATTGGATTTGGGATTATCTACAAACTGGTAAACAGCATCGAAAAGAAATAATTTTTATGTATGTTTATTATATAACACCTAAGCTCTTCCTACAATTTTCTTAGGGAAAATAGCAATGTTATATCCATGACATGCATAGGTATACTTGTGTGATTTAAGGACTGAATTAACTTTTGTATGGTGCCCAACAACACACAGTTCCCATCCCATGTTCTACAGCCCCACGCCCCACCCCCCACCTCTGTCTGTGACCAGGAAAAGAAAGGGACACAACTGCAGCATTTCTCCTCCGAGTGGTGATGCTTACGCCTGCTTTGACAGGTAGATGGTGTCAGGTTCTTTCTAAAGAGAATGTCTACTGATGGGCAGCAATGAAGCAGCACAAGAGAAGAGCTGCTCAAAGAAAGGGATGCAGAAAAGGAGAGCAGGGGCTAGCAGTGCAGAGCCATTTATTTTTCCCTGATAACCTTCTTTTTCTTAAGTCAATACATCAAAATCTCCATTCAGGACAAATCTCTTCTTATACATTAAAAATTCAACGTGTAGTACTAATTTTGGAACTTGCATATTTGTAGATAAATGTCACTTCTTCACATTCCTTGAAGAGATATTGGTTTTCAATTATTTTGCGCTTTTACAATTCTGTATGGATTTCTCTCACTCATACATTGGTAGATTCTGAACTTGGAAAAAAATTGCTTACAGTAGAAAAGAAGTCCAACTCCTGTAATTGCTAGATGGCACCATCCAGCCCCATCGAGGTTAAAGCAAGACAGGCTGTGATTTTTTTTTTTCCTTTACCCTCTTTCAACACATGAGCCAGGAGCAGACAGTCAGTTGAAACAGTGATGATTACAGATGACAACTTGTAGCATGTGTTATCACAGCCAGTGTATACAGTAATTCCGTTAACAATGCATTTTGCTAACAACCATATGGATTTGGGGAAAATTGGGGTTTTTTTTCCTGGAGGAAATCAACTGCAGACACATTATGACAGTATGCCTTTCCCAGGATCTGTATCAGTCAAGCAGACTAAAGTTTAGCTTAAAAGGTCTTTGGCAGTCTTTGGGTGAAAACTCCGCCCCTTTAAAACTAATGACTAAACATGCCTAGATGTTAGCAAGGTGGAGGTTGTTATAATTATTCCTGTAACTGTTGGACTGTCAAATATTTTAGGTTCAATCCAGCCTGTTCACAACCTAAATCATCTCTCTTAACGGCTTTCTGTCTTTAGTTGTTATAATTTATTTTAATCAAATAAATTCCATCGCAGGCTGGCAGTCAGGCAGGGTTCTTCAAGGTGTCAGCTGTGAGCCTTGCTAAGCTTGAAGCTTTCCTGAGGTTACTGTGACTTTTAAATTCATCTTTTGAAGGACACAGCTCCCCTGGTTGGCGCTTCAAACATAACAACCGAGGGTCATTAAGGAATAGCTGTACATGATCGGCCTGTAGGAAGTGATGAGATGGAATTATCCCGTTTAAAGTATGCCTGGACAAAAACTGTATAGACATGTCTGGGCAAAGGCATGGCTCAACCACAGAAACTGAAATTTAAGGGACTGTAATGGGTAAAGTCAACATTGCCATACAGAAAGCTAAAGAATGAGGAAATGAGAAGCCATGGGGCAACTCTTCCTATGTCTTGGTGGCAGCTTTCTCCAGAGTGGGATAGATAACACAGCAAGGAGCCTCCCTCAGCCTTCAGCAGCTACAGCAGTGTGGAACAAATTAGCTGTCCTGCAATCCACTCTGACACCTCAGTGACAGCTTTAGCCAAATTACCATCCAGACGAAATAGCCTGGGGTCACGGGTTAAGTGTGCTGGTGTCGTTAAGTATAAGGAATAAACATGACCAATCTCCATAAATAACAAAGGCTGGGCAGGGAATGGCTTTTGAAAACCAGAAAATGGAAACAGCAAAAAAAACAAAGATGGGAAATATTTATGTTACTGTGAAAGTTGAGGGCATAGCTCATAATGTAATCATTTACAGCTTGGAGACTTTTAACAATATTGCTACTAACTATGGAAGCATTTTAAAAGCTTTGGGTCAGATTCTTCAGATTCACTGATGTAAATCCTTTTGGAGAAGTCTGATCTGTTTTTCATTGTTGTTGTGTTCTGTAGTTATTTGAAAGCCACCCAGTCAAGGACCCTCTCCCAGCATGAAGCAATTCTGGGACCCTGCAGAGCAATGCTAAAGGCAAAAAGCACCAACATCTTCAAAAGCACTACTTTTCCACTTCCAGTTGCTATTTTTGGTAAATATTTTCCTAAATTTACCAGAGTCTGTGAAGTCAGCCCAAATGGAGACTTCACAAAGGATGAAGTCACAGCTGTTCCATCATGCCTCAGCTTATTAAATAAATTAAAAAACACTCTCAGTGAGTGACAGAAGAAAACTTGACTATTTTTCCAAGGTCCAGAAGAATATTTATCTGTATATTTAAGACTGCAGCCTCATTTCAAGGGGATGTCCATTCATGTGAACAGAATGCTAGGAAGTGACAAATCCAACCTGCTGCTTTGGATAACTATGTCAGCTGCAAATATTTTTATTATAAAATTACTGCAACAAGATGTTACTAATCTAATATTCTCAGCAATTGCAATTAGATAATTAATAGCAGAATATTTGTCTCTCTTATTCGAAGCCCCTCAGCCTGCAGACTGGGAAGTACAGGAGAATTGGAATGGCCAGAGAACCCCAAGAGCCTCTTTCACTGTCTCACTCTGCCTGTCTCACTTTCTCTGGCTGCACATGGTGTTGTGAAACCATGAGAAGAAAACTCCTGACTCCTGGTAACTCCACATATTCCTACTGCTCCAACACTTCTCTCAAAACCTTTTTAATGTCATTTGTCTGGGAAAACAGCACATTTCAGTATCATTCACTGAGACAGGCAGAACATCAAATATCCTGGAAACTGTCATTTCTGTTTTCCAGATAATAAACAGTTTTCCTTGCAAGTATTTTAAACGACCTCTAAGCATAGAGTTATGAAAACCCCATGAATCCAGCTCTCCATCACGCAACAATTCAGTCACCTGTGGAGCTGTGATCCTCTTGACACTGGTTGTTACATTTTTCCCACAAATTGGGGGGCATTAAAAAAAATCTAAATCCAGGAAGGTTAGAACTGGAGTCGCTGTTACGCAGACCTAGGCAGACTCATACCAGGGAAATCAGGATGTGAGTGGTAGCTTTAGCAAATCTGAATGATAGCACTTCACATTCCTTTGAAAAAACTGTTAATGACTGTGCAAGGTTGCCAGAGAAGAGGATAATCAGGTCTAAAATTGGAAGTTCTTTTCCTCACATTCAATTTTTTCCCCAATTCCCAGAGGAAGGCCACTCTTATTTCCCTGAAATGCAAACATGCGTTTCTTATTTTTAACCTACCCATTGTCATCTAGGTCATTATACAGTGATGATTATTCAAAAATTTCCTCTTATTTTAGTAACTTAAAATGAATTTAACTTGCTGTGCTGCACATGAATTCAGAGCACACCCAGTAACAGGACATTTTCAAACAACCTTCAGTTGTGTGATTGATTTCCCTACGGCTGCTTTACAGGAGTACTAATATGCTCAGAATTTCCCTGCCAACATGGATTGGCCTCTTGACTTACTTGTTTGGTAAGGGTATCTTCCCTTAGGCATTTACCTCATTATATCCAATTAGCAGTTACCATTTTACCATCAGAGTTCACTGCCTAACTGTGCCTGCCAAGAGATATGCACTCTTTCTCCTCTGTGCACATATTACTGGCCTTTTCTATCACAGCATCAAAAACCTGGCCCTCATTATCAGGATCATATGTTGGACTTGGTACATGTACAGCAATACAGAGAAATTCTTAATAAAGTTCATCATGCAAGTACCAGAGACAACTGTACAGTCCCCATGTGTCCCTGGTTCCCCCAGTGCTTGTGTCTAAAACCATTTTAGTTCTGAAGCCAAGTATTTAATGGTATGAAGCTGTGGCAGGGGAGGTTTAGATCAGATGTTAGGAGGAGGTTCTTTACTGAGAGGGTGGTTGGACACTAGAACAGGCTCCCCAGGGAAATGGTCACAGCACTGAGCTCAAGAACAGTCCAGACAATGCTTCAGTCACTCAGTCACCTGCTCTGACTTGTCTGGCCCTCGGAGCCCAAAGTTGCACTTGATGGTCCTTATGGATCCCTCAGGAGATTCTATGATCCTATCATTTATATGTCTATAATAGTCCTCGTGATAGTAGCAAGCTCAACGTAGGAGAATTCAAGACAGGAAAAAGTGAGCCAATTCTCCCCATATACTGTGAAAGTTGACAAGCACAGACACAACCCTGTAGTTTTCCTGGTCCAGTCCTCAGGGACAAGAGAGCAATCCCAGCCCAGAGAGATGTCATTTGAGTTAGTGGCTTACCACTTAGCCTGCTCTTTGCTAACATCTCCTGAGACTGAAAGTGTTCTGCTGCTGTTGGACATGTTCTACTTGAGAAATGAGCAGCTTGGAGCAATGCTCCATATGTGTATCGACAGACCTGGGAGATGACTTTACAGGTCAGCCGCTTTTCTCTGAACAGGTGGATTCAAGTAAGAGCAAGACAATACCATCACAGAGCATCTGGTACATGTCACTGATTAACACGGGCCATAACTTGCCAGAAATTAGCAGCACTGTAGAATGAGTCATTTTACCTCAACATATTCCGAGGATAAAAAACCCACACTTATCTAGAGGTACCTGAGTCAGGTCTAAATGAGTTAGTTTAAGCTGCAGAACAAAGGTAGCCATGCTAGCACAGTGTGACACTTGCTTCTCGACAGAGATAATTAATCTGTACAGAGTGCAGTGGTAATGCAGCTATATTGTTTCTGGCAGCAGCCCAGCATGGGTTTTCCCACAGCTCTGTTGTTCTTTCCTTCAGGAACGTCAGCCCCACATCAGCAGCCACTTCCCAAGCATGTCGAGAGCCAGTTAGGTTAAAGAGGAGGCAAAGTTAGCTGCCAGTGGGGAAATACAGGTGATTTTTTAAAATCTGAATTACAGAAATGTACCACTCAAGCACACTTCCCATGTAACAGTCCCTCTGACAAAACTCCTCTTCAGAATCACAGGCCAAGTACTGCAGGGCAAAAAATGATGGGTGAAGAGGAGAAGTTAGCAGAAAGAGGTATTGGACTGGAGATTGTTTAGTGTTACATGTGACAGGGAAAGAGGAGGATGCTCTGTAATCTCTACCTTCTTCTGAACACTGAGATAGCCATCTGACCTCAGTAGTAGCATTTCAGCTGATTTCCATGGAGTGACATCATTTCATATCAGTCAAATTTTCTTTACATGAGCAAAAAAATGCGTATTTTATCAGTAAAATATCTGATCTGTTTCAGAAGCAGCTGCTTGATAAGCTCAGTGAGTGCTGATTTTGTCAGTTTATATGCTAGGTAAGATAATGTTTGTCAAGTAAGAGGATTTGGTTTCTTTTACCATTTTTCTGTTATGCCTATTATTGTTTTAAATTTCTATTATTAGTTCTAAAAGACTTACGAATTCTCTATTGATCAGAACAACTGATTTTGGCTGGATTCCTGCAAAAGATTCCTATTCTCTCAGCTAATTATTAATCTTCAATTGATTAATAAATTACACTATAATAAAACAAAAAACTCCATGCATGACTTCACATCAGGGTATATGCATCATTACTCATATACACATATATACTTTTTTTAAGAAAGATATTCAAGTATTAAAATGTTTTACAAAAGCATTGACAGGTTTGTTTTACATCCACCCTTTGAGCAATAAGGCTTAGGGCAGACCTCGTTGTGCAGTCATTGAAAATCATAGATAAGGAAGAAAAGCTTGAACTGAAATACCTGAATCATATTTTAAAAAAAACCCAAACCTTCTTGAAATGAAATCACATGATTGTGGTGGTTTGGCCCTGGCTAGAAGCCAAATGCCCACCAAGTCACTCACTCCCAAAGAAGAAACAGGCAGAGCCACCGTGGGTTGGGATAAGGACAGTTTACTGCCAAATATCAAAGTGAACACAGAACAATTATGGCCAGTTACACCAACAGCCAGTGCTAACACACAGTACCTTATTGATCCAACGATTACAGAGGGCTGCCCGACGATAAGAACCAACCAGCCTGATGTCCCAGCCACACTCCAACTGTCCCAGAGGCAAAGAACAGCCCCTACCCTTCCCCAACCAGCTGCTTTTATGGGCAAGTGGTGTCAGGTGGTGTGGAAAACAGCTCCAGCTAACTCAGCTCACCTGGGCTGACTCAGCTCACTTGTGTTGGCTGATTGGGGAGGTCAACCTGGCCAGAACCAGGACAGTGATAAACAAAAATCAAATCCTCCAGTAGTCCCAAATCACAATAATCAGATTTTTTTTTTTTTTTTTCATTTAGAATTTCGGTGGAAGATACTAAACCACCAGATCCTCTCTCTCCAACACAAATCCAGTTTCTGACCCACTCTGCTATATTCATTGGTTGTAAAGAATATTTTATTACCTCCCTATGAGCTAAATTGTTCCTGTTTGGCACAGGCTACTGGAAAAATCAATGTCGACGCATACTACTGTGGAAGGAGTAACAGGAAACACTGGGGTTTCTCAGAACTCCCCGACTGTCCTGGGAGATGTGTCAAACAATTTAAGGCACCCTTTTAGTGAGGTACAGTATATTCACAACTATTAATCTCACTGTGCTGGTAACAATAAAGCTCAATGGCTACTTTTATGGCTGATTATTTTTAGAAGCTGCAATGGAGGAAGGAATAGGATTAAGAACTGTAATACCCTGCATGAAAAACAGAGGAAGGCACAAGACTCCCTGAAAGGAAGACTCTGAAAGATCAGCAAGATGTCAGGCTCACTCCACAAAAAAAAAGTAAGACACAGTAGAGGTACCTAGGTAAATATTTAGGAAGGAGCAAAAAAAAAAAAAAAATTTGGTACAAATGAAGTCTGTTATTTCATGAGCCCACAAGATGATATAGTGTGAGCTGCCTTTGCAACAGAACATACCAAAAACAAAGAAGCAGAGAAAAGAAGGAGAAAGGAAAGAAAAAAAATACTCATGCCTCATTTAATTGGAGCACAGAAATTTTGTATAAACGTCACATATCTCAGGTGCATACAACCCTAGGGTCTCATGAATCATCACTGCTAAACAAACAGTATGCAATTTCACAATAGGAATCAATGTGCAATCTACAGTTTACTTTTTTTTTTCTCACACATTGCTCAAAAACTTTGCTTGTCATACTCATTTAACACTGCTGCCAGGTGGGTGTTAGTTTGCATTATTTCATAAGTGCCTGAAACTGCACCGCTTATAAAGCAAACAGATTGCTTTTTGTTCCTGTGATGGTTATTCATTCAGTCATCAGGTGAAATACTGGAAAATAAATACTGGTAGTTTGGTTTTGAATGCTATATTGCACAAACCACGTAAGGTCCCTCTTGGGGGAAGGATGACAATACACTGTTTTCTCTGTGATTAGTCATTCTTGTGCCTTTTTCATAAAGTGAATGGCGTAATACATATGGCTGCATTAAACCATCTGTACTTCTCAATTCAAAGCATGAAATTAGCCTCCCTATGCTCATGCCCTGACTTGGCCTTTTGCCAGCATTTTTCTCAATTCCATAGAAGAAAAATTAAAAAGAGAATGGATAAAATTTGAACTAAAAAAGGTCTCAAAGCTAATAAGTGTATCTCACCAATGCAGTGTAATTTGTAGCACTTAGTAGTAGCCAGCACTGGCAGAGAGTGTTGGCCCAAGTGACTGCCAGCCAACCCTGATTAACCTGGCAAACTCCTGCAGCTAAGCTGGTTTACATGGTCCTGGAATGAACCTGAGGGAATAAAGTTCAAATAGATGGTTTAGGAGGAAATGGACAGTTTAAATGGCAGGGACATTATTCAGCTAGTGAATGAAAATGATGTTTGTGTGATAGCTGTTTCTGTCCTACAGGCATGAAAGTGCAATTCCCATGAGGCAGGTATTCGCAGTCCATCTGACTCCAGTATTGATCTGGCCAGATCATTCATTGCCTTCTTTGCACAGTATAAAATGTTGCCAGTGTGGGTAATGATTCAAAAAGCAAGGCTGAGCACAGGGCTCACCGCTAACCCTGAGTTGAGGAGAACTGGGGAGACTGCACTGGGACATTTTCTTCCTATTCTCCGTGCCCTCACAGTCCATAAAAGATGCTCCTTTGCAGAGTCACAGTGTGAGTGTCACAGAGTTATGTTGATGCTATGCTGAGCAAGCAAAAAACTGTTTTAAAGTTAAAGGAAGGAAAATCAACAGAAGTCAGTCTGGCAACCCTTCATGTTTTCCACACACCCCTCAACAGCCTCCAACCCTTCTTCCCCCAGTATATTGGTTAAAAGTATGAATATTAACATGATTATATTAACATGATTTTCCTTGCTGTATTCTAAATTGGCTCAAATTTCTACACCTAAGTTTTTCCTGTAGTAAGTTTTTATAAGATTTCTGTGATATATGTCCCTCTGATTCGTGTGAATATGGAATAACGTTGGGGGTGCATAATGACAGACCCTTGTATGGTCATGGGCCTGGGAAGGGACAGTTTGAGATTTTGCATGTACTGAATTAAGGATGTTGAAGCATCAACAAACTATATAAAGGATGTACAAATCTTCGCTTAAAGGACCACGATGTAGCACACTGTGTGCATTGTGATACTACTGCAGAAACAACTTGTCTCTGAAAGGACGGTGATCAGCCAGCAGAAGAGGGAGGCGCCTCAAACCTGCGGAACCAGCTGCCCGACCGTTAGCAAGACAGAAGTTACAGGACCTGACCGGCACTCCAGCATGTCAGCTTAAGATGTATATGGTTATGTCTTGTGGGAGGGGGTTGTCATGCACTCCAGCATGTCAGTTTAAGCCAGTGGGCTGTGTTATCCCTGGAAGGTATATAAGCCAGGGACTGGAACTGTTCGGGGTGCGTCTTGGTGGGGCGGAGACTCCCGGCGCACCAGGTGCTGACCGTGCACCCCAGCACCCTGTGCTGCCTTTTATTCCTTTAATAAATTCTTCGATTTGGTTTAAAATCCTGTTTGGGACCAAGTCATTTATAACAATTTCATATAAAAATCCAGAAGTGAAATTAAAGAATGAAATCCTGCAGTTACTCATAAATTATAAAACTATCCCAAATCCTAGTGAAATGCCAACATTTTCTGCGTACACTGGACACACATGCAAATCTCAGTTGCTTATCCCTGTAATGCTGTTTTTTGAGTGCATGGTTATAATGCAAGAAGACAAAGCAAGATATTGTGGCAATTCCATTAAAATTAACAAAGAAAATAGTGACAGACTACACTGAACAAGCCAAATTCATCCACGACTTGATTCTGACAATGTCAGTGGAAGTAAATCAGAAATCAATTCAGGCATGGACATCTATACAGATATACCACCAGATCAGTTAATTGAGCAATTTTGTTTCATTATGCAAGAAATCCAGATTGAAGTCTAGTGAAACTGTATATACTAATCTGACTCAATGCAAACTGTAAATTCACTGTATAATAAACATTCCTTAACAGTGTTGCATTACCTTTACTTAAGGTGTACAGGAAATGATAAATGCCGTGAATCCTGACGTGTACTGTATCTCTAAGTTTACATGAAAGGCAGGTTGAGCAAATCTCTTCCTGGGATTTGTGTGAACTACCAGTTAAAAGCTTAAAATAATTTTGGATGTGAAGGTGAGGCCACAGAGGGTTTACCTGACTCATGTACCCTGAAGCAGCCACGTTATTTGTTAGGGATTTGATTGTTGCATAATGTCGACTGGTGGCGGGGGGAAAAAAGAAAAGGTGAAAGAACTGAGCAGGAATTAACAAGTTGTGTTGTGGTAGCTGAGTAATGGCAGGTGTTTTATCACAGAGCACCAGTAAAGAAAAAAACATTACTTTTTAGATATGCCAATTTTTTTCAGGAGTTTTAGACACATTGTGCAAAAGTTTTACATAAAACAATGATCTCTGAGACTTCTGAAATTAGGCAAGGAACACAATTAAACCTTTTGGGGCTACAATTTAAATATGTTTATGACACTATCCCATGAAGTCACAAGTCTGTACAATAGCTTTCAGCACCCATGAACAATTCCCGTCATGTTGCTAGCACACACTAGCACTGGCCAGCAAGGTGATACCCTTATGACCACAGACTTTTTAATTTTTCTACAGAACTCAGAGTGGAAAGACAGATGAGAATGTCTGTGTAATGTATTTATCCATTGGGCAATTAAATTGAAAAGCTTCTATTCTTCTCTCTCTTTTTTTTTTTGGTAGTATATGTAAGAATGTAAACTCTTATCTAAAAGGAAAGCCATCGGCTTCAAGAAGGGAGAACAACTGCTGAATGAAAATCAGGTAGGAGGGTGGTAAATACGTACTAATCCAATGATTAGATGTTAGGAAAAAAATTCTTCACTGAAAGAGTTGTCTGGATGTGGAACAGGCTGCCCAGGGATGTGGTTGAGTCACCATTCCTGGGTATGTTTAAAAAAGGGGTAGATGAGGGGTACTTAAAGATATGGCTTAGTAGAGGACAGGTACGGTTGGACTTGATGACCTTAAAAGTCTTTTCCAACCTTGTGATTCTGTGATTCTGCAATTTCCTGGTAGTCAGTTTTCTTCTGAAGTAGAAAAGAAGAAGAAAAACGTTTGGGTTCTTTTTTTATAACAGTTTATGCATCAACCTTTACTCTATCTTATTTTAATCAGTTTTGGCCCAGTTCTGGCATCCTCACTTAGTGTTTAGCTAAACTATGTAAGAACAACCTTTATTGCCAGAGAGCTACTTCCACTGGGGGCTTTACAGACCAGAGTTTCCAAATAGAATAATTTATTTCTTTACATTAATCTAATGTGGTACCCATGGCCAAATTCTCATCTGGCATGAATTAGGTTAGTATCACAAAGTTACATCATTTAATTAAAGGTATAAACACAGGTGATCTGTTGTTTGGACCCATATGTTCCAGCTGTTCTTCTGTTTCCTGCTCAGCCACTTACAGCCCTTAGCTGAAATGGGCTAACCAACACACATACGGGAGCAGTCAATCACAAGTGAACTCTTCATGCTCCACACCCTTCAGTTCCCAAGTACCCCTACCCTATAATCGTTCTCACAACCTTCCCTCTTCAGAAATACCTTTCTCTGATGGTTACAAACTTTCTTACTTACAAACTAAATGACCATTCACAACCATTCAGGCCCATTAGTTTTAATGCCAAAAATTGCCCTTTAACTTAAGTAAGTTAAGTAACCCTCCCTGCATTTACCTCCTCTATCAATCCTGAAATATTTACTGTCATGTCCCCGTTCACCCTTAATTTTGCTGTCAAGTTAGGCTATCTCTGTTAGATCTTTCTCATAAGATTTTGTTCGCAGACTTCCTCCATACATGTTCTGGACTGCGTTCACCTCATTATGGTGAGATGGTTCCACAAGGTGAGATGTGGACTGGCATAAGCAATACCTGGATTTTTTCATAAAACATATATATAAAATAAATATATATATTATGTACCTATATGCCTTTTGATTGGAAATATTTTTAGTCAGCTTACAAGCAAAACGTAAAACTGCAAAATCCAAACTCTCATACAATGTAAGCTCATAACTTTGTCCTACTCCTTGTTTGATTATGTTGGGACAAACACTTTGCAAATCCAAAAGATTCCCTGGACACTTCTTCACAGTGCATTTAATTAGCCAGCTGAGCTCTTCTTCAGAAGATATTACTAGTGCCAGGTATCTAGCCTTAACAAAACACTGAAAAATTGGGCATTTGACTACATAATTCAATCACCCACAATTAAATCAGGTAGAGAGAAAACAACAAAGGAATTAAAATATTTGTACTTCAGGGAAAACCTTAACTGCTTGCTGTTAAGAAGAAATTTTTTTAAGTGCATTACTTCCATAATATTCTCTCCAGTATTTCTTTTACATTCCAGTCTGTCATTTAAAAAAGCAGCTGCAGAAGACCAGAAATTTCAAATAAGGACCAGTTCTGTAACAGACTATTGCCATGTGTCAGAACTTTTCACAGACCATAGCACATTTCTCACGGATCACTGTGAGTCTGTAATATCAATTATTGAAAACAGATTATAAGCATCATGGTTGGGTTTGTATGAGATATCTATAACTGACTCAAAATCCACTTGTGACTGAGGTCCATAGCTTAGGAACCTCTGGACTACCCATTCAATCTGATGTGTTGATAACTGTCCTAATTTACAATCTCCAACTCTCCCTTTCTCTTCACATGCTTTCTTGTTTATGCAATAATGAGCTTCCGAGCCAAATCCCAGTACTTGTGCAAATCTGACTCACACAGGAATGCAAACAAACATTTTCAAACACAGATTCACAGTGGTAAAGTTTGAAATGTCTGGTAGAATAGGAACTGGTACTTACCATAAGATTATTTTTTATTAATACTTTTGCAAAGTATACTGTCATTAACACTATTTAGGTAATATTTTAACAACATGAATGAATTACCATACAGTGGGTAAATCATCTACATTTTACAGACATCTCAGAGCTCAAACAGGATGCCAAAGTACTCTTGGATCACACTGTAAGACATTGGCAGGGACCATATTAGAGCTGGCAGGCCAGACTAGGATACAACTACATGACCCAGCGTAGGGTCTAAGTGCTGCCCAAAATAGCAGTCCTATTTTAGATGGGCAAACATTGTCTCCTGCTAAGATCAACTGATTAAAGGGAGGCAGAGACATGCAGCGCAGTGACAAAGAGCATGGACCCAGTGTCTGCATCTCTGCAAGGAGTCATACAAACTTATCTCCTGCCTGAAGAGCTGTCTTTGCACTATGTGATGAGCCATGCAATCCTGCTTGATGATTTCTCAAGAAAGATTAAGCCTTCTTTCTGCTAAGGTCTCATTCTCATTAAAAATGCTATTACAACCTGCTTCAAATACTGATGTGGAAGGTGCCCTTTCACTTGCTTTTGCTTCTCAATGAATAAGTTAATAAGTTTCCTCAAGTAGCGCAAACCACTTTAGCCTTGCCTTTCTCTTCTGTGTTGTTAGGTGAGCGAAGCTCAAAAGCATTCTGCCTTCTCATTTATTTTGATTATTTACAGTCCCACTCTTACCTTCAGTGCTATAATTGCTTATGAGTTACACAAAATCAGTCACTTGCCTTTACTCATACCGAATAACCTCACACCCTACAGTGAAGGCACACTGAGTGCAGCATACTTCAATTTATGACACCCATGAATCTCACCAGACTGACAAACTTCAACAGGGGAAGTAACTCAAATAGCAACTGCAAAACAGGACATGGCTTCTACTTCACCGTTCCTTGGTCTCTCTGTTCCTAAGGTTAACTCATTTCATGACAGCTCCCAGCGTGTCAGGTAATTGTGTTGATTCCCAATAAACTGAATGACTCAAGTATAAGAATACCACGAATGTCAACAAATGTACAAATGTCCCTACAAAGAAACTTTTTTTTTTTTAAATCGAGACCCTCAGATCTGAGGTTATTCAGAATTCAGGATTAACAGAAACTCAACTGAAAAGCCAAGCTGCAAAATCGAACCCCTGGTCCTGACACAGCTATGAAGTTTGGGCAAGCATTAGTACTGTGCAAATAAAATTTAACAAACAAAATCAAAACCAAACAACAAAACCAAACCAAGTCAACCAACCAACCAACGAAAAAACACCCCACAAAAATGTACTGAAGACTATTCAGGAAAACCCATCCAAACCAAATCAAATCCTTGAACTCCAACCTCAGTTCAGCCTTCCATTACAAGCCCATACACAACTCATTTTAAAATTAATCTGAGGGCAAAGAATTTTATGTCCCAAAGATTTCATGTTCTTGGTTTATCACAATTCTCTTTCCCTTCCCTTCTTCTATTGCAAGTGTGATCAGCAAAGTGTTTATTTGAAGAGGAATGCACTTATATTGAGAATGTAAACTACCGGGAACCACGGACAATAAAACCAGAGAAAATTATTGCACAAAATTTTAGCTACTTTATAGCAGCTGAAAAAATCCTCTTCAGTTTCTGAACTTTTCTTATACGAGCCAATAAAATTTCTACCTACAAAAATTGTGATGTGAAAGCTATTAGGTATGAAAGTAGCCAGATAACTATAATTCAGCATGGTGATGACAGAGAAAGAAGGCTCTTCCTGGTATCCTGATACTCTAATCTACTATCTCAAGTATCAAGACAGAAGAAAAGGCACTGCTAAAGTGACAGCAGCAGCAGTCAGAGCAGTATAGCCCACTAAAGTAACACTCAACAGTAGGCACGACCCAACCGTTCCTCTACCCCTCCTACCTTGAATTTTGCCTTAATGCACAGTCTGCTCTTTTTTCAGCTCTGCTGCACAGCCAACAAAAGGCATATTGCTTGTGTTATTAACAAGACTGAAAATAAGCACTGAGCCTGTGAGAAATATATTCATTCTTTGGATAAGTACTTATCGACACCCTAATGCGTTGGCTGCCTCCTCTATTTCATGAGCTCTAAGGAGCTTTATTATCATGGATTCACCTCATTCTCTCTTAACAAAAGAAATTCAGGTGTGGGATAAATTTTATATAGAATTTTAATGTACTATAGACAAACTCTGCTTATATTGTCTTCTAGTTTTGCTGCCTGAGATTCTTCCCCACAAACACAAACAGTTGGATTTTTTTTTTCCCTATTACTCTTTTAATCTTTACTCAGCTGCCACCATGGCATTTGGGACTGCTTAATACAGTTTTCAAAGCAGTGCATCTGATATTTATGAACCTATAAAATGGTGTGTGGCATTGGGCTTGGAAAGCAGGGCCCTGGGCAATGCTAGATTGATAGATAGCATGGAACCTTTAGACCATAAACCCTGGCATGCCGAGACATTGTAATCATTGCCTCCTGCTGCAGCGAGGAGGCGCCAGGACGAGCCTCTTCCTTTGTTAACTTGGGCCTGCTGGCTAAGGACTTTGATAAGGTCTATTAGCATTATACAGGTAGACCGTTGACCAATCAGATACAGCCCGCCAGCAGTTTAGGTATGAAATAACCAATCTGTTTAAAGCATGCCATGTCATGTCTTCTGAGTGTATTTAAAGGAATCATTTTATACAATAAATCGACTTTTGCTTGCATCAAGCTGTGTCCCGTCTCTCCGTCATGGCAATGGTGGTGTTTGTTTGAAGCAGCCCAGGCTGCTGGCAGAGCTGCTTGTTGGTTTAGATTGCAGACAAGTTCTGCCTGCATTTCAGGTTCATTGAGAGTGAAACCTTGAAAAAATCCAGTAAGCGCTACTAAAAAACTTCAGGCATGTCCATATTCTTATCAGCCTTGGGTGTCTCAACTACCACCTGAGGAAGGGACAGATATGAACTTGTCCTCACTGTCCTTCTCCTTAAATGCATCCCTTTCTTCCAGCATCATTAAAAAAAAGCCACCATGGTTTCAAGTTAATTTTCTCTAGGAAACTCTAGGACTTCTCAGTCCTAAGTTTGCCGATATGCATATTTACTGGGAAAGACATTGGCTGAACTCAATGTGGTATGAAGACTGGATAATTTCAACAATGCTTGGTACCTACATATACTTCAAGCAGCACCATGGGGGTGGGGGGGGGGCGGT
>VZTU01010327.1:334-34451 GCA_013400835.1 Zapornia atra
TGTGATATATGAAGGATGAGGCCTTATGGCATATAGGGTAATAAGAGCTGCCACATTGACAAGGAAATGTATTGTCTCAGTAAATTCCCTGCTGAAGTCTGTGGGAATTCTGACCCTGACTTTAATGGGGCCAAGATGTCACCCCACAAATTGGACTCTTTCTGTCACCAAGTTCAAGGACACGTCTACACAGAGAGCAGGATTGCTGTCACGTGAGAATTTACTGTTCTGCACCTGCATTTGGGCAGTAACACTGTAAGAGTGGAGAAGTCAGGATTTATTTTCTCCTGGTAAAATATCAGTTTAGAATTGCAGTAAGTAGGCCGGCTGAATAGACACTGCACTTAAAATTAATGGCCTTCTACATTGTATTATAAATTCCTTATAATTGAAGGTGGCTTGAAAAAGAAAGTGTTACAGAAATTTGGCAGTGGCATGAAACTTTTGGAGTTAGTAATTGCCAGAGGCTATAAATTAGCTTGAGATGCTGTACAGACCCGCTTATGCACTTAACATAATAGTATCAGCCTAAATTACAAAAAGAGGTTGACCCTTAAAATACTCAAATTGCAATGGGAGTGGGGAGGTAAACAACAGAACTGTCATAGCTCATTAGTTTTCTATAAAGCTGGAGAAAATCAGTAACAAAGAAGTTTTGTACCTCTGGTTTATTCATCTAGCCAATATTGTCCAATGCTACAACTTAGTAAGATAAAATTTGAACTATTTTATAATTGCAGCTAACTGCTCATGCAGAATATTTATTTTCTATTGACATGATAATTTGCTAAAATATATTAACATTTTCTTGCTGTTAACTTGAAGTACAGCCTGTAGCATCTTACCATGGCACTGCACTGGCTAATGTTCAGAGAGGACTACCATATCTCTAGTTTTTGATGGAATAACCTTTTATTTCCAACTAGAAAATTTAACAAGGCAGAATGTGTTGACTTCTGGATAACTATTGAGTATTCTGTCTGTGTGGTTGCTGTTGCAGTCTCTGCAAGTCTGTGCAATATTCACAAACCCCAGGCATGTACTATCCCTCAGTAAAGTTCATCAGTCAGCAATAGACAATACAGCATGGTAGATGGAGCACGTTCCAGGTAGGGATGTGTACCTTTACATTAAGCAGATAGTCAAGGAATTGAGTTGGCTCAAGAAGTTTTGGACTTCACATCTGAACGGTCTATATTTATGGAATACTTATGGTTTCCTACAAATAGAGAAACCCCATACTCAGTGAACATCACAGCACTGGTAAATGCATGACAGAGATTGGAAAAGATGGTTGAAAAGCCCAACCAGAAAAAAAATCCAAATGTTTTTGCTTCCTCCACAGCTTAAAGGGTAGATTTTGAAGGTTCTCTGAAGATTTATGTCCCTTCTGCCATAGGGGATTTGTCTAACTGTGTTGTACAGGCTTTGCTAATGAAGACTTGCAGTTCCACAGGCCTTTATAGACCTTTTGAATATAATTTTTCTGGAAAACAGAAGAATCTCCAGCCAGGCCTAAACCACCACACAGAGACAACAGAAACTTCACTCATTTAACTATGAATTCTTATGAACATTTGGATGCTGCATAAGTCACTAAAGATTTTTTTTTAAAACTATTTTGACCTGGCCTACGTATGCCCCCTGAAAATCTAAAACTGATTCTTATTACTTCACAAGAAGAGCAAGGACTTTTTTGCCACCTTCCAGGCTTCTGGTGTTAACGCTATTGTAATTATATCTTGCTAAAAGCCCAGAAGTCTATTTTCAGCACCTCCAAAAATGTTGTTTATTCGTTATTTGGGTTTGTAGGAACAGACACATTCTCAGACTACTCAAATAACTTCAGACTTCTCTTACTTAGGGTAACCATTTCAGACTACATTTATTTAGGATAATAATTTCTGAAAGTGTCTCACAAACACCATGTGCTGTTCTCATTTCTAAAGAACTCTTTACCCTTTAAATACACCAAGAGTCCCAGTCAGGTTACTGGAATGGTCTTTCACAAAGCTTTGAACCTTATTTCACTTTGGTCTGTATCAGATAGAATGATGCTGCAATTACATGCCTGACCACAAGACGTACATGTATATCTGAAGAAGTTACACTAGATAACAAGTGATATGATGGATTACAGACTTCAGCACACCCTAGCTAAAGTGAATTACAAGGAAAGCTTGTACAGACAGGCTGTCAACTTGCCTAACTCTCACCAGGTGAAAATTAGGGATGTAGTTGAAGCTGGTTGTCCACATGAAATTTCGCTGGAAGTGCCTATCTTAGATTAAGTCTTTTTGTTTAGACAAGTTACCTTACAGGGATGCTTGCCTCCTCTCTGTCTTTCCCTGACAACAGCAAGTGCTGAAGCTACTTAGACAAGAAAACTGACTTTGCAACAGCTTGTGTCCTAATATCACTTTCTCTTCCATTTCCTCTTCATTGNCTTTCTCGTCCATTTCCTCTTCATTGCTGAAATGACACAAGCCACCTACATATTTTTGTTAGTGTTGACAAGGAGGTATACTATGTGGCACCTTCAATTGCCAAGATTTGCAGAGGTATAATTCAGAATTGAAAAACGATGAACCTGCATTAAAAAGATCTATTTTTTGAGCTTGCTTTTTGATCTGTTACTGTTTTGGTTGGTAGAAACCAACAACAGCAGCAACAAGAAGTAAACTGGGAATTCTTTTATATAATTCTATAAGCTCATACTTAATGATATGACATATATCCCACACATCTTTCATAAGAGCTGTCGGGAATGCATATGTTACAGCAACACTTTTCAGGAAGAATAATACTGTGTATATGGATTAAATTTCAGAGACTTATTGCTTTGTTTTGCAACCATTTTTCTTTAAACACACCAAAATAGCTTCTTTCTCTCCTCAGTTTGGACAAGCAATTCTCTCATGCTTCCAGCCATGTCCTTGTGCTGTGTGAGCTACTCCTCTTATTTCTGCTTCATCTATCAAGCTGTATTTGGCATTTTTTTTGACAAATGCTCTATTTTGTTTCACTGGGAGAGGAATATGGAAGGCAGGAGATGAAAAGCAGCTGAAAAACACTTTGTCTTAGGATAAATGAATAAACTTTTACCAACTATTCTCACAAACACACTCCAAATCTTTGGACTGACAATGAGCATTGGAAATTTCATCCAAGTGGTATTTTTCATCTGGTAGTACTAAGCCTCTGAAATGGGATTTTACAACACTGCTGCTCAGCCATACCTCTTTGTTCTAAAAGATTTGAAATTTAAGTTGAAATTGTTTGGTGGCTTTGCATTATATGCTGTCTGAATAAAACATACTTGATTCCTTGTGCACACTGGATGACCAGGTAAGCTGCACATTATCTATTTGGTCCCTTCTGAATTACTTTGCTTTTGCAGCTCAAAGTGACTGACAGCAAGACGAGAGCTAAGTGTTCCAGAAGAGCAGAGACTGCATTTATAAATTGCTGACTACTGTATCAGTAGGGAAAGAAAAGCCTCCCAGTGAAGCAATAATTACTCTCAAAGAAGAGGGTATTTCCAGGTCTTTGATACTGAAAGCAGAAAACAGGCAATATGGAAAATGTTTCAGTAGACTGAATGCTTCCCCACACATTTTCGCATAAATTCTTCTGTGTATACGGGATGTCTTTTATAAGCAGTATCTTTCCTAGATTTGTTTTTTCCTGTCTTTTAAAAATACTTTCTTTCATGTCATTCTGCATCAGAAAATTCATTAAGGAAACAATGAGTAGATAAATCACCAGAATTTACAACTTCATACCTAATTTTTGACAAAGTCGTTAAATGATTTCTCTTGCAAAAAAAAAAAAAAATTAAAAAATTACTGTCCTCTCACTATTTCACTGAAAACTCCAATCATCATTTATGTAGTAAATCAAGAAACTAACTTTCTAGTGTAACTTTAGAAGTAGATTTATTTATTTATTTATTTTACTCAGAAGGATAAATATGCTTTTAATTATTGACTTGGGTCTGGCGTTCCATTATCTGCAATTCTTGCTTAGCAGCTCAGATCAGTGCCTTAAAGGTATTCTGTAACTGATCAAATTTTTGCGTACATTACAGGTAAGGATTTTCTGAACAATCATGATTTGAATGTAACGATACATTTGAAATGGTAAAGTGAATCAGGTTCCACTGAAACCAGCCTGAATATGAACCTGAATCTTTCAATAATTTAAAAGAGTCTTTGATCAACACCAAAGAATCAGATGGCAAAGATCCTACCTGAATCCATCTTCATCTGACAGCCCAAGTTATCAGATACTATACTGGAACTAATGAGGTTGCGACTTCCGGTGAGAGATGGAGTTTTCTGCAGAAAATAAAAGCAAACAGAAGAAATAGCTCTCTTTTTCTCCTAAAAACAGTCAAAACTTAAACCATCCAAATAGAAATAAAGACTGAGACTTGTACTTATAAGCAATGGTGTCCTGGAAGAACTGCCTTGTCAGGATGAAATATCACAACTCTAAAAAACCTATAGACTGTAACTGGCTTTAGGATTAGGCTGTGGAGTGTTCAAGACCATAATTGGGGCTGAGGCACTAGGCTGTTTGCTTTGATTTGACCTTACTTTCCTGGAGGATTTTTTGGAAGTGGTCTTAAAGTTTGAGCACCTTTACATGATGCAGCATGTATGTGAAAAATAAGCACCTGGGATCAATTTGTGCAACTGGAATTCTAAAGAAAATACATTTTCATCTCTTGAATTGCCATCTTTGTTCTGCCTGTCTGAACGGGAAGTTGTAGAATAATCCTGAATCAATACATCTCAATCTCTTAAGAAGAAACAGACAAGCTGTGATCAATATTCATGCATTTTTCTCTTGTAAGCTCATGTTATGACAGCAAGAGATTTGTTGTTTTTTGTCATGACCTGAGAGAAAAATCTCACATGCTTATGGCTTCTTTTTATTAGTTAGCTTACTTTAATATGAGTTTTACTAGCTATTTTATTTTTACTTTTATATTACAGCAGTATCTAGCAGGCCAAAGTCAAATCATGGTTCTGGCATAAGAAATAATAAGATGCAGGGATAGTGAGATGGTTAAGCTGCTCAAGAAGGATTCTCTTTAGTGGGAAATCCAAGAAGCAGAGAAAGAAAGCACAGGTGCAGAGATGTAAGTTAAATTGCTCAGGTTCAGATTGAAAAGGTAATTAAGACTAATTAAGGTCCATTGCCCCCCAGTATGTAGTTCAGTGTCACTGGGACATTGCTTCTTATAACTTGCCTAGTTTTTTAATATCAATTCAAGTCAAAGTTTCTACATATAAGCTGAAAATGATTGCTACTTTTAACTCCTGGTTCTACCTCTGAAATAATGAATTAAAAGAAACAGTGACAGAAAAGCTTTTTGACAGCAGTGTAATGTCACAGGCAAAACAGTGTTGCCTCAGGGAATTCCACTTCATTTAATTTAGTGTAAATTAACAGAAATTATTATTACTGATTTGGGTACTGAGAAACAAGGAAGAGTGTAAATTATACAACCACTTAGGGAAAAATCCTTTCTTCCCTCTTCCCCAAACATATCTCCATTCCAGGCATCCCCTCATTTCCTCATCTACGCACCCCTCATTTGCACCGCAGGTTACAGCCAGGCCCCTTGGTGAGATGACAGGTAGGGTCAGTGCCTGGTGGCTTCTTCCTGGTGCTCCTTCTTATTGTCTTGCACCAACCTCTTGCTTGCTTCTCCTCTTCTGGCCTGACTTTCTCCATGGGCTGCAGTCTGTCAGGTTGTCCCCATCCTAGTGGGCGTTGCGCATAGCCATAGTGCCTTGGGGTGTCCCTGTCCTGGTGTGGGTTGCCCATGACTACCCCGTCCATTGGAGATGTATGTGCTCCTGCATGGAGGTCCTCTTTCCAAAAGTGTCTCCTGCTGTGTCCCCATCATGGTCCCTTTTCACATGCGTCCTCCTGCATTTTTCTGTGTCCTTGCACAGCATCTCCTATGTCTCCATCTGTGTGTCCTCCTGTCCACTACTGCTATTGCCCTTTTTCTTCAGTAAGTTTGCACAGAGGTGCCATGTGCTGAAGTTCTGTCAGGTAATGGGCTGCATCATCAGCACTGAGTGGTTCGGGCTGCCTCCCTCAGAGACCCCTGCAGCCCCCACTACCAAAACCCTGCTGTGTTTCCTCAGCATGAGTAGGTACACTCTACATTATGTGGTTATAATTCCAAAGTTATTCTTTGGGAGGAAAAAAAAAATTATATTCTGTGGACAACATAGAGCATTTTAATAATAAAGTTTTTATTGAGAAAATGACATATGAATAATTTTTGTGAATTACCTCAATTGTGGTTAGTTATAAATAATCATAGTTCCCTGTGGCACTGAATTACAAGCCACGTTCATCAGTAATTATCACTGCATTCCAGATTTTCAGATTAAAAATTCTGAACAGGACTGAGGTTTCTGACGCTTCCCAGGCTGCAGCAGCAGGTTTCAGAGCTCTGGGATAAGTGTGTTCATGCGATAGACTCACTGAGCTCCCATTTTCTGCTCCTTCAACACCATGCAACTTTGTGCTCCCAAAGCACAAGTCTGGTAGATTTCTAGACATATAAATTTGTCGTTTCCCCATAAAAACTAGGGGTAGTTACTAGTTTTCTTTTAATTCCTTTTTTTTTTTTTTTGAATTTTAAATGACTCTGAGACACTGGAACAGTGCTTTTTAGGAGATTTTATGTAGCATGAGGGTGTCATTGTAGGATTTGCCAGACAAAACCTTTGTTTAGGGCACTCTGTCTTCATGTTTTAAGAAGAACATATTTCTCATGTTTCTGTCTTGGAGATAGGTACACGGAAAAAGATTTTATTTCTATGTTGCATTGATTATTCCCTTGTATACCACCATTAGTCATACCCAGGAATTTCCTTGCTGGGAAATGGCAGGACAGACTGGTTTAGAACTGCTGTGCAGCTGTTCTAAATTACATTGGGATAAGACTGTGAACCCTTCCAGTTTTTAGCTGTCTGAAGGTTTAGTTTTTAGCATGAGACCCTACTCAAACCTAGCTTCAATTCTGTTAAAACGGTTCACTGTTTAGTTGGCTTCAGCATTAGTAAATTTTATGGAAATTTGCCTCAAAAAAAGGAAATTCCCGATAACAGAAAGAGAAAACAGAACAACGCAAAGAGAAGTAGGCTGGCAGGAAACTTTAAAATGTGCACAAAATGAAATGGTATCAAAACAAAAGATCAACAGATGGCTTCAGCATGAAGACTAGCAGTGTTTGCTTGCCTTTATTTATTTCAGAGGCTCAGTATCAGGAGGTGCAAGTTTCCATCTGGTAATAGTATTCCACAAATAATTTAAGATGAAAGGCATAATATGTGTTTAATGATACCTTCAGTTTGCTGATCAAAGTATTTTTTCTGACCTATTTTTTTTCTTCCTGGTATTATTTTTCTTTCTTTACCCATTTTCTCCTGTCCTACTGTTACCCAACTAACATTTTCCTATACCATTATGAAGACCGTACCTATTTACTGAAGACAGTGGTTTGAGTGCTTTTCTGTGATTCTGTCCCTTGTTCTTTTCCATTCTTCCTGTCCCCTCCTTCCTCATCCCACCACAGATTTTTGAACTGGGAGGAAGTCAAAATTCACCTGCTTTATGTATATTTCATTCCATTAAACTTAGAAATTTTGTTTATGGTTGTATATGCACACAGAGCATATTGGGCATATGCTACTTCCCTGAATAAGTAAGAATATGTCACTTCTTAGCTTGACAGCATGGCACAGAGAACAGCTGTGGCACAATGCTATCTGGGGACACTTCTGTCTGCAAGGAACCACAGAATGCAAAAAGAAATGTTAGACAAAAAAAGGAGAATTATGAAGGTTATAGGACGTTGGTAGGACCCTTCACCCCTCCATGTCTCCATTTTCCCCCTCAACCACAGCTTTGTCTATCTAAAACACAGAGTTCCAGGCACAGTGATCTCTTAGGGCTTTAAGCTCTGCTGTCACGCTAATGTGTCACCTGTTTTCATCTATCAGCAGTGCTGAGAGATTTAATAGAAACTTTCGCAGAATTTCGGAAAGTGTCTGCATCATCGTGGGCACTCTAATAGACACCATGTTTACTGTTGCCTGACAAGAGATGGAACATATTAAAGAAAGATCCTATGTCCATTGCAGACAGCTAAAAACCTTCAAGTGAGTTTGGTGAGGCTTGTCAGGCATATTAATCTGAGATGAGGCAGCGTGTGCCCACTGCAATACTTCCTGACTTCATATTCCAGTAAACACGGCAGGAAGGGAAAAGCGGCTCCGAGCTCAGTGGGAAGGCAAAAGTGTCTCTGAGCCCTGCTATGTGCACACTCAGTTCCTGTGTTTTTCTCCTTTATTAACCTCCAACCCATATGTGAATTTAGAACGGTTTAGCAATGTTATTTGAAAACTCCATTGGCAAGTGCTTCAGCTCCAGTAGCTTTTATACTCGGTGTTGAAAACGTCAATCTTTTGACATTTGTTTTAGCTAAATGTGGTCTCTGGCACAAGCTAATATCCTGTGGTTGCACAGCTCACTGCTCTGATATTTTGATTGTTTCCCCTATTTTTATTCCTTTCTATGATTCAATGTGAAAGAGGTTAAATACCATTCTCTTGTATGCTATCTGGAGACATTATGTCCTTTCCCTTGCATACATGGGATTTGCGTGAATGAGTACTGCTGGTAATTACTCTGTACAGATAGCTGCAGCAGAAGTAACTAAATTATTAGTCAGCTGGAGTAGCCCCATCTGCTATATACCTTGGAGACCTCACAGTACTGTTACAGGATAATGGTCTTCTGTTGTTGGATAATGGTGCCCTGTTGCTATGCAAATGCAAAGTCAAAAGAAATGTGAATGATGACATTTTATAGAGCAAACACAGAACCGAGCCTGCCTCTCAGAAATATTTCATCAAAAAGCATTTCAGTTTCCCAAGCAAGTGAAATGAATACTTTCTCAGACAATACCGTGTTCTAGCTTAAGAAGAGAAATACACTTCTAACGTTTAATATGCCTAGTTAGATGTTAGAGCTGTTATGCTTTTTGCAACTTGTGGGCCAAATAACTCATTTCACCCTTTGATTTCAAGACCAGCCAGCGTCCAGTAAGTACTGCTCCTTACAACTGGCTTGTTACCCCGTTTTCAGTCTTCTTTTGACTTCTTTGCATGTTCCTGTGATATCCTCTCTCATTCTGCAACAGTTTTCTAGTTAGTATTTGTTGGTTAGCACATTCTCTATCATCTACCAATTAATTTTGGTCACTTTATGTCTTTTTTAAAAAAAAAAACCACAACCAAACATTGCTACTATTGAACAAGACCCTATACGTTGGCTTTCTTACTCTGGGAACAGAAGTTGAATTTAAAAAAAAGAATTAAAAAAAAGGAGAGAATGTCAGGAAACTGGTTCTGGCTTCCTGATCTCGACTGGTCCCAGCTTAAGGACTGATTAGTCTTGCTGGCAATGGACCTCCAGAGGACAGACAGGCATCATCAATATTGAAGTTGGCAGCCTCACCTCTGTAACTGACTTGAAGTTCACTGTGCCCTTGCTGATTCTTTATAGACTCCATACGTAGCAGTTGGAGGATATTTGTGCCTCATCTCAACCCTTCTTGTGCCAATCTCAGCTGCTGAAAAAGTAAGTGCTCCAGCTTCAGACTGCATCATGTTCCTTCAAGCTACATTTATTAAACTGATGTCCGATGCTGATAAGGAAAGGAGAAGTGAAGAAGGGTTTGGGGGAAAAGCACATGGTAACTTATGGCTATATGGACAGAAGAGACCTAAAGCTAAATTAAGCGAGCTGCATATTTACAACATGTCTTTCAATCTATTTTGGAAAAGATGCAACATTTAATCTGAAGCAATTCCATCTGGTCCCCAATTAGAAAACCATCAAAGAAAAGATTAAGACAGACTACCCTTTCTAATCATTAATCATCTTGCTTTTTTCTTCTGCTTAGTACCACAATCTTTTGAAGATTAAGGCCAAAACAGTAAAGATTTCAGGATATTGAGCAAGTTAGGACTGACTAGATGGCCACGTTTGCAGCCTGAAAGAGCTATCACAGCCCATACTTTGCCAAGATTTCCCTCTTTGGTAGATGAAAAGGAATTCTGCATGCCTGCTGCTTGCAGCTGGCTCAGTAATAACACAAGAGGAGGCTAGTCTCTTGGGTACACAGTCATTTAGAGCTTAAAAGGTCAAAACACCCAAATGTCTACTGGTAGCCAATGGAGATCATATGGCAAAAGTGCACTGAACTTCATAAAGGCACAATACTTTCTTAGAAGAGCAGCCAGTTTTGAGGCAGCCAGATTTTACACTGGCTTTAGTTTCCAGATGGATTTAAATCATGCAGAGATTGTGAGAGTAACCTAACCTTGTGAAGTTGAAGTCTACAGTCAGAGGATGGGTACAATCACAAGGATGCATGAAGTTTTAGATTATGTGGGTGATATCAAAATAAATCAGAACAATTTTCACTGTATAGTTGAAACTTGGGTATCAAACCAAATCTCCCCATTTAAACCATAACAGAAGACAGCAAACCCACATCTGTTCCTTGAGCTGAGAATAGTTTCCTTACCAGATTAATTGGTTATTTTCCCTTCCAGCCATTTTTGCATCATTCCCATGTGAACTGAAGCCTCAAAAAGCTGGAATCAAAACTCAATAACCTTGGTGAATATATTAATCTATTCAGCATTATTATGTATCATTGAGTCAGAACTAAGGCTCAGTCACAAGTCTCTATCTATGCACTGACCTCTCCCATTCACTAGGTTTTTATTTTGGGAGCTCAGGAGAGTAGGAAGAGATGAAGGAAAAGTAGGTTGGTTATTTTTCGTAAAGACAGACAATCAAGAGTTCGGAAAAACAAATGGCTTACAGCTCTTTGTGGTCCCAAATACGGCAATCTCCACATAACCTCCAGCTATGAAGATCAATTTTACAGTTCCTCTGTTTCTCCTGTTTCCTCTGTGGTTTCAGTAGCAAGATACGTTACTAAAGAAATAAACAGCACTTAAGGAGGGTTAAAATAAAACACTGATACATGGTTGTCAAAAGAATGGTTGGGGTAAATGGAGAGATGTGATGTGTTTGATCAGTAACAACAGTATACACCTGCACATATCTAGCAGAAATTCCTCATTTCTTCAAGTTTCTCTCTCTGTAGCACTATGTAATTTTTTCTTTGGCTACCATTGCTCTAGACATATTTTTTCCAATAACTAAAGCCCTGCTTATTTGTAAAGCACAAGAATTGCCAGGATCCATCACTATTGTAGATAAATATAATTTCCGGCTTGTAGATAAATATAATTTCCTGGACAGGTTCAGTTGTTGAATTCAAGCATTCTTCTGTTTCTCAGGATCCCATTGCTTTCCACCAGAAACCAGAATACACTTTCAGGGTTCTTTATATTCTTTAAAAGTTTGTTGGGGGTTTTTGGTTTGGTTTTTTTTTTAACAAAAGTTGAATGAAAGTGAATTCTAAATTCCTAGAAATTTATTCTGGACCCAAAAATGTGCTGAAGAGTTATGAAGTTCTGTGAGTGGGATATATTTGGATGAGTCACTGCTCTGTGTTATCGGATCGGCAGCACCTAAAAGGAAAAAAAATGGAGGATTTACTTAAAATAAAAAAGGAGGAATTGATACAGAAAGTTGTAACTTAACTGTGTTCGCTATCTTGAAAGGCTCAGCATGGGTATCATATAACAAAAACAAAACAGCTGCAAACAAAATGAGTTTTACAAAGGCCTTTAACTCTTAGTTACCATCATTATTTTAAATAGCAATCTGGACACAAAGACGGTAGAATGTAAACACTTCTATTGCTTTTTGTAATATTTACCTAGGGTTTTTCCCAAATATTAATTTTTGAATACTATCTGGTTAAGACATGCATTTATATTATATCAATCTGTAAATCATTTGATAAACTTTAAACTTTTTTTTTCTGTGTGTTAATTGGAAGGTTAATAGCTAGGTTCTTTTTATAGTGAATATGTCTCAAAAAAAACCCAACCTGTTGGAAAAATCTCTATGAGAAACAACTGTGCCTGTTGGTCCTAGTTCCCATACTCAGCCTGTTCTTGAACACTTCCAAAGTCAGAAGCAAAGACATGGACTCCGAATATCCATGGAGGTCAGTTATCATCCTTCCATTAGAAACATATAGCCTGAGTTTAATTTAGGGCAAATGTTTCTGCCTTCTATTACCCATGTGTAATAGAGATCAAGTTATTTTCTTTTTCTCAGAATCTTCCTCAAGCCTACTTTAGTATCTCCTCAATATTAACATTACTAAGCCCATGGTGATTCTCACTGCTGTATTGCAGAGTGTCTCACTTGATTCACATCATCTTTGAGGACCACTGTCACAAAGTGGATGCAGTGATCCAGCTAAGCAGAGTGGAAATACTGCCTCACATTTCTTGGCAGTTATCCTTGCTTTTGTCTCACTAACTGCCCTTTTAATTTTTCTAAATCAAGAGTCACTTTCAAATCTCAATCCCCCATAACATCTCAATCATCTTCTATGTGACGAGTAGCCATTTTTTTCTCACCCTACACTTGTGCTACTATTTCTGTCTGACCATGGTCTCTTCTGCTTGTTCTTATTGAATTAAGCCCTATTTTTTCAGATCATTTCTCCAGTTTGTAATTTTAAAATCTAACTCTGACCTTCAGCGTACTTGAAATACTTCCTGCATAATCTGCATTTAAGAGGCGTTTTGATATCATTCTTCAGACTGGCAAATAAAATGAAGGCGATCAGGTCAGGGCATGGCTTGTGTCCCTTGCAAACTGCAAAATCTCACTCAGTATACCTTTCTACTTTGGTAATGAACAGGAATAACTTTCTTCAACATATTAATTTAATGAATTTTTCATTCATCTACTTAGAGAAAAAAAAAAACAAACCCAAAAAAACCAAACGATGTCCTGCATCAACTTATTAAGTACTTTAAATACACCGACTCTCAAGTCAGCATTATTTTAACTTATTTGTAATTTTAAAATATTAAAATTAAATTACTCAATGCTGGATTTATTCTGCAGTTAATTTTAGTTATAATAGCCAAAATTATGTTTTTAAAGTTTCTTCTTGATTATTGCTGCATTTTCAACAAAACTAAAATTCTCAATAAACATTTATGTGCTTCTCAGTAGCTAGCCCTTATAGCCTATATCAACAAGGTGAGTCTAAAAGAAACCAGGAGGTCAGTTTAGCTTAGTTTAGTGCTAAAATTATCTTCAACAGCATATCCTAATAAGTTCCTGTAATGATACCAGATGATTAGTGTAAGGAACTAACAGAATAAAATTTTATTGCTTATTTTAATACTTTCAGAATAAATATTCTACCATATATATTTAAACTGAGAAGGCTGGGTTCCCAGGGAGTTCCTCAACAAACAGCAATAACAGAGTTGCCCACTTTGTCACATACTAAATAATTCTCCATAGTAAAGCCTCTTGGAAACTGGGTTTTCACATCAGAAGCCAAAAGGCGTGTACTCAGAAAAATATCTCCTACCAACTGTTAAATCTGAAAAAAACCCTACATGAATAACAGAAGTGTCAATAAGTGAAGCAATCTCTGCCTGGTGAAAAATGGGTTGCAGATTTTAAGGCCAAACTAAATCTGAAAAGTAATTAGTGTTTATTCAATAGGGTTATTCAACTATAAAAGAACATTTATTACACAGCTGTAGTTATCCCAGGAAAAGCACAATAGAGGCACGATTTCTGTAACATCCTTTATAAAGACACTTTTAGGGTAATTAAAAAATCTGATTTATAAAAGAATTTATGGAAGAACAAAGTCTTAAAAAGCTTCCAATAAAAAGCATAACACAGAGGAGAATCTATAGCTAAAATGCTGAACCCTTAAAACCTGGTAAGTAAATTGTGATTCTGAGTCTCCCATTTTCTGGTATTTATTCTGTGTGCCAATTTACAAAGTGAGTTAATAGTTTGTCAGGTTATGACAGGTGTAGTTAATTTCATCTTAGTTACTCTTTTAGAAACAGGTTTAAAGAAACTGAGGCACAGGGTCACTGGCAAATGGAAGATGGGCTTTCACATAAAGAACATGATATTTATTCCTCAGAAATGTACAGTTCCAAACCAATCTTGACTGTTTTATAAAAGATATTATAGTGACTGAAAGAATTATAAAAGCTTCCTGTATTCCAGCAAATATAAAGCTCCCAATTTATCAATAACATACAGAAAGAAATATGCAGAGAAACCTACATTTGGGTACCTTAAGTTTGGGCTGAAATCTCTTTAGTGAAATGGTTTGTGTGCTACTACCCCCAGCCTTTCCCTTGCCTTCCCTCAGCTGTGTGAAACTGCAGTGCCATCACCTTGTGTGAGGATAAGCTAGCAAATGTGGTCCTCCTCATGCTTTCATAAGCACATCCCCCACCATTTGAAGCAGCTCTCAGCACTCTCATTACATCACTACTGCACATTCCTTAGTGCACACAAGTGCTAGCTCATGTACCCTATATGAGGCATCCAAAACTAGGACCTCATCAGTTCTTCACTTGTGTCTGTATCTGTGCTGAAAGCACCGCATTTTGCTGCCTGAATGAATTCCCTTTCTCTGATACATGGGCAGCAGCATGCAGTCCACCATGCCAGTTCTGGGGTGTCACAGCTTATCCAAACCCATCCTAGCCCAACTTTGAGATATGCCCTTTGCATGCAGCTAGCAGAAGCAGTTACTTCCCATCACTTAGACCAAACCTGGAGGTTATTATGGCAGGCCACCTAATGATGTCATTTATACTCCTTCTAGGAGCCTCCATTCAGGCTGTTCTCCAGAGCCACTTCTCTCTGCTGAGAAATATTACATTTCTTGAGGGGAAGGGGGGGGAGGGGGAGGGGCAAGGGAGGTGTGGTAGACTAAGTCTAGCCTCTTAGCTTTAAAAGATGGATTACTATAGGATTTTTGATGCACATAAATTGAAATTAAATGCTAGATCTCTATTTTTCATGCTGAAAGAGATCACAATGGCAACGCAACTGTCTGATCTATCAAACACTTCTCCCAGTTTTGTATTACCCACATCCCCCTGCGCCATTAGTTTGCCAACTTAGTCCAACACTTCCAGCATTTGATTGTGGGTTCCTATCTCCCTCCCCCATTATTCCTAGTTTAAAGCTTGCCTCTCAAGGTTGGTCACCCTGTTGGCAAATATGGGTTTCTTTTGTCCATTCGCTCAGGTAGATCCTGTCTCTTCCTGGCAATCCTCAATTCTTAAAGAGATCCCCATGACCATAAATGCTGAATCGACCCCAGCTGGGCCACAGATCTAGAACCTGGCAAGTTTAGTTGGAGGGGGTGTGGAGGCGGAAAGATGCAATAGCCCAAAGACCACTGATACTAGAAGAAGAGTTTGCAGTTACCCCATCACTGCACAAAGCTGATTAAGTGAATAGAGGGAAAAAGGCCTTGGCATTTCAATAACAGTGACACATGCCAAGAAAAAAAAAAGAAAGGTTATTACCACTTACTCTGATTTGAAAAGTGCTAAATAAAAATCAGGAAAAGTATGCTGAATTACAAATTGTTTCAGGATTTCTCCTCCTCTCCTTTTCTTTCTGTATGTGTGATCATGGATCCCTTAGAGCCTGGTGCTTCTTTGTCTCTGATGATGTTCTCAGTCTCCCATTGTCACATCTCCCTTCTGCATGTTCCTTATCGCATTAGATTTTTTTTCCCTTCAAAATTCCTATTCCCTGTTTCTTCTTTTATTCAGTTATTTCAGACTGATGATTTCTCCTTAGTCATTTCCTCCAAACTTTATTAGTTAAAGGTATTTTCCTGTTTTAGAGTGCCTTTTCTCTGAATGCAGCCTGCTTCTGCTTTCTCTCGATTTTTCTTCTATTAAGGAAGTTTTCGGTAATCTCCAGAAAACCAGTATCTCTCATCATTTTGAAGCAATCTATCAGCTCCATCCTGTTCTGGAAAGTGGTGTTCACTTACTTTCTATTAAGTTGCTTTCACCCTTGCTCTTCTTTGGGGGGAAAGGAAAAAACAGGTAATATGAAAGTAGGGCTGCTCAGTAATTGAGGAAATACCTGAGAAAAGTTAGAAGACAGGATGCTCAACAATTCCCCAGCAGGACATGGGAAAGATCTCATGCTAGGAAATGGGATAAAACTGATACTTTTCTGCACAAAGTTAAGAAGTTCATAATTGCTATCAGTAAAGGGATTTAATACTAGGTCTTTCACAGGGAACACAATTTTCTTTTACCTCCCGGGTGAGAAGAAAAACAATTTTCAAGCACATTCAAACATGAAATATTCATAGGAATAACTTTTCAACAGAAGCAGCCATCACGCTTAGAAACAAAAGTCTCCATGTCTTAAGCAACTCTACTTGTGTGCTTAAATCCATGTGCATACTTCGGTCAATTGAACAAATTGACTTGCACAGGGTTTCTTTTCCGCATCACAAAATGCCTAAAGAACACAGACAGGGTAACAAACAAAAGCCCCTTTGCTATGGAGGAAGTGGGCTGTCTGATCTGCATTACACTACAGTACAGAAAAGAAGTTTAAAAGCCCTTTGGAAATGTGTAAATCGTTAGACCAAATAGAATTCAAATGTTCTTTAAGTAAACACAGTGGGATCCCAGAAACCAAAGTAATTTTTTTAGTATCAAACACTGAGTATTAAAATACAGTATTTGTGACCATAGTATCTATTTGACTGGCTTTGAGGAGATAAACAGCTCGGGATAACTCTGCAGCCCACCAAAGCTCTGCAGCCCATCTCCTGCAGAGGGCATCAGTCTTGCAGGGTAGTAACTAACGTTGCAGCTGCGGGACACAGGATTTGGAAACACTGGGGGGAAAAAAAAGTGTCTTGTTTTTTGTTTGTTCAAAATTGATTTATTGACATTGCACATACAAGTAACCACAGCTTCATTTTATGCCAGTTTAAACAATGTCCTAGCTTTAGGTGAAAACAATATTTCCTTTTCTTTTTGTCTTTTTTCTGTTTGCCTATTCAGCAAAACTGCAGAACCACATTGTTGCAAAGCAGAAATGAATAATTTGTGCTTTTACTAACATTTGTAACGTTGTCGTTTCCCATTGGCTTGTGAATAAGAATGCCACACAACAGTTTGAATTAAGCGACAATTTTTTGTCCTTTATTTTTTCCGATATGGTATTAAGTAAGTGGAAGGCAGCAGTAGCATTTTTCACAACAAAAATTAAAGAAGCTTTCTTACATAAAATGTAAGAATCTATTTTAACTCTTTCATGCCCACAACTGCTTGATAATTAGAATAAAACGTTGAAGGGTTATCAAAGGTGCTCCAAAAATTTTTTTCTTCAATCTGCCACTTATGCCTTACTTCCATGGAGATATATACATATAAAAATATCATATATATATATATATACACACATTAGAAATATTAAAATCGTGTATTCAGAACATGTTTGGTCCTTCTTGTTCTACTGCTTAACATCAATTAACATGCACATACTTTGTATCTATTTTGCCAGCATCATAAAGTCACCACTATTGTACAACCATGGTATCAATGTTGTTGATACCAGCTCAGATTAAACCTCACAAATATTTTATCAAAATAAAGCCCAATAAATCAACCCTATATTAGTCCAACAAGCTAGCACATTAAAAAGCTCTGGTGTTTTATTATCCAAAATATAAACATTATTCTCTCTCAAAACAAAGCTCTATAACTTCCTACTAGGAAGATTCCTGGGCTACTTTCTAGTTCTATTGCCAACCACAGATGTCTGTTAGCCAGATTGCTTAATTAATTTCAACTTTTATTAGTAGTGTTGCTTAAAATATAGTGTTATGTGTTAACATGGTCAACATAGGAGCACAGTTTTGAAGGTGAGACAGCAACCCCACTGAAATCTGTAGAAATGCACACAGGTTAGCATTGAACATACGTTGAGATGTTTTGCTGTACCAGTCACAAACCACTAAATATCACAGAGCCATAGGAAAAAAAGATGGAAGTGGGTTAAGACTTAAGTCTGAAAATTTAACTCTGACTACTTAACTCAGGTAAATGCCGCTGCCCATGTTGTTTATTTCATCACTACTGGTCTTGAAAGCATGCCATGAATTAGATGGAAGAAATATATCTTGGGGGGTGGGTGTGTAGTGGGACAAAATATCATTTGTCCATTTTGTTCTGCACTGGTTTAGTTTTTTGCAAGGGTTTACACATTTTTTTCACCTATTTATGTGCAACTTTATTGCCATTAGTATCATGCACTGCAGTGGCAAGCAGAGACAGCCCAAAATCTTGGCAAAATACAATCTGTCTACGGCGATTAGAGCAGTACAAAATATTAGAGTGGGTTGTGGCAGCCATATAGCCATTAGTTAATTATGATAGGGTGTCATATTGATGTGACTGTGCTGCTTCCAATTTTGGAGATAGTTCAGAGACCTCTACATCTGTGCCTGCATATGCAAGGCCATATAGCTTGTTGCTGATACAGCTTTGATTTGCTAGCAAAAAAATAGGGAAACTTCTGGTCATTCATCTTTGAAATTAATTTTCAAGACCCTTCATTTTGTCCTTATGTCTGAAGTTCGTGAAGAAAGTAGGATGGCGTAAGATGAAGGAAAATATTGGTTACATATTGTAATTCCTTTGAGATGTAAGATTCTCTCAAAATTTCTTCTTGGTTTTGTAATCCACAGAATTTTAAACAGAAAAAGTGAAGACAATATCAGAGGATGAAATAAAGCAAGCTATCCAGATGGACTCACCACAGTTCTTTTCAACATTGAAAAAATACTCAGCAAACAGGACATGTTCAGCTATCTTCTCTCTCTCTCTCTCTTTCTCTCTCTCTCCCCAATTTATATAGCAATACAGATAGAATTAGAGATTCTTAAGAATTTAGAAGTTCTTTCCTGAGAGGGTGGTTGGGTGCTTGAATAGGCTCCCTAGGGAAGTTGTCACAGCACCAAGCTTGGCTGAGTTCAAGAATTGTCTGGACAATGCACTCAGTCCCATGCTCTGACCTAGCTGGCCCTGTATGCAGCCAGGAGTTGGACTTAATGATCCTTATGGATCCCTTCCAATTCAAGGATATTCTATCATTCTATGATAAAACCGTATCTTCTTTACTTACCATGGACAACAGATTAGCTCAGTTCCAAGATCTCTGTAGACTGTGTAAAGCTACAGAGCAGTTCACACAACCAGTTACAAGGTGTCTCAAATCTTGGTTAATGAAAAATGATTCCTACCTAGAATATAAGCTCTCTGACTAAGCAACTTTTTATTGTTCTTTTTCATTTTTCTAATAAAAATATATTGATAAGTACTGATAAATTTTGTTCTTTGAAGGCTGTTGACCTTACAATCATTTCACTAAAGAATGTGTTTTAAGGTTACCATCTTATTTGGAAGAAGCAGTATTGGTTAAATTAGTTTCTTCCATGTTCTATTTAGCCACATATAAAAAACACAAAGCCAAAAAACATTGGGGAAAAACCAGCCCTCTACAAATCCTAAATGAAATATCTCATTTAGAAATTGCTCATCACGATAATATGTAAACTACTCATTGATTAAAAATTGAAATAACACCCTTCTGGTAAGAGTCCAGTTATTAGATAACTAAACAAATTTTATGCCAAAGCTTCAATAGCCATGAGTCTCTCTTTCTCTTTTAAATATTTGGGCTTTTCTCTATTAGCCATAGAAGCCCTCAGGCAAGGCAGCACTTTTCCAGCACGCACAGAAATGTATGAAGACATTTTTCATTCTTTTCTTAAGTTCTCAGAAAGATACAGGGAAACGGTCTCAGATCTGGAGGGAGATCTAGATATCCCTTATCTTGTGTGGATCATTCTCTTCTATTGGTTTAGCTGTGAATTAAGCTGTAAAGGACTCCTTTCTATGAAGTTGCAATGGACTCTTGTGAGACTTGCTGATGTACAGCCTCATTTGACCAGCCTGGCTCTGCCTCCAGAGAGTGGAAAGTAAGAGAGCAAAACCCAAGGAGCTGCGGACTTCCCCTTTCACAGAAAGGACATTTTTCAGGTAAGATAAATTCTCCTATATTGCCCTATAAATCATAAGAAACAAAGCTCAGTGGGTTTATTCCTGGAAATATTTGTAAATCAGTTATTTTAACTACTCAACCAGCTCTGCTGACTACTTGGTTTCCTGATACAGCCATACCCTTAGGAAATTACAGGATACTGACCCAGTTTACACAGATGAAGCTAATTAATTCATATACAATTCAAACAGGATAGTTGTACATGTCTGCCAAATAAATCTTAACCAACTACCTTTCCAGCTCCTCCTTCACTAACCCCTACTCCCCATCTGACTATGCTCCAGCCTGGAAAACAAGCTTTCCTGACCATTATTTATTTTGTGTGGCTCACCAAGCTTGCATTTGGCATCCCACCCCAAAGAGAAATCCAGTCAAACATTAGCAATAGATCACACCAGCCTTTGGTCTGCAGCAAGGGAAAGACTGAAAGTAGACAGTCTGGGGGTTACAATGCCCCTCAGGGTGAAAAGAGAGAAAGAGGGAGGAAGGAAAAAGAAAAATTAAAAGAACAAGAAAAAGAAAGAGAAATTAATCTTTGATTAAAAAATATAATGAATCCCACAGCAGCCAATATAGAAATAAAAAATTAACAATCACCTATTTTTGATGGGCTTTTATGTGCTAAAATATACCACTTTACAAAGCAGGAGGTTTTTAACTCATTCACCTTAAGGTTTCTACTCTAGTAAAATGCCTGAATAAGAAGGTGAGGCTAATCAGGCTAATTACTGTGAACTGAATATAATTTTATGCTTGTCTTAGGATAAGTAAACGCAAAAGATAACCCATATGGATTTCACAGGAAAGACTGATGACTGCAAAGCATGTTTGAAGAGATTAATCTGTATTTGTAAATAAGTATTTTTAGTCACAGGTGATCTTATTTATTAACAAACCTGATAAACTGTAGTAGCTTAAAGGACACTTGAGTGTATGATGGGATTCCCTATTAAGCATGTTATTAAACCTTCGCAGATTTTGTAGTTTAGTTACCAATAGATTATAAAGCATAAAGCTGTGTACAGCCTGCAAGATAAAATTGGGAAGTAATAGTGTCCCTGTACTTGGCATTGGTGAGGCTGCACCTCGAGTACTGCATTGAGATCCTCGAGCGAGTCCAGAGAAGGGCAACCAGGCTGGTGAAGGGGCTGGAGGGCAAATCATATGAGGAGCAGCTCAGGGATCTGGGGCTGTTTAGCTTGGAGGAGGCTGAGGGGAGACCTTATCACCACCTACAACTACCTGGAGGGAGGTTGTGGAGAGGTGGGTGATGGTCTCTTCCGCCAGGTGACAGGAGATAGGACAAGGGGAAATGGCACGAAGCTGTGCCAGGGCAGGGTCAGATTAGACATTAGAAAAAAAAATTTTACTGAAAGAGTTGTCAGGGCCTGGAACAGGCTGCCCAGGGAGGTGGTTGAGTCACCTTCCCTGGATGTGTTCAAAAAAAGGGTAGATCAGGTACTTAGGGATATGGTTTAGCTTAGGATAGGATTGGTTGGACTTGGGATGTCTGTCAATGTTTTACAATGTATTCCATATCTGGAATGATTTATCTTCTTTAAGATTTTTTTTTCTTTTCAGTGGTAGCTCTGCATCTATAATAATCATTGGCATTAACATTCATTTGCACGTGCATTTACATAGTGTAAGTTGAAATAGAAACTGATGATTGTAAATAAAGTAATCCTCACAAAGCCCCCATTTCTATTTCACAGTCTGTTGGTACGTTATTATTATTTACTTTGCTGATGGTGAAGAAATAACAATATATGGCATTTTTAGCGATAGAAACAGTCTAGAAGAAGGTTATTTTCCCCCTTTCCTCAAGAGTCAGACTTGCTCACCTGTAAACTGCAAGGTGATATGGCTGTGTGTGGGAACCTCTAGTGGAGAAAAGTTTTTCAGTCTCTGAAGTGTTCTTGGCAGCCGGTGTGTAACACAGAGCACACATTCAGTCCATCCCTACCTCAGCTTGTGCTTACTTCACCGACAACTTCTTCCCTATTCTTTAGTGGGTACAGAGGAACTCGGTTCAAATGACACAATGACTTTGGTACGGAGGAAGCAAACTATGAAGCCCATTGCAGCTTCTTTGCTGATCTCCAATCCTCTGGCCAATAATACAGGGAAACATTTTTAAAAGACAGCTACAATCAAGTCAGTGTTACTGTGTAACTGAACTGGCAGTATTAAAACTGAGAACAGGACTGTTTAAGGAGAACAGATCAGCCAAAAGCAGATTTTATTCAAGATGCAAGATGCATATGTACACATTAGCAGAGAGCAGACAGAATGTAGGGCAAAACAAATGTGTCTGCATTCCTTTGGTCACTTCAGAGTCCTTTTTCTCTTAAGCTTATTATTGCTGTGGGTTAAAAGTTCTCTGATTTGAGAAGGCAAGCCAGTGTTGTGGTTTTGCGTGGCTGAGTTCTGGTGAAGGAGGGGCTGCAGGGGTGGCTTCTGCAAGAAACAACGAGAAGCTGTCTGCAGGCCCCAGAGAACAAACACCAGCTGACTCAAGGCCGGAGTCATTGAACAAGGCTAAGTCCATCAGCAGTGGTCATAGCGCCCCTGAGAACCACATTTAAGAGGAAAAACCTACAAGCAGCCACTTTTTGCCACCAGTGAAGGGAGTGAGAAGATGTAAGAAGCTCTGCAGACACCAAGGTCAGTGAAGAAGGGGTGGGGAGGCACTGCAAGCACCAGAGAGAAAGATTCCCCTGCAGCCCATGGAGGAGATCATGGTGGACCAGGTTGTCCCCCTGCAGCCCATGGAAGATGAGGGGGAGCAAAGACTCCACCTGCAGCCTGTGGAAAGGCCCCATGTTGCAGCAGGTGGAGACATATGGAAGACACTGTGAACTGTGTTAGAGCAAACACCTAGCAAAACCCGCAGCCTGTGGAGAAAGAGTCCTACACCAGAACAGGTTTGCTGGGGGACTTGTGAGTCTGTGGGAGACCAGGCTGGATCAATCTGTGCCAAAGGGACTGCACCCCATGGAAATGACCCACACTGGGGCAGCTGGTGAAGAGATGAAGCCCTGTGGGAAAGGACTCATGTTGGAGAAGTTTGTGGAGGACTGTCTCCTGTGGGTGGGACCCCACACTGGAGCAGGGGAAGGATGTAAGAAATGCCCCCTGGCTAAGAAGGAAAACAACTTGTGGGGAACTGACCGAAACCCCCATTCCTTGTCCCCCTTCTGTAATATCTGGGGGGGGAGGGGCAAAGGGAAAGACATTATGAATAAAGTTGAATCCATGAAGAAGGCTGGGGTGGGGGGAGGTGTTTTAAGATCTATTTGTACCTCTTATCCTACTCTGGTTTTACTGTGTATGTGTGAGTGTGTGTGTAATAAATCTGATGCTTTTTTTTTTTTTTTTAATTCTGTGTTGAGTCTGTTTTGCCTGTGACACTAATTGCTGAATGATCTCTCCCTGTCCTTATCTTGACTTCTAAGTCTTTTAATATATATTTTCTACCCTGTCCAGTTAAAAAGGGGGAGTGATAGACTGACTTTGATGGGTACCTGGCCTCCAGCCAGGGTGAAACCACCCCAGCCCAGCATCCATATGTTTGTGAGACAAAGTGCAATAGTCCAGAAATCCCATCTAAGAACAGGAAAAGGAGTTGAATGTGAGACTCAAGTCTGAAATAAATGCACTAAAAGAGAGGACAGAAGCAAAGATGCTTCAATGTACCACTCTCAACAAGCATGAGATAGCAGTAGAGTTGATTTTGCAGGACATGGTATTCATAGCAATAAAGTACAATAATAAAATACCAAGTAGAAAGAAAAGTATTCCATTTTTCCTAGGTAAAAGAGAAGGACAAAAAAGTGACAGGTAGTCTGCAGTATGACCTGTGCCTTCTTTAAGTAAAGTCAGGATAATTTGACTGAGAAAATAAACTAGACTTTCCATATCTAGTTGATTCTGCTGCTATTTAGATAGCAAAGGAGAAATTGGATTCAGAATTATATGGGAACTTTGCAGGAGGAACCCATCTTATCAGCAGCAGAAGAGGACAGACTGGCAGATAAAACAGGCTTGTCTTAAAGAACAAACTGGACTCCAGAGATCATGAGAGACATTGGCCCTGAAGCAACTTTGCCCTGTGAATTAAGCTGGAAATGTCTGTTTTACAAGCGTAGCTACTGTATGCTCAGCACTTTAAAGCTTTACGATTTGGGCCTGCCTCAAATGTGCTTGCTGGGAGCTGTTATGGTTAGATCTTGAGAGGTCTGAGCTGCAACTAAAATGACTGTACCAGTTTTCCTTGGGTTATGACACAGCAACTATGAAACTTCTGAAAAAGTTTAGCAGTCCAACCCTCTGAGCACCTTTATTGTGTTACACTGATGTTCCCAGCCAGTTTCTTTAGTTTTGATGTTCAGAACAAAGGTAATGGCTTTCAGAAGTTTTTTGATTTACATTTGATTATTTTTAGGAGTTGGGGCTCTAGGCAAACATGTATACTTTGTTAAAAAATGTTGTTTTATCATGTTGTTTTATTAAATAAAAGCACTCCAAAGAATAGAGACTGACCAAAGCTGATACATCCATTTACTCTCTACACCATAACAATGTCTAACTTTATAATTGTGACAGAAAAGAATGGCTCAGGTTTGGCAAATTAATGAAAACCAAATAATAGTGGGAGCCAAAAGGGATGCATATGCAGGAACTGGACATCTAAATTCTGGTGTGTATTTTGTGTGAACTAAAATCTGAGATAAGTGATTGACTCATACACATTTTTATATGAGTTTCTGCTCTTAAATTATCAAGGATTTTTATTACCGGGGTGGCAGGTTCCAGGTGTCAAAACTACCTCCTTCTTGAAATACTATGCCAAACCTGGCCATTAGGCTTGCACAAGGTCAGCAATATTAGATTAGGCAGGACGGTGATCTGAGATCACAGCCCTTCTACTCTGCCATCTGTCTTGGTCCATCTGCTGCCTCTAAATTGCAAACTTGTTAGGATGGGACTGTTGTTTTTATTCCATGGTTGCACATTTCTCTTCTTCAGTCTTGCCTGGGTCTGCTAAGCACAAAGGTAATATTAATGACAATAATAAAAAGTGAAATGCTGCTGCTGTGTGTCTGCGAGTATCCATGGATCCCCCCCCTTTTTTTTTTATTCCTAAAGGGAGAGTACATATTTTAGCAAGTGAAGTCAACTAATCTGTTTTCACAGAGGAGTTATTCTTTTGATGCACCTGGAAACTAGCCCATAACTCCCACTGATGAGGGGAACCACTTAGCTACTTCCCTGGCAAACTGGATTGCTGGAGCTCTTCGTTCTCCATCAAAAATGTGAGTTTTGACTTACTGTACTCCACTGCGTGCTCCACAACAAACATGGGCTGTCTGCTGGGAAAGGGGCTGTTCCATGGGTGCTACTTCATTACCCAGTGGGCAGGAGCCCCGGACCAGGGTCCCTGGAGACCAGAGAGCTTACCAGGGAGGTAAACTCTAGTGTGCGTGGTGGAGACAGCAGTGGGCACAGAGGCTCTAGAGGTGATAGCTGTAAATGGATTTCACTCAAAGTCAGTAAAAAGTTATCAGTTGGTATCTACAGGGATTTCTTTCTAGGCTGTGTTCTGGGCTCAAATAAAGGGTAATGTAGAACAAAGACAGTGTTGTGCTGCAGATTCCTAGGCAAGATACTTCTTCCCCTTCGGGATATATGCAGTGTCAGACTGTCTTTCGGTTATGCTTTTAATTTCTTTACATTTTAGTATAGATATATTTATGTTACAGATTTTATACTATAGTTGCATGAGCACAATCCTGTCTGTAAAAATACAAAATGAAGACTTTGTTATACCTGCATTGATAATTAAAACACCTTAATTTCACTTTTGCCTTTGCTTTTTACAATTGACCAAGATGTGTAGCAAAGGCAGGTCACTAGAGAAGGGAAGCAGATCCCGTTGCTCACTAGCAAACATTTTCATCCCTCGCCCTCAGGGAGGCTGTGCCTGTTTCCTATGGAGCCCAAATGCATACCATGTGAGGAAGAAATCAAGAGCTAGCTTTCTCTTCTCTCAGTTGCAAGTGTATTTTGCCAAGAGATACTCCCGGAAAAGCATCGATTCCTCACAATCTGTGCAGTAGGTGGGAAGATAGCAAATGCATTTCCTTGTACCATGCCAGTCCTTTTAGGGGAAAGACACATACTGTCTATATGTCTTTAAACTAACTGTCCTGGTTTAAGTTTTTGACTGAGGACATTTTCAAGGCATTCAGAAGGCCACAGAGTGAAAACTATTGTTGGAGGTTAGTAAATAATTCCAAGTAAGGCTGGGGTGAAAGAAGCTGTCAGGTGCCGTTAGCAAGGAGAAAAGGCCAAGTTTAATTAATTCTCTAGCACAGATGATATGCCAATCCAGGTACAGTTCTCAAACTGTAAAATTAGTTTGTACCTCTGCCAAATGCAGACAGATGAGTGAAAATAAAATGTTCTGTTGATACAGCAAAACTCACAGAGCTCTTCTCCTACAGGAACAGAAACATAGCACTATTCATCCAGAACTTTTATTTTTTGTTGTAAAGAACAGGTCAGTTTTCTCATACTGCTTTTAATGTTCTCAAATGTACTGACATGAACCATGCCAAGCTAAACTGAAGAAAAGGAGAATGGCTATATAACAAAAAATAGCAGCCCACCTATTAACTCATCCCTGCTGGGCTGCTAGATTGGGAAAGAAATCTCCACAGCAAGAGCTGTCTCATTAAATCCAACTGGCCACAGGAGAGACTGCTAAATCCCTTTCCCTCCCCATAAAACCATCTTTCCTTAAAATGTTGATGTTTAACTGAAAACCATGCATTGTCTGTTGCAACTCCAGGTTTTCCTGGCTCCCTGGGAAGGCCCTAGATTGTTTCCAGCTCCTGAAGCTGAGTGATTTACCTAATGCAGAATGGGAGCTCAGAAGCCCTGAAGCTGTCTGTGATCAGGAAAGACATTTCAGACAGTGTACAGGCTGTGAACCAGAGACTAGATGGAGAATGCCATTGGCATTTGGCATTGCACAGGGCTTCCTTGGCCCTGAGATAATGATTAGGGCTGGGTCACCACAGTGACTCAGAAGCTGGAGGTGCAAAAAACTCCTATTGTGGTAAGTTCTTCAAGGTGGACAGTGCAGGTACTTAGAGAAATGAGAAAAAATGCTGTCTGTAGAAGAAAAAAAAAGGGGGGGGCATGTTTCCCAGAGTTCCCTGGTAATTTAAATGCTAAAAAAAGAATTTAAGTAAACTCCTGTACAGTTTTAATTAATACTTTATGAACCTTTTCCAGCAGTGAAAATTAAATTGCATTATTGGATTTGCCTTCAGGCTTGGAGGTTCCCCCCCTCATTTTCAGCCTGGTTCACAGAACCTTGGAAAATAATGTAGACTTCACCACTTCTGTATTTTCTTTCTCTTAGGGAAGGGAGAAGTAATGATAAGCGACATTCTTCATTCTTAACATAACTATCTTTAGAGGTACATACCAATAGAGAAAAGCGCTAAGTTATTCCTGATTTCTATATGCATCAAACATAGAGAGCAGGAAAGAAAGGGTTGATACTACTAAGTACTTATGGATGTAATGTATCTTAGAATCATAGAATCTCCTGAGTTGGAAGGCACCCATAAGGATCATCAAGTCCAACTCCTGGCTCCACAGAGGGCCAGCCAAGTTGGAACACGTGACTGAGTGCATCGTCCAGACGCTTCTTGAACGCAGCCAATCTTGGTGCTGTGTAGTAGTTTTAAAAAGCATGTGCTAATTTTATTCTGACTTTATTGGATTCAGAGGACTAGGAAAAATTCATTGTACTTATTTCAATGCTACCAAAAAATGTCAAAAAAGGATTAACATGGTCTAAAATATGTCTACTGTAAAATGTTTCAAGAAGGCATGCTAAAACTTTGCACTTCTATTCAGCATCTACTAAATTAAAAGTCTTACAATTTGTATCTTAATTCACAATTTTATTAAGGATAAATATATTCTCTACACTTGATATGGTGTTAGATATGGAAGAGAAAAAAATGTTGGAGAATTTTACAACCACTGGATGTCATTGTTGTTCTTTTAAACTAAAAAAAAATAGTAGAAGTCAGTTCAAAGACTGGACTTGAGAATAGACATCTTAAACATCTGGTTTTTTCCACATTTTTCATTTAAAATTGTGTTAAAAATGTATTTACATAAAATAGTAGACTGTGCTAATACTAATGCATATTAAGTGTAGTCCATTATTTTTTACATGACTTGTATTAAAACTCATCAAATGTTTTGTATCATATGTCAGTAACAATGCAGATTTCAGAGGTCTTTTCATACAGTTGTCTCAAAATAAAGTATTAATAAAAGTCAGTAACAGCTACCAGGAGACAAATTCAGCCCCTTATTCACTTCTGAGAGTTATCCTGCAAATAAATGTCAGAGCCTGACTCAGAGAAAGAGATGTAGCTGTAATGGTTAGTTCTGTGCGGGAAAGCAAAAGAGCAGTGGAATCACTACTGTCTGGAGACAGGCAGGCAAAGGCTAAATCCTCTGCTGAGCGGAACTCCCATCCTTCTCTGTTGCAGGCCCTCAGGTAAGCCACCAACCTGGGTAAGACTTCCTTGCAGGGCTCTGAAGTGGCCCAGTGGCCTACAAGAGGAGATTCCTTCTTAGTGCTTCCCTGCAGTCCCTCGACCCACTCACTGTACATCTGCCCAGCACCTGGCCCGGAACTTGGAGGGGTTCTTAATTTCATTCTATGTGCACACTTATTACCCTCATAAGAAAGTAAGGCTGAATGACTCTCTGCGTACAGTGGGTGGGTTGAACACAGCTGTGCAGCAGACCACTGATTCTCTTTCTACTCTGTGAGAACGATGCCATTTAAAGCATCCAGTCATCTTTTGCCATCGAGTGATTTGGGAATGAAATTATATCAACAAGCAACAAAGGAGAGAAAACAGATTTTGCTTTACTTCACTCCGGAAGTCGCCCCGTTTACCTGGAGCATTAGCATTGCTCTGAAATATTGCCTGAGGCCAGGGCTCTCTGCTGTAGCGATATCGTGAGTATTTCATGTCAGGAGAAGTCTAGAGAAATTAAATGGTGATGTCACCGGAAAAGAAGCAGCAGGCATCTAGCTTATCAACTGAAGACAGACTTGCTATTAATGGATGGGCTGCCTTCCTCACCTCTGTGGCTGAAACGAATGTTGGAGTCTGGGATGTGGGGAGGACAGAGGAAATGTGGCTAACCTGTCTTAATGCAGCTCCAGAGTTAACATTTGGATTTGAATATGGTGTTACTGTAGCTGAAGGTTAAAGTCTGCAGCTTCATCATGCACTTATAACAGCGCTGGTACCAGAGGGCTTTTGTTATTCTGCTTAGTCTCTTTACAAGCCCGCAGTTAGCAAAGGAGCGGTGTGCACTCCTCTCAGCACTGAGTATGCTTAACGCTGCAGTAAAAGGTCTGAGTTTGTTTTGTGTAGAAATAAACACACTGTTTTCAGTCTCTTCAAATATTAATAGTAGTGCCCATGCAGCAGCAGGGGCAGGTGTGAGCCAACCATTGTAGTCCATCACTGTCTTACACCCCTTCTGAAGTTATAAGAAGTTCTGAAATTCTTCTTCAGGACAGGAAGGTTCTCCATCATCCTTGGTGTATGACTGCTTTCCGATGGCACATTGTATTGCTGAGGCTCAACCATCAAAGTCAGTTCAGCGTATACCTATGCTTCAGGCACTGAGGCAGAAACAGTCCATCTGGATTCTATTGCAGTCCCCAGATGTCTGCAAGCTCATAGTGGTGATACCCAAATCCTTATTTTATTTTATTTTTTGGTCTGGTCTTTGTCTTTCAGTGGGAATTAGGTGCCTAAATGCCTTTGAGGATTTGGGACCAAAATTTGATCTGTAGTTCAAGTGCAGCCATTAGGAAACTGACAGAAAATTTTGCATCCCCTGGGTTGGACACTGAGTAAAAATTACCTCTGCAAGAACTAAACAAGGGCAGGGATTTTCTACACAAAACTTTTTGTTGGAAACATCAGTCTGCCAGCACCCAAACTTTAACAAAGATGGTCAAAGAAGATATATCTGCATCCAAATGATTGATAGAATGATTGATAGTCTAGTAACTGACTATACCACCAATCTAATGTGCAGTTGACATGAGGTGAGCATGGGAGAGTCTCAGGACCCAGGCTGGTGTCAGAATAGGAGTCTACCACCTTGGTGCTCCCTGTCCCACGGAAGTGCCTTGCCTACCCAGCTACTTAAATGTGGATGATGTGAGCTCGCCTGTTCACCCTGTCTCTCTGTTTGTCTTGTTCTGACAGACCTGCCTTTGTTATTTTTCTCCCTCTCTCATCTTCGGTGGGCCTTGGGTTCATTCTGGTGCATAATGGGAAAAACGAGATCTCGAAAACTTTCGCGGGACAGGAAAACCACTTCCTACCCTGTTCTATTTCTGCTTCTAAAATTCTGTTTGGTGGTAGTTTCAGTGAACTCATTCTTCCTTTGTGTGCCATATGATTCACAGTTGTTTTCTAAATCACCAAAAGCCATTGACAGGCTGTGTGGTTTTGATTTAGGACAAAGATGTTCTTTTAAAAAAAATCATTATCTCAAAATATAGTAGGAAAAAAAAATAATCTGTGTTTACCTTGTTCTTTGCCTTCCAAAAATTTTATGAGAGCAAAAAGCACTTATATCCACACTATTTATAGACGTAGAAGAAGATTAAAGAGATTTGTGTTTTACCTCAAATTAGATATCTGGCACTGAACTGAAATTAGATACACAATATGCATATATGTTCAGGTTGATATAATATGCAGATCTGAGCCATGTAGAAGCATTTTAGTAGTTTTCACAGATATGCAGGTATGTTGGGATAACAGGTACATATATATGTATATATGATTTTTAAATTAAAATTTTATGCTGGTTCAAATGTTTTGTAAAAAGAACAGACAGCTACAAATTTGTATCTTCTATTAATTTTGAGCTTTCCCAGTTTTGCCTGATCTTATTCTATTTATCTAGCTATTTACGCTCAGATGTTAGATTGCATTTTTCCAAGAACACGGGATACTATATTGCTAAAAACCCCCACAACTTCACAGGGCAAAATAATGACAAAGATAAAATGCTACTAGCACTTATTGAAAGAATAATATTTTCCCCCAGGTCAAATGACATCATCCAACAATATGAAGCGGGCAAAAATACAGATCAGACCTTTAAACTGAACTCTGTTTTCTTCTGGTACAGCAAAACAAGTTTATTCTTAGCTCAAATGTTGATCAGAATTTAGGAAGCCTCAGGATGTTGAGTGCTCACTGACTTGAAAGCTCATTCATAAATATCACAGAGTCAGTTCCTAGATACTGAAAGTCCACTAGTACCTAATGGAGAGTTGACCATCCATCACTCTTTCTTTAGGCAATAACTTAAGGACAGGCAGAAAAGATTGCTGTTTCTGTAACACTCACCCAGAAAATAGGATGAAATAGGAAATTCAGCAGCAGTTGCCCTACGAGACCCTGCTGTGCTCTGGTCATCTGTTGGCAGTTGTTTCTGTGGCATTTCCGGAGGTTTCCAACCATGGAAACTTGGAGGAACATTTGGTTACTAGCATAACAATCACGGTAGTTCACTACAGCTTGGACCCTCCTAGCCTAGAAAATGATGGGTTTTGCTGCCTTTTCAAATAATGCAATAGAAAAATAGATTGGGAGAAGACACCAGAGGAAATCTACTTCATCTTCATGCCCCAGTCACAAAGCCAACTATGTATTCTGACAGATATTTGCTCAAGTTGTTCTTAAAAACACTAGTGAAACAAGTGCTTCAGCTCCTTCAGTGCTTAAATGTTCACGGGGCTCACACAAGAAACAATATCTTTTCTCTTTGTACGTAACATATATGTTTCTGTGTATCCAGTGTATGTATCTGAAGCCTTTTGGTGAATTTCTCTTTGTCTTCTCTGTTTTGTGAATTAAACTACTCTGTCTCCACCATGACCAGTTACTCTCAGGCAGTGCTTTTCACATTTCTGACCTTTCCTGTCCCTCCTTGTCCACATATTCTTTAAAATGAAGACCCTTAGGGAGGACGAGACATTAGGTAGAGATGAGACCCTTAGACTGGATGAGGTAGCCAAAGAAGCAGAACTGCACACGACACTGTACGCATTAATGTGATGCTTATCTTTTTCTCAACATCACAACATTGGTGACTTGGTTTTCACTGGTCATCTGCTATAACCCCAAGGTGCTTTTCAGCAGAACTGTTGCATAGCCTCATTCATTTCTTCATGCAGTTAATTATTCTTATTAAATATTTTGCATTTAATTTGCATCTGGTTTTGGTTGGGTTTTGTTTTCCAAATAATTTCCTTAGTTTGTTAATTTTGAATTTTAATCTTATCTTTCTGTTTAACTCACCTCACTGTAATAAACATACTTCTTTTTTGTCATCCACAGCACTGGCAAACATACCTCTAAAACATCCTTCCAGTCTTGTAGTAAAATATCGATAAATGAACTTCTAATATCATTTTTACACCCACTCAAAGAAACTGGAATGCAATCCATGTTTCCAAAGCCTGCTCACATGGAATCACTGAGGAGAAATGAGTTGTTAGGAGAGTGGAAGTGTAATGAGGTCATGGTGGTGGTGGGTTTATTCCCATATTCCTATTTTAACTAAATCAAACTGCTATCATGATGAGCTCAGGTTTTGAACCAGAAAATTTTATTAACCTCTCTTGTTTTGCCGTAAATCCAGTCAGTGTTCCTAATCCCTTTTTGGACCTTTACACCAGATTTTATTGGATTCTTCTCTTCCCTTCCTCACAACATTTTTCAGAAAAGGTTATATGGGAAATGCCAGTCTGAAATCCAGACAGTTCTCAGTTGAGGCCTCTACCTTCTGTTAGATGATAGCCCTTTCAAACCACTTAAATATTACATAAGAATTTAAAGCACCGAGTTCAGAGTTTGTGTCTTCAATTTTAAAAACAATAAATCAGAAACTATGTGCCAGATTTTTATGCAGAGCTACTAAAATGGAACTCTTCCTGGTTTATGAGGTTTCAGGCAGACAGATCTTTGATTCTGTGAAGTTGTGTGTGACTTCCTGAGAGACCTTTTCATAACTCGTTCAATCCAGCAGTTCTGCTCACCCTTCAACTTTTATTTTTGATAAGCCAAGAGACCAGATCATATACAAGCAATGGAAACAGATTAAAGCAGTCAGTTTAAAATATGTACGAAGCATAACTGTACACACTGGCCATTTTCCCCATAAATGCACATATGCAAAATGCTGTGATATAATTCTGCATTCCTCGTCACATGATAGCCAGTTATTTTGAAGCAAGAAATGGATAGAAACATAGACATTTTCCCTCCATGCATGTGGAAAAGAATCCAGACTGTCCAGGAAGACATTATTTCCTGGTAAAATGCTCTATGCGGTTTGGTAATGTATTGAAAAAAACTTCAAAAAGCCAGATGGTTCTCCCTGTTATTTTAATGTTATTGTTTAATGAGTGGCCCAAGAAATGCATTTAAGTAAGTGAATAAAATCCAGTTGTTTCATCATTGCGTTATCTTAAGCAAAAACAAATAAATAAAGGCATGCCAGTATTGAAATGTTTTCCCTGTAAGAACTTGATAGGGTAGTGGTGCCAAATTCTGCAGTGATGTAAACTGGATGGATGCAAAGCAGATGTATCTTCATCTGCTGATTGCAATTGAAAGCTTTTAAAATTTACTTGGAGCATATTTATGCCTTGAGATGCATGGAGAAATGAGGTTCAACTGAAGTTTATGGAGGATTATAATTTCTCTCCTCCAAATCTTTTTCTGTGTTACTGATCTCCTCAGACAAAGGTAGAGTTTTGGTGTCAGGTTTCTTTAAAGCTCTATTTTCCTCTTCAGACATACAG
>VZTU01010328.1:14308-36546 GCA_013400835.1 Zapornia atra
TTCCACACCGTAAAACTAACCCCCAAATGTAGCAGTGTCACCTTTACTTGATTCTTTTACTACGTATTTTTAAAATTCTTCCATCTTTCCTTCCTTTCCTGTTACTGTCAAATTCATTATCAAGCCATTTAAGTGGGTCTCAATTTCAATAGTTGCCCAAAATGCTGAAGTTATGTCTCTGTCTCAAAAGATAATTCTCATAGTTCTCCAAATTAAGGGCCATCTTTTTTTTAAAAAAACAGGCCTCAAGCCAATGATTTATCAATTGGTAACACAAAGATAATGAGATTTGTTGGCTCAAAGTAAATCCTAGCTGTTGCACATATTGACTATCTTGTGTGGATGCTTAGCTCAGGGATCAAAACCATTTATCTGTAATGCATCTATGAATCTATAGAATGTTGTAATAATGAATAAAATTTGTGCCTGACTTGCTTAAATGAATTAAACACATTTTTTATTGAAGGTGGCGAAGCAGCAGAAGCATTCAGGGTACACTGCCTGTTGATGAGAGATAGGAATGCCTGAAAGAAATGTTACAACTCAGCTTTCAGAAAACAGCTGTTGTCTTTTTTCTTTTTTGTGTGTGTACTGTTTAGAAGGATTTAAATTTAAAACTAATCCGTGGTCATTAAAACTACCACCCTGGAAGAATACTGTAACCAAAAAGGATTACTAAAAATTATTTTTCCAATGTGCTTAGTTTATCTTTACAGCTTTGGGTCTGTTCAATTTCCAAAGCAGATGCAATTTCTGCTTGGCCTTTTATACAGTTGCTAAAAGGAGAGAATATCACTGGGGCAGGGAGGAAGCAGTTACATGTTCAAAACTACAAAACTGGTAGAGGGAAATAATAAATGTTGAGTTACTTTAAGTTGATTTTATTAAATTAGCTATCAAGATTCTTTCCTTTTATGTTTTCCAAATATTTTCCAAATGTATCCAAATATCCTGTTTTTTTTCTCTATCTACTTTCAGTGATAATCTTGCTCTAAATGTCAGTCCTGCTCAGTCACACTCTGCTGAGATTAAAATTTCACTAGGTAAATAAAACACATTGAAGTATTCTCAGAGCATGTAATGCTGAATGAAACTCACACATTCAGCCCAAAACATAACTAAAAATTTTTGAAATAAATATTTCTGCTTACATGACTAAAATATTAAATTGGAATTTCACTTGATTTTTAAAAATAAAATCAAATTTCCATGGATTTATAAAAAAATCCATGAACACACACACAACTACAATGACCCTCCTTGAATAATCACTGAAAGGGCTGGAGAGAAAGATGCACTTCCAACTTATTTTTATTTCTCAGTTTGTATTATCTAAATCCTGCTTGTCCCACTTCAATAGCTACAGTCTTTCTGCATGAGTGCATGCCTATGATACAGTAAGCTGGAAACACCCACATAAATCTTTGAGTAGGTCAAGCATAAGCATTCTGATACAGCAGCTCACTCCCACGACACAGGGCTTGCAAGCTATGCTAAGCCACTTGTGTACATCCTTGCTTGGGTTACCTGCCATACAGAGTCAGAAAACTGTCAAGAATTAATATGCATATATATTGAGTACATCTTTGTTCATATGTAATGTTTTAATTTGTGTTGTTAGCCTGAATTGTAAGAACATAGAATACTCTGAGAATACGATGTCTTGCACAATATCTTTAAAAGCTTTGTTATTACAAACAATTATTGCTGGGAGACAACATTGACAACTAGGAAAGGAGGCACTTTACTAATCAATGTGTGCTCTAATAAAGTTTGGTTCTGACATTCCTCTCAGCCACTTTTAACCAGCTGTAGTCATGACCCTTGGTTTTGCACAGGCTGGCTAACAGCCCCAAGTATTTTTGAGATTAGCACTTCATTTTCCATGTTTTTAAATGTTCATTATTTGCAAGGGCTACTTGAAAAAAAAAAAAGCAAGAACAAAATAATTGGAGGAGCATGTGTAGGAGGAAGGGTTTCTTTTCCTCTAGTTCATGAACTTGCAAGCTATAAGGACAGTTAATAAAAACTACAGAAAATAATGCATGCTGATGATCAAGAACTTGTTAAATGAGAATCTTCATATTAAAAGAAATCAAAGCTGCTCCTTTATTCTATTTACTGCAGTCATTTTTCAAATGACCTACAGAGGAAATATTTTTCCCTTTTCTCCTCAAAAGAATACTTTCTGTGTTTACAGGCTGCCATGGTATCACATTAAACACACACTAAATGCCCTCCACTTCTATTTTTTCCACATAAAAAGAATTTTTATGCTGACACAGCAAAGCTGATAGATTAAAAAAGCTGATACAGTACATAATGTTGTAGGTGTCTCAGAGAAACACAAGCAATGGAGGCTTAAAATGACTGCAGACATGCTGTTAGTAACAGGCTGTCTTTAACCTAAAGAGAGGGAAACATGCAGCATCTCCAGATCACCTGCCTGAAAATTTCTTCTGTATCTTTAGGTGATATGACAGAATGTAGTATCATTGACTTCATAAATCAATATAAAAACACACCAAGGAAAAATCTGTCCTTACTAGTTATTTCAAGATAATGAAAGCATAAAGTGTCTCCTCCTCCTAGTAACATTTGATATTTATCTTTGTTAACAATCTGCATCAGACACCTACAACTTTTTGAATTGAGATAGGGAACTGAAGCAGACAAGGTAATTAGGTTATGTTTGAACAACAGTCAGTTTAATATTGTGTGACTAGCAAATTGACCTGCCAACACAGCATACTTACAACATACTTTTTTTTTCCTGGTGATTGCTGTAATTAATTCTTACAGACACTATGCAGTATTAAGGAGCTCCATGTCATCAAAGACAATCAAAAGTGGGAAATTAAAGACACTCCAAGTATTGTCACAGGAAAAGTTTTTACGTAGGGACAGTTAGAATAGACGAGTAATTTCTACTACTTTTGAATTTAATTTTCACTTAAAATCCTGTATCCTCAGTTAAAATTAAAATATCCAAGCAGAATCAGAAGAGAAAACTGATGACAATCAATCCAGTCTCTGTGACCTGCTGTTTCTGCTCACATCCATGTGAAAAAATAGGTAATGTTTTCAGACTTGCAGCGTTACAGGTACTAATTAGCTGTTTAAATTACTGAGGACAGAAGGAAGAAAATGTTTCTTAGAATCTCCAAGCCTTTCATAAGGCTTAGTTTTACATAACCCCCCAAGTTGTATACTAAAAGGTAGGAACCTATACTGCACCAACATGTAGAGTAACCTAGACTTCTGCATATGATGTACTCATTGTGAGGGCATTTTCTCCACTGAAAAAGTTTGAGGGTTTGTATGTAAAATTCCAGGGAGTAAAGGAAAAAGTTGTGTGTGCATTGGGTCAGCTAAGATTTACTTGAGTCCTAATTCATAGAATCACAGAATGCTTTGGGTTGGAAGGGACCTCCTGCCACAGAGGAGGTTCTTCCCTAGCCCAGGTTGCCCAAAGCCCGATTCAACTTGGCTTTAAATGCTTCTAGGGATGGGGCTTCCACAACCTCTCTGGGCAACCTGTTCCAGTGCCTCAGCCTTGCCAGACTCATAGATCACAGAATCACAAAATCATAGGGGTTGGAAGGGACCTCGAGAGATCATCGGGTCCATACCCCCAAATGTTAGGGAGAAATTCTTTACTAATCCAAACCCACCTTTTTTCAGCTTGAAGCCATTCCCCTTTGTCCCATCACTAGACTCCCTGATGAACTGTCCTTCTCCCACTTCCCTGTAGGACTCTTTTAAGCATTGGTAGGCTGTAGTTAGGTCTCCCCACAGCCTTCTCTTCTCTTCGCCGAACAAGCCCAACTCTTTCAGCTTGTCTGGAGAAATTAGTCTGGTGCCTTCAATTGACAACAGGTTCCTTTTCTGTCATACTTCTACTGTCAGATGTACTCATATACACAGGAACCCTTTTGGGTAGTTTCCTGTATGCCTACAGAGAGACATTCCCATACACATATGTCCATGCATAAACATACATGAAATTGAAAAACACATGCATTATCCTCTTATTTCTTTTTAGATAGCAGTCATATGTCTATTGTTAACAGCTATAGAATATAATGTTTCACCTTCAACATAGTTCTGGCTCTAGGTAAAAGAAGAAAAAACACAAACATCAAACAAGCCAAAAGACTAGTTTTCTGTAATTAGAGAAAAACACAAGTCTGAAAAATAGAAGTCTAGAGTTTAAGTCCTTCTGAACTTAAGCACAAGTCTAACACACTGTTTCTTCTTAGGATTCTTCATCGCAAAACTACCACACTTAACACTTTTAAGGCCACACAGGTATTAAGAGGTGAATTGCTAAATTACAACAAGGCACAGTGTATCAAGGCTAAAAGGGAAGCTTTCTCTATTCTACTTTCCATAAGCAAGGGCTGGAGGATGGCATAATCTCCAATACCAAATGTCACATGGCATGTAATACCGTACTAGTTACCATAATACTAACACTTTGTCACAGTTCCAACGTGCAGGGCCCTGCAGCTGACCAAAGAACAGAGATGGCTTGCACAAGGAAAACAGTTCAGAGTTCTCTTCTACACTCCGTACATCCACAGGATGACATTCTAAGCTAGAATTAATTCCCTTCAAACTACTTTTCTTCTTACATAATCACTAATAAGCTTCACTTGTAGTTTTCATATGAGCATTATAAATTGCTTGATTTATTCTTCTTAAACACTGGCTCCCCTTCCCCAGTGAGGATAAACTCTGCAATGAAGTGGTGCAGGACGGGGTGCAATATGGTAGGCACTGTATACACACACAGAGCATACACACCATCTAAAGAGACACGGGGAACAAAATGCAAGAAACCAGAGAAAAATACACTTCTCCAAAGTCTGCTTGATCTTTAGCAAGTCATTTAATTACTTGCTTTCTCTATTTCTTCTGTCCTTCTCTAAAGTTGTATGTATAAATTGAGAACCAATTCCAGGATCTAAATCTTAATCCATCACTGACTTTATTCCTTCCACTGCAAGTTAGAGGCCCCTATCTGATCACTTTGATTTAGAAAAGTACTTTGCATGAAGTATGCAAATTAGTGTTTGATACTTTTTATTTTCTTGTACTTACTTTTAACTTTCCTTGTAGTAATGAAATTTTATATTAATACAGAACACATTCAATAGAGTAATAGGGATATAAGCAAAAATATCTGGTAGATATGTCTGAGTTAACAGAAAATAGAAACTATGAATTTAAAACATTTGTTCATCCTGTGACCAAAAAAACCCCAATTAAATTCTTAAAAGCATATTTTTTGTAAAATATTTAGCACCTGAGTAACTACACTTAGTTTTAATTATGATAGCCATATGAAAAATTAGGAAAATGTATAACAAGTATACATTTGTATTTAGGATTAAAATAGAATGCAAATATATGCCTCCGAGAAGCTTTACCAAAACAAAAGGCTTCCATTCTCCCACTTACTTTCTTTAAAAAATGTTTTACATTAAATCCTCTCCCACTGAAACAGTTATTGAAAAATGCTTTTTGCCAACAAGTTCAGTTTCAGATGTGAGCAGCTTGCTCTGAAATGTGTAGGCAGTATGAGAACACTGCAGAAGTGTTAGTGTAGAAGTAACATATAAGTGCATGAATAATGTCTTACTGATTTAACTGTGAAATATGTTCTTTTGGCATTTATAATTAGGGGCAGAGCAGATGGTGAAAGTATAATATGTCCATTAAAACAAATTATGCTGCCAGTGTTTCTTTAGTCGATAAAACTCTGATTGGTTTGGCTACTTCAGGCTGGTATTTTTTTATTCTCCTTGGAGTAGTTCCTGTGCATGTGCTGGAGAGCATTCTGTATTGCAACTGCAGCAGAAAAAAAAAATGGGGAATTCTATGAACAACAGTTTTAAATGAGAGAATTTAATTTTCTTCTCCCTCACTAACAATCTTTTTCTTCACTAAAAGATCACCCAGTTGTATTCTCCCTACTCTTTCACTTTCCGTGTGTCAAACCCTCAGAAACAATGCATGTTTCTTTGTTTACTTCTTTAAATGATCAGTAAAAACAAAGGTCTGTTATATGGACTGCTGAATTGCATCTCTGAAGTACAGCATGTACGTTTTGTGATTCACACACACATTAACTGTTTGTAGGAAGAACTACTGCTATTGTTGGCCATAGCTTTTTGTCATGGAACAGAAAACAAGAAAAGCATTTTATTTTTTCTGTGCTATTTGGCTGGCAAATGTAGTTACAACATTGGTCATGGGATTGAAGTGTTCCACTTCCATCATTACTATTCCAGTGGAAACATACTGATAATGCAGAAAGATTTGATGCTGTGCTAAGTTTGTGAAAGTTTAGTGGATGTCCCATCCCTGGAAGTGTTCAAGGCCAGGTTGGATGGGGCCCTTGGCAACCTTGTGTAGCTCCAGGCCTGGGGGTTGGTGGCCCTGCCTGTGGCAGGGGGTTGGAGCTCTATGATCCTTGGGGTCCCTTCCAACCCAGACCATTCTATGAAAGATCATTTATCAAGGGAGGGAATTGGAGCTGCATTCAAAGACTCCTGGAAGCTAGCTTTTGCTGCTCTTCTACCTCCCCACCATGGAATTCCCTTATCAAAAGAGTGTCTTTGTAAAATAAAGATATATGTATAAATATCTTATCCCTCTATTAGGATAACAGATGTAATCGAATCCTATTGTTGAGAATGTAATAAACTCCATTCCTGATGCCAAATAATGTCAGATACTTGAGATGCGTTCCGCTATCCACGAAAACTGTATTAAAAATCTCAATTCCAAAGTGAAAACTGCAATTTAAAAGCTATGAGAATCTTGTTTCACTATGCAGTCTTCCTACAACTGATTTCAATCTAGCGTTGTCTAGGCAAATGTTTGCAACATCTGAAATGTGCATTCACTTGGTAAAAACACATAATGATTAAAATATTCATATTGTATTATATATAGTCTTTTAATATCTAATATTCTGAAATAAAGTAATAGAAATGTTCTCAGAACAGGTTGCAACAGACTCTTCTATATATCCTAAGACAACTTAGAAGAATTCAGAGCACCTTCAGCATATGCAATGAATTATTCTGCAAAGAAATCAGTAGGGACTGAAAATGGCTTTGAAACCTGAGACAGCTGGTAGCCTGGTTCAAGGCAGCTGGAAAGCTAACTTAAACACCAAGCTCAGTGATCCCCCGAGCAGTGGGATCCAAGGACAAATGGAAGAAGGAGAGGTGGCTAGAGAAAAGAGGCCCTGCTGCTATGTCTGATTTATTCTTAGTTTCCAAAAAACCTTTTAGGGAAGAAATACAGTCACAGACTGGGAAAAACTTTTTAAAATAGAGTAAAACTGTGGAAATCAAACATCAGCAGAGCTTTACCACAGGATCTTCATTAACACTGTTTTTTTTGGGCAGACTCTCCCATGTCACTGAAAAAAATCTATGATTTTGGGTTTTTATTTGTAATGTAAAGGACGGGCATGTCTGAGATTTAGAGAAGATGGGATACACTTAAAATTCGTAAATGAAGCTAAATGTGTCAACTACCATTTCTACTTTTGAAAACCTTCAGTCTTTGCCATCTGTACCCTTTTTTCCTCTGCCTGGAGACCTGCTGCTCCTCTTATCTCTGCACGCCTGTGTTGTGCCTGATAAAGGATTCTGCTGTGTGAAGTGCAGATTAGTTCACTGCTTGCATTAATAGTAGCCATCACTGGTAACTACATTATAGAATAACCTTTCTCAGGAAAATCAACTAGGGGAAATACTTCTACGCACATTGCATTAATAGCCTACTTTAAACATATATTTAAAAAAAAACCCAAAAACCAAAATAGACTGTAACTTACTAAATCATATAAAACATTCAAAATCAAAATAGTTTATCTAGATATATATGAAGTAAACAAAATAAGCCCTCCAGAATAAAAACAAACAAAAAACAAGTGTTACATTTCAACAGACACGGTGCAAATAGAATTTTAGGAATCAGAACAGAGTTGGAATAAAGTCCTCAAAAGCAGCTACTTGATTGCTATGAGCAAAAATCCCTTTATGTACTAGCATCTCTAGATAAGAGGAGATGGTTCCATCAGTGCAGAGTAAAATTTAATATTTCTCTGGTATCGGGAAAACAATAATTAGAGATGGTAATATCTTTCAAAACTCCCTTCAAATCTTGTAGCTAAGGCTAATTAAAACTTCTATTCAAAGATACTTCTTGAGTAAGTGGATAATAGAGAAACAGTGAGGCTTTTACTAGGAGGTTGAAAATTCAAATTTAAACTACTGTTGATTCTAGGACTTGAATTGACAGTAATGGGAAATGGCACATGGGAAACTGAGAGCACAGTATCCGTAAGAAGAGAGGATTATCCATCTGCATTGCACAGCCAGGTAATATGAGAGGCTGTGCATCTTCTGCAGTTATTTCAAAGAGTAAGAATATTTTAGTGAGTCTATCTTGGACACCAAGTTGAAAGAGGCTCAGTTTCCATCTTCCCCTTTGACTTCCTTGAGCAACTCCTGGCTCCTACCTGTTAATCACCTTGAGATACAGAGGCAAAGATTCAGATTTCAAAAAAAAGGCAAGTAATTTTACACAAATGTATATGAAAACAGCACAGGAAGTTGGATCTTAATAGTTTTTACCATTTCTGATAGGCCAAACAATTTTTATACTACTACTACTAACCGGAAAACTCTTGCAGAAGAAACCAAGGCAGAAGTACCACAAATTGAACTCTTTCTTTCAGAAGTGAAGTTCAGCAGTGGGAAGCCAGAATCGTGTTTGTACTATAGATTATCCTAGACTTATAAACAGCTTCAGTTCCAGAATATCCATGTGCTCACAGATGAATATACTTATTCAAATTGTTACTTCAGTACAAGTTTTCTGCACAATTAAATTTGAATTCTAATCTTACACTGAATACAGGAAGAATCTCATAGCTGCAGATCAAAGCATTCCTGCTGTGTTAGCTTTAGTTTTAGGCTGTATTATTGCACTATGCAAACAAATTTTTGTTGCTCTTAGAACATTTCACTGCAAAGACAGCGTAATTCACATCAGTTTGGTATCCCCAGGCAGCCACTGCAGCTGGGAATCTATTACTCTTCTTAACTACAGAAAAGCATGAGTTCACAAATCAAGCCAATTAGTATCAGCAAATTTTGATCTCAGCATATTTCATGAAGAAATATTTATTAAGCAGAATACAACTCCCATTCTCCATCAACTCATTAAGAAAATATCTCCACTTCCATTGTATGGTCATTATGGTTTTGATCAAAGCAATAGGACATGTGCTTTAGGAGATGCATTGCAGGCAGGCAGAAAATGAGATGAGAATGTTTCCAGATACTTCTCTGCATCTCTGCCTAAACAGGTCCTGAATAATCATAATAGTTATAGCTATGTATGATATGGTTTTCCACATCTGTAATGTCAGTAAAAGTTAAATGTTAATAATAAACCCATTAAGGTGAAACGTTCAGTTATCTCTAAAATACCCCAAAACCACCAACCAAATAAACCACTGAAATTAAGAAGTAAGTACAACCAGTAAATGAAAGACAAGCAGGTACACTTTGAAGCACGTTCAGTTTTTTGCCCTTATGTCTCAAGAAACAGTCAGTACACCCTAATACACCATTGATTTACCTGGTGAATAGAAATCTGCTTCAGAAAACATGATGTACTGAATTGCAGGCCTCTGAGGATCCTAGACTATCTGAAAAGTAAGATATATCGATGTATCTCAGAAATGCCATCACCCTACAATCTTCTACTAGATTAACTCTTGTATTTTAAAGAAATTAGTGAAAAATAATGAATGCCACCCTTTCAGTATCTGAAGACTTGTAAAAAGGTTGCTAAACTTCAAAGACTTCTTTTAGAGTGCTTGCAGTTATGTGCAGCGGATGTCCTGAAAACGTGGCACTTGATAAATGAAAGAAAAAGGAAAATGAAAAGGGGGTAGAGAGTGGCAAAGGAGGAAGAAGTGCTGAAAAAGTACCAGCAGCTAGACAAAGTGACAGATACTGATGAGAATCCATCAAATGCAGCTGAGACAAGAATGCCACCATCAAAGAATATGCTGCTGAAACCCACAATAGGGGAATAATTTTAGTGTGTCAGATGATCTAAGACTATGCCAAAGTATTCTTCTGCTCTTGTCCTTAGGCTTATGCTAGCTAAACTCACAAATTTAACCCCCAGGGTAAAGATCGCTATAAACTGTCCTAAATTATAATTTATGTACTGTAGTAGCTTTAGAAATTCTGCCTGCTGGTGGCTTAGCTGAGTAAAGCCATGACATGCTGTGCATTTCCAAGATGAAAAATAAACATCCACGCTGTATTTCTAAGCTCACTCTTGGATGTCAGCACTGTGTTTGGGACTGGCTGCTAAAATTCTAACTACAAAGGTACAGCATCAGTGACTGTTCTGGTATAAAACGCTGTTGCACAAGTCCTGCAGGCATTATTAAAGTGATAGAAAACTGTACTAAAATGGCACAGTGCATAAATCACATTGACTCTCAGAGACCAGCTAGAATGCCCTGTGCTCTTATCTGTGAATCAGGCACTAGGGGACCACCAGTAACATCTGCGTTTACACTTTGTCATCAGACCACACTTCTATACACTAGGACGTCCTACACACTCATAATGTCTGTACAGATATGTATAACCTATATGTTGATTTATTTTTGGGACAGTTATAAGATCCTGTATCTTATGTTTGCAGATTAATAGCAGCAGGAAGTTACAGTTTATATGAGCAGACATGTTAGAAAAGGAGGATGAACACAACTTGGATTGACCTCAAACAAATTAGGATTCTAATAAAGTATTTTCAACCTGGACAGTTTAGGGATGGCAGTATTACTATTTTGTATTATAAGCTTTTCCAGCATCTCTTACATTAACATTATGATGAATATCATAACAGAACTCCCCATCTACTCCTTACTGTTGCCTATTTTCATTCTCAGCAGGTTACTTTCTGATCTACCTGTTTAAGGAATTGTTTTCTTTCCACTAATGAAAATATGAAGGTGTCCTCTGTAGGCCTGTTCACTCAGAGTATTAGGATCCTAAGTGTGGCTATTGTTCTAGCTGTGGCAAGTAGCCTTTATGCCTGCTGGTCTGTATTTGCACAGAGAGTTTACTAAATGTTATTTAAAGTTTCTTAGGACAGAAAATTTTACCAAACTGATTGAGTTGGGAAGATATTGTTCACCTTTCAAGTGCATGGGCCTGAAAAGATCAATTGCCACAGAAATTCCTATTTACAGCTATAATAATGGAAACTGTATTTTACTGCCAAATCCTACAGTCCATACTTGGGAAGAGGTTCCACTTTATTTGATGCTTCAGAAAGTCCAAGTCAAATCTGCAGAGGTGGAAACTAAAGGCATCCCAACAGCTGCGTTCTCCATTTAAACCCAGTTCTGGTCATAGCACTTACTCTGTACATTCTGTGAAGTATCTCCTCTGTAAGAAAAACAACTCAAATTGTTATGTTACCTGGCTTGTTAATCATTAGAATATGTTAGAGGGGAATGTTCTCCATTTGCATCTGGAAAAACTGAGTCATGGATATCTTTCAGATGATGTTGGGAATTTTGGTTTCTAGTTCCTGGTTTGATACTGCTTTTTGTGTGATTTTTTTTTTTAAAGCAGATTTTATTTACTGACAGCTTCTTAATTAAATTCAACATAACACATTAAGCTGTAAAATAAGTCCAAAAACACCTCAACAGGGCAGGCTGGAGAGGGTCCAGAGGAGGACTACCAGGATGATCAAAGGAGAGGGAAGGCTGAGAGAACTGGGTTTGTTCAGCCTTGAAAAAGATTTAGGGGTGATCTAATCACCATGTTCCAGCATTTAAATGGTGGGTACAGTTTTACAAAAAGTCACATGGAAAAGACAAGGGATAACAGGTACAAGTTTATCCTGAGGAGATTCCAATTGGACTCTAAAGGAAAATTTTTCACAAGGAGCACAATCAGCCTTTGGAACAATCTCCCCAGGGAAGCTGTGGATACCCCTGCATTAGACACTTTTAAGATTTGGCTGGATGGGGTGCTGGGCCATCTTGTCTAGATGGTGCTTTTGGCTAGACAAAGCTTTTACCTGGAAAGGTTAGTCTGATGATCCTTGAGGTCCCTTCCAACCTGGTAGTCTATGACTCAAAGACACTAATACCCCTCTATTATCCATAGAAAAAGGCCACAAAGCCATCTTTACAGACAGAGTATGTTAATTATTAGTAACAGTTGCAATCTTCATTGAGTTTGTTTGAAAGGATGGAAATAAAAAGCGACATGAACAGAAGTGCCTAATAGTAAAAAGCAAATGTCATCTACAAACATCTTTGTCCTGAATTTGAAGAATTCCATCAAATTAGTAATTTTTAATCAGTTAAAATCTTGGATTACATACAATCTGAAGTAGGTCTTGCCTACTAAAAGATGAGAAACCTACACAAAATTTGAAGTATCCATAAGTAAAAATAATTCTATGTTAAGAACAGCTATTCCAATTATATCTTGATAATTCTGAGCATAATGTGACTCAGTGAGCCTTTAGACCTCATGTAGTACATGCATATCCAAAAACCTGGTGTTGGCCTATTTAAGGAAGGTAAGGGTTCATAAATGGTGACACACACACTCACAAAAAATCTTCTTGTTTCTCTCACTTAACCCTCAACAGTCAAAAGCATATGAGTCTGTTATACAACCATTCAACATTCCCAGAAATGTCAGACCCAATCTGTTGCAAGAGATTCTACTAGTCAGAAACAACTAGTTCCGACACTTGATCAGTCTGCACACTAACAGTGTGAACCTCACAGTGTGGGGAGTGACACCGCTAGAGAAACCTCTCTTGAAATTGATAAGCATACTCTAAGGAGGCTCCAAGGAATCAAAGGGAAGGGCAGACATGGGATTCACTGTACAAGAAACTGTGCATTAGGATACGCTGGTGTAGAGAAAGGATAGGGTGCAAGAGGATATCAACGTGCTGCTTTTTTTACAGGGTTTGTAGAAGAAGCAATTTTGATTTTTCATGGGTCTGTTGTCTATGCATTTGCCTCAGGACATCTCTATTACTGTATGTTCATCAAGTCCTGTACCTGTAAGATTTTAAAGGTTTTAGTATTATTTTATGGTCATTTTTCCAACAGCTTTTTTATTCTTCAACTGTGTTTTCACACCTCAGCTGAAATTTGTCCAAACAGCTGAGCGCAAAATATATCCAAGAACAGGAAAAAAACAAGTACACAGAAATTTCCTTTAAATGTCTCTCCAGCTTTGCAGGAACTTTAAAATTACAAAAAACCCACCAAAAACCAAACAAAAAACCTACAAAAAAACCCCACACAAAACCCACATCCCAACAACCTAGCAATACATTATTTGAAATGACACACTCTGTGTGTGTGTGTGTGTGTGTGTGTGTGTGTGTGTATATATATATATGAGGTGGACTTCATTTTCTAATGCATTCTTTTTCCACAAGTTTCACTTTAATTTATGTTGGTAATGTGTATTGCCTCATCCTTGGAGTTTTCATAGTAAGATGATCCTCCATAGGATTATTTCACAAATGAAAGAAATGCATATTTGTTCAGAGGCCTAAAGTCCTCCCAGGAGTGTCACAAAAGGAACAATGTTCCAAGACCCGGGTTTTGCTTCGAGATCACTCGTTGAGCTGATGCATGTGAAAACTCATGTAGCTAGATAGTAAGCTATTGGCTGCAGTTCTAAGGAGTGAATAAATTATTTTAAGCCTAGTAATTTATGCTCACAAAATGAGTACGGGTACCATCTGTTCAGGTTCAGGCAATATAAAATTATTTTAATTGGGTGTTAAATTGCTCACTTCTGACATAGCTGTGTCGTGGCTGAATACTTACACTGAAGAACCTGTACAAAAGGAGAAACTACCCTTTTTGATCAATGGTAGGAAATCACCTAGACCTGTAAGAAAGGTAGATGTCATGTCCTTGGAAAAGTAATAAATAATTTTGGAGTAATATGTGGGATTAAATTTGAACTCTTAATGGAGTGAAAAATGAGAAATGTGGACAAATTCTAGTAAAATCACTTGGGAGTTCTAAATAGTTTCAGATTCTTACCTGTTCTCCTGAAACTTAGAATAAGTGAAGTAACTCACACCAGGAAACACAGGCACTTTCTATACTCAACTGATTTCATTTCCATGTTTTCAATAAAAGCCTTGACTAACTTCTAAGGACTGAAAGTCTCATTTATCTCTCTAGAGATCTTAGTCATTCCTCCAATGTAATTTTAAATAGGTTAAGGTAATGGACAAGGTATGCATACAGAAGCTGAATATTTGCAGTGGAATCCAATTTTTTAAAAATATTTTTTAATTATTTTTTTTTACAGCTCATCTATGGTATTATCTAAAAATAATTAATTTGTTCTGCCTTCTAGAGAAAGTGGGATCATTTCCTACACTCTATAAACATTTTTACTAATTCTTACTGGAGAAACATAAAAGTTTCAATTACGTTATGGTATTGGACAAAAAAAATTATTAGTATAACAAGAACCAAGAATGACCTCAAGTCAGTTTGGTTAAAGAGCTGTAGCATGTTTTTTTCTTCTCTCTGCTGAGAAGGATGGAAAATCTACAGGTGGTTCTTCCCTGTGCTGGCAGTTTGCTGAGTCAGAGGAAATTAATTGAGCCTACTATGGTTTACTATTAATATTACAAAATGCTAGACATAATAGTGATAGTGCACAATCAAACACAGAACAATAATATTTGCCATGTCCTAAGAAGTTCATGGTTCAGCTACAAAGCAAAAGCTTATAGACTCCTGCAAACGAGAACATGAAGACTGTAATACTAGGTCACTCACAGTAAGCACAAGTATCAGTAGTCTTTTGGGGTGGGTAGGTAGTACAGCAAAATAACATTTTTATAATTAATTTTCAGGAGATATGAAACACCTGAAAAAATTTCTCTAGCACCTCCTAGATGCAAGAGCTAGCACGGGAATCAGTCTAACATATTGTGGTGGTTTGACCCTGGCTGGAGGCCAGACACCCACCAAAGTCGGTCTATCATTCCCCTTCTCAGCTGGACAGGGGAGAAAATACATATTGAGAGGCTCAGGAGTCAAGATAAGGACAGGGAGAGATCATTCTGCAATTGGCGTCACGGGCACAACAGACTCACAACACACAGAATAAAGGAAGGAAAACTCTCTAATTTATTGCACTACTTCTTAGCTGACTGTAGTCATGATTTTCCTCTCTTCTTCAGCCCCACTGTGGCACAGGGAGGGGCAAAGACTGGGGGAATGGAGATTTTGGTCAGTTCCTCATGAGTTGTTTTCCTTCTTAGCTGGGGGAGCATTCCTCACACTCTTCCCTTGCTCCAGCGTGGGGTCCCACCCACGGGAGACAGTCCTCCATGTACTTCTCCTTGAGCCCTTTCTGTCAGGGCTTCAGCTCCTCACTAACTGCCTCAGTGCGACTTCCTTCCACTGGGTGCTGACCTTCAGGCCCAGACTGCTCCAGCCTCGTTCCAACCAGAATCACAAGTCCCCCCAGCAAACCTGCTCCGGCGTGGGTCAGTTTCTTCATGGGCTGCAGGTTTTGCTGCCAGGAGCTTGCTCCAACGTGGGCTTCCCATGGGGTCACAGTATCCTCCACCTGCTCTGGCATGTGGTCCTCCATGGGCGGTAGGTGGGATCTCTACTCCTTGTCATCAACCATGGGCTGCAGGGGCACAGCCTGCTTCACCATTGTCTTTGTCATGGGCTGCTGGGGAATCTTTCTCTCCAGTGCCTGAAGCACGTCATCCCCCTACGCCTTCCTTCTTCACTGACCTTGGTGTCTGTACAGTTTCTTACACCTTCTCACTCCCTTTTCTGGTGGCAAAATGCAGCTGCTTACATTTTTTTTCCTCCTAAATGTGATTCCCAGAGGCACTGTGACCATCGCTGATTGCCTCGGCCTTGGTCAACAATGACTCTGGCCTTGAGTCAGCTGGTGGTTACTCTCTGGGTCCTGCAGAGAGCTTCTAACTGCTTCCTGCAGAAGCTGCCCCTGCAACCTGCCCCCCCCAGCCCCTGAACTCAGCCATGCAAAACTACAACACCACATGCTTACTAAAAAATTTAACAAATGGCTGCTGAAGTCCCATATTACTAACTGGCTGCTGAATAGAAATAAAAGAGGAACTTTAAAGGTTTTCACTTGACCAACCAGTTTTTTAAAAATCACTATTCTTGTAATGGAAAAGGGTGCAGTGCTGACAAGAGAATAGGTGATATGGTCACACCAGAGGTGTGAGAAAATTAACTTTGTCGTAGGCTGAGTGGATATAAGAGAAATTGCATTCCCTGAGGTCAGAGAAAACATTACAGAAATCAGACATGACTTAAACTTCTTTTACGAATTCTAATTACCTATACAGATATGATACAGAAAGAATATGCTATGTTTAAGAAGGCATTTGAAAAGGGATATGTTATTTGCAGGTCCAAATGATTAGTAAAAAAGTTGCTGTCCCCAGTCATTGAGGAAGTAACATGAGTACAGGGCATAGACCTCTCTTTTAGAGGTGAGTCGCTGGGATATTCCTGGTTTAGGAACATTGGAGGACATCTATAATCTTGAACAGAAGACAATGTCTGGAATATATGTAGAAGTATAAATTATTGGTCTACAGAGGGCCTTGATCAATTTGTGTTTGAGATTGAGAGAGAGGATATGGAGAGAAATAAGACAGAACAATGGACAGAGTCATACAGACTTCTATAGGAAAAGAGAGAGACTCTTTGAGAAGGTATCTTGAAAAAATATGTAGGCCCACATAAGCAGATATAGCCATGAAAGACTGACAGGAGAGGGCATAATTTCAAGAAGAAAATCATGCTGGCAGTGTCAAAGACCATTGAGAACTCCACTGGTTCTGAGCTTTCACCACTAGAATGAAAAAATCTCAACACTACTGTAGACCTGCTTTTGTTTTATCTAAAGACTGCAGTTTGGTCTAACAGCTCAAATGAGAGAGGAATAGAACTTGAGGGTGTGGGGAGAGATTTCTATATCCTTAATTCTGTATTTATCCTTCTTATTCTGTATTTATAATGTGCTGTCGTAAATACTGTGGTATAATTTCTTCCACAAAGTTTAGAATACTATTTTTCCTATGCACAAAAGTACCAAATGGAATGAAAACAGTCCACTTGATTAAATAAACAGGCATGTATTAATTTTAAGGAGTCAGTGGAATCTATACTGAACATACTGCATTTCTTGGTACAGCATCCATTTCCCAAATCACCCTGGTATCTTACAAAATTATATTCGGAATTGAAATAAGAAGCAAGATTACTTGTAAAAGGGTTTTCACCCACTAGGTTAATGACAACTGAACTTCTTTATTACTGATTTATTTTAGGGGCAAAACCCTCAAATCAATTCAAACTTTTACTAGTAAAATCATGCATGATCTCATACATATCTCTGTCTTTCCTGAATCAAAACCCTATGTTCTTATTTGAGTAAATGCATATTTAGATGTATTAACATTAGGTAAAAGCATATGGTAAAATATGGCAATTAATATGGTAAAAGCATGAATATATGCATTATATTTATGAGGCATAAACAATGTTCTATACTACCAAGTATCCTCATCACATCAATCAGCATATAATTATGATTCAAAAACTGATGTGGTCTGTCAGATGAAATTAGGTACTTTTATTTGCAGTGCTAGTTTTAATCTGTGTTTTACACGCATAGTTCCCTTTGTTTAGCAGCTGAGTACTTTATGTTAAGAACTGTGTCCTAATTTGGAATTTTCATTTTTTTCCTCTTCTTTTAGGATTTAGACTAGACCCTGGAATGATTATGTCTGCAGAAGCATAGCAGAAAAACTACAGTTCAGGAGAACACAGGTGAAGCTTCTCCACAAGTTGGATAAGATCATGAAGAAACTTCACCTAGAGTAAGTGATATCATTCATACTCCAAGTGCTTTGCAGTTAATAATAATCAACTACAGCCGTACAAATTGTTTTATAACATAATCATATAGGGCTACTCTGGTGTATGTAACTGGGTTCTCAGAATCCCAATATGGCAAGTAAATTATGTGCCTGCTATGCTGCCGAAGCACTGGAAGCAGTACACACAGGTACAGGGACACTTGTGTGCTTTCAGAGCCTACTGCTGTGCTTAGCGGAGTATGGTTGGGATTCCTTCAGTCCCCAGGGAGGCTGAGCAAAGACAAGTTGCCTGCTAAATCTGTTTTAGCATATAGATGTTGCCTTGCCTGACTAAAAGTGACTGAGCAATGATGGCATGTAGTTGTAGCCACCATTTCAGTATTTGCAGATGTCTTTGAATGTGTCTGAGGTGACCTGCCCCAAGACAATATGGCTGACGGAAATTCTCACTAAGGACCGGAAAACTTTTCCAACTGGTTTTGTAGCTCTGTCAAACCCTTCAGATCTGCAAAGAAGCTTTATCTTTTTTTTTTCCCCTTGCTAGTCCTACAAACAAATAGAACAGCGCTCAAAAAACCTGGTGAAACTGGACTACAGACATATTATATATAAGATATCTGCATGTGCATCAAAATATTCTCTCTTATCACGTACTATAGGCAACTTGAAAAGTTAATGAAAACAGCTGAAATTACTGCAACAGGAAGCAATAAAAAGAAAGTGCTGCTTATATTCTTCTACAAATGCTGCTGCCATCATTCACATAAGTTTTTTAACTCTGAAAAATTTTAGAGGAAGTGGGTTTTCAGACTTCAAACAATTTTTAGTGGTTTCTAAAACTGAAATTTGTTTAAAGTTAATATTCTGTTTAATTATTTTGATTTAATATATGCAGTCTTTTATAACACACTCAGTAAATTATCTGTTCAGTTATTAAAAGTCTGTGAAAGTTAAATCTAATATGGCACGTTTCCTAGAAGCTGTACCCAAGACATTAATGCTTCCTACTGAAGTAATTTAAATAGGCCTCTGAGGTCAATCACATTTAATTGATCTTGCTATAATAACTTGGTTCCATAGCATTCTAAACACATGCTCTTCACTTATTGAGATGCATTTCTTGTACAATAGGATTATAGAATCTGCCATTTATTCTTCACTGTACATTATTATATTACTACATTATTTTATTATAATGTCCTTGAGATCCAGTTAAAGATCAGTTAATTTTCTCATGTCCTTTACACAGTAGGGCTTAAAACTACTGCAAAACTTGGCTGCAATAAGATTCAACCCTTGGGACCAATGCCAAAAGGTGGCAGTGAGCTGATGTACTACTGCACCATACTGCAGCAATTTTCTAAGTCTAACCCACAGAACCATGTATGCACTCTGAATGAATAAGTAGCATTTCAATGCAAGCATTTACAGAAATGCTGCCAGTTTTCTTTGCAAGTCTGACCTGATGAACAATCCCACAGGTTTTAGTCAAATAAAGCTTTAGCAAGTATGTATTTTAAAGGTCAAGGAGGGAGTAACTTCCTTTTTGGAATAATCAGTGCCTGTGCCGAACTCTACTGTGTTGGCAGAAAAGAACTGTTCATCCTCATGTTGAGGCGGCATGAAGTTGTAAAGGAGCAACCAAAATAGGGGGCTAATGCTTGAGCAAATAGAGGCTACTATGCCAAGATGCTGTACAAAGGATATATTCTCTAAAGACTCAAAAGAACTGAGCCTAAGACTGCTGCAGTCATGCAAATAAGTTTTTAGACAACCGAAATGAGAAAGTACTCTCCTAAAAATTTTAGAGAAAGTGGGTTTTTAGATAATCAGGATAATGAGTGAGATTTTTTCCTTAATTAAAAAAAACCCAACCTTTTTTCAGAGTTTGCTATGGCAGTCCTGAGTAACCCAGAACTTGTACAACAAATACATAACCGAAGTTATATAAATTGTGGGTTTACTCTCAAGTGATTTGGAGAGGGCTTTGGGGAGAGATAACTTGTTGTTTAGTTATTCTATAAAAAGAGCAGACATTTTATTTCTGATCAGTTACTCCATTGGATTGGAGATGGATAGGGAAAAAAAAAAAAGTGTACTTTTAAGACCTTATGACTTGCAAGAGCCTTGAGTTAGTCCATGGAATATTCTCATATCCTTCCCAAATAAACAACATATTTGTTTTCCTATTTCAATATGTTTTAAAGTTTAAAATGTTTTCTTGAGATCTTGCCTGTTAGGGCAGTATGTAGACTCTACTTCAAAAGAATTATCAAAAGATCTGAATAAAATTTCTCCTGAAGGAATTATGCTTAGTACTACATAACTTATGTTCCTCATGTAAGGAGCAAAATGTGTAAGTGCTGTCATGTTATCTTCAAGGGAAGTATTTCATAATGTCTCCAACAGGCAGAGATAGGTACCCTTTCTTACAAAATAGACTCTACTTGACCTTGGATGGGGGAACCGCACGTAGTGGAATGTGAAGACAGCCTTCATCCCTCTGTCCATTTACAGAATTGTAAATGATTTTTTGTCTGTAGTCCAAAACTAGAGTATAATTAGCACATAAATTATTCTTCTTCAGAATGCTCTGTATTTTTGTCAGTGGCTAAAACGTCCCTTAGTATAATTCTGTCTGAAATACTAAAATTCCATGCTAGTAAATTATTTGTCTATGTACATATAAAATCGGAATTAATTCTTCAATATGTTTATGAAAAAATATGTTTGACAGTGACAATTTATTAATTTGCACTTGACATAGGAGATGGTTTATGTCAGCTTAAATTCAGGGGTTTTTTCTTAAAGAAAGAGCTCAGACCTCGTAATTATCACCTTAAAACTCATCAGTTCCTGTATGTGAAACCAGACAGACTTTGTTCACTCGTATTTGGGACATGAACAGACTTCTTACTGCTTGTGCCAGCAATTTAACATCAACTCATCTCTTTGATTTCTGAAGAAACTGTTTGGAGAAAGTCAAAATACCAGACTGGCTTAATTTATATGCTAATATATGATGATTTCATTGGAGTACTGCACTCTGAGGTTCCAGATGCTAGATAAAGAAGAACATCAAAATTTTGTGCAAAATCGAAGTAGTCTCCTTTTTTTAAAAAAAAAAATAGTTTTAGATAAGGGAAAATGAAGATGATAGTTACCCATTTTGCAACAGTCCTGCAGTGATTAATAAGCTACTACCTGTAGAATGCTGTGAAGATAAAGAACCCCTAGTCCTATCATCTCCATATGCTTTCATCCATTTTGTTAGCTACAGCATGGAGAACAAAATCAAGAGGCTGTACAGTATCTAAACAGTTAGGACTTCAGCGAATAAATATTAAAAATCTGAAATGCGAAATAAGACCCCTACCAAAAAAACCTACAGATACATGACACAATTCTTAGAAAGAATTTATCCTTATTCCACCATTGGCATATTCACTCCTGGGTGATGAGACTAATTTTCTCCAAGTTATTAGTGAAATTACTGGACTTAATTGGAATTTACAATGAATGAGTATATGGTTCATTCATGAAGTTCATAGTTGTAGTCTCTTTTTCGTTTCACTGCAGGTTTTTTTCAGATACATTTCAGAAGGGACTCAGTCACAAAACAATGTATTGCCAAACAAGGCATATGTAGGAACAAAGGAAACAAAAATACACTGAGAATATTCTGATACTGTGTCTACTACATTACATGCTGCTAACGATAACCTGTATTTTACCTATTGTTAGGAAGAGCAATTTTACTTACATGAATTTTAACTGTACACAAATCCTGACTGTTTTCTTGATTTCTCTGATTACCATGCTTGGATATTTCTTACACTACTGGAGGGCATACATAGTGGAAAATTGCACCTCCTTGTTAAACTGCTAGTTCCCAATACACAAATAATTTAGACAATGTCTGGAGACTGTCAAAAACATCCTGCTTTTCTACTACCATAACCATTACATTCCTTTAACTATGAAGATATGTAAAATTCCGACAGTGTGTGTATTTTGCCATAATCTTTTTTACTCAAACATTCCTAATTTTATAATAAAAAAATTAATTTCAAAGTGACCTGGTTAGAACATTAAGTGTATTTCAAACTCTTCAGGGATCACATTTAGTTAACTACTAATACTATAACTTACAACATGCTTTACTTTTGCTTTCTAAGTGCCTCAGTAAGTTTTTTACAAAATCATGGACT
>VZTU01010329.1:0-29448 GCA_013400835.1 Zapornia atra
AGTGTAAGATAATAACGTTTATGTATGTTTGCCTGCATGGATGTATGTATGTTCAGTATATATTTTATAGATGTTATAAAAGACCACACAGAACCAGCTGATCACTTAGTAAAGTCATCTGCTTAATAGACACTGAGGAATTTGACTTGGGGAGAATTCAAGACAGTATTATGATAGACCAAGTGTCTATCTCCCAAAGAAGATAGACTACTATTTCAATAGGTGCAGAATTAGACATGTGCTGCCCACTGGACAATCCCACCATAAAGACACAAAGGTGATTGTCACAAATGAAATACTGTTGAACAAACCACCATTTTCATTAAACCCTTTTTTTTTTTTGTAATCCATTTGTAACAGAATGAAAAGATACATAATAAGGGCCCAGATATACAAAGCGCACATTAAAACCACGTAAGATGCTTGCATATGTAGTGTACAGTGTCATGTGGCAAATGTGTAAAGGGGAATCAGGCCCAGGTATAAACATAGTTTCACACACGAGGCCCAGCTTTATTCCACCTAACTTTAGGCACTTAACGAAGGTACTTAAGAATATACTCTCCTGTGGCTCTCCACATAGTCAATGGAGTGAGAGAGGCACCTTAAGGAGGCAATTTAGCCTGTCTATGATCTGAATTGTCCTTAGGAGATTCTTGTTTTCCTCTAACACCTATTTAGTTATTTGTAGGGTAGCAAAGCTTTTATGGTAGGTACTTCAGTTAGCTGCCTCATAAAGGGGAGATAAATCTTGTCCAAACAGATTGCATGTTGGAAGTAATGTTTACATTGCTTGTTGCTGTGATTTCTTTGAAGTCATGAGCATTCTCTCAGCAATCACAGTGATAAAAAAATAACAATTTAGAGATAAGTTAAGAAATTTTTAGAGCTTCTTTAGACCTTTAGACCAGATTCCAGCTTCCTTACCCAGTATTAATATTGCAAAATACACTGCAATGAAGCTGTTCCTCAGAATGCCATACTCTTCTTCAGTATGTCAATCCTCTAAATAGGAAGATCTGGTTACTTGACTCAAAGCAACAACAGTGAGTTTAAAAAACATTTGGCTATTTATATTTCTATTAATAACTTTCATGAGTTGCTGCAACAGCATGTAATGAGTGTAAAAGTCAACAAAAAAGGTTTTAACTAGCGCTAAATTTGTTTCCTGCCAAAGTAAACACCATCATGATTCTGCTTAAAAAGAAAATCCATCCTAGTATGAGCAATCCTTGTTTCCTTCCTGCATGGACTGGGAATGCACGAATAAGGAGAACATTTCTCCTGGAATAATAGTACAGATGGTTAAGTAGACGTCCATTTTCTCCCTGCCTAAAAAGACTTCACACGGGTCTGATGCAAAGCTGTCTAGATGGAATTATATTTTTCCAAATGGGTGGGTGTTAATTCTTTACTTCTAGGTCCATTTTGGGCAGCTATATCTTTTCTGTCAAGCTCTCCAAGGGAATGTGTATTTCGTTTCTCCTTACGTGATGTTGTTATTCATTACGAAGGTGTAGCTGCATGTTACCCCAGATATGGTTCTGTTTAGATAGTATTGAGTGCTCTTAACGGAGGATCAGACCAATTCCAACGACTTCCCTAGACCTAATCTAGCTGTGATCAGAACCAGATGCTTCACAAGAGGGTGCAAGAAATTCCCAAATAAATAATATGGTATAATCTACTCATTGAAGAAAGTTGTTTCCTTTTTTTTTGTGGAGATTAAGTACCATTTAAAGTACTTAATTTTCTGTAATTGAATCAAGAGTCTTAGAATACAGCTTTAGTAATTCTTTGTCTCTTGCTAAATTTTTATCCTCAATAAATATCTTGTGGCCTAGAGCACCACAGATTAATTTTTGCATGCTGCAAGAAGTGTGTTCAAATATCTTTTGTCTTTCGTTTTCACAAAATACCCCTTCTCCTTGTGTGATAAAGTGAAAATTTAAATTTTATCTGATTCAAAATCTGGTTTTCACTTTCTTATTTTTTTAAATTTAAGTTCATATTTCCTATGGCATCTTCAGAAATGGAAAGATAATAATTCATTTTAATACGGCATAGATAACGGTCTTACAGATGATTCTGAATAAAATGCAAATAATTAAATCAGTCGTTAGCATCATTACTAGATCACTTTTCAGCTAGCCTCAAAAATACCTTCAGTATTAAAAAGGATTTGTGCTTTTTTTTGAAGTGAAGTCTACTGCAATAGCCCCACTCATTTCCAAAAATCTGTGTAAAAATCTGTTTCTTGCTTTCGGTTGGTCACATTTTTTGAAACACTTGTGTTTGGGGGAAAAAAAGTCTTCTGTATTCAATCTTTTCATGAAAATTAAAGCTTAGAGAACAGTCTATTTTGAAAAAAAAAGTTTCAGACAAATTAAATAGAAAAAGATGACTTATAAATGGTTCTAGCCTGGAAAATGGTTTGGTTTGCATAACTGTACCCTGAGACTGTAGAATTACAAGTAGCAGATGACAGACATTAAACTAGTTATTCCTCTGATTGTGAATTAAGAGAATAGGGTGTAATACAAGTGAAATTAATAATTGGATTCAGCTCTGTGGGAATAGAAGTGACTTGCTTCGGAGCTAGTGAGAACTCAGAACTTTTGCCAAAATAATTGAAATAATATGGGGTTTAAGATTTGAAAAATGTCAGTGAGATGCTGTAGTTAACTGTGTCATTGTTTATTTATTTGCATTAAGGCAGTGCCCAGAGATCCACTGAGTGATTAGGACCTTTTCTAGGCCTAATCAAAAAAACATGAAAGGGCCTGAAACCTAATGTCTAATTTTATAGATTTAAGTAGTCCCTGTTGGCTTGTTTACATGACAAGTGACAACAACTAAATAAATTCCAGATTTAGGGGAGTAGAACATACTAATCATTAGATGACTAAGACTAATGGAATTTCTCTCCTTTTCTGCTTTATCTGTGCGATTATTGTTCTTACACACACACACACAATGTTTTCAGAGTTGATGCCTAAAAATCCCATCCCAGAACACTTTCAACAGTGTGGAAGTAGGTGGTTTTGGATTAAAAAACAGAAGAGCTGTCAATCTTGATTGTGAAACCTTTTCTTTTTTGGAGTATGAGCCACCTGAGTAATGAAACAGTAAAGGTAGATACACCTCTGAGGAAGGTTACAGAACTGCATCCTATTTCACATGTTGAGGCATGCCAATAGGTACTCACGTTTATTCCACCAAAAATGACCCCAATGCAATACCATCAAATAAATTTTAAGAAAGGTCTTGTAAATTCTTTAGGATCTTTCAGAATATGGAGCTCTCCAGCCTAAACGAGTTATAAATTTGGATGCTGCATTGGAATAGTACTTTTCAAAAATTAATTTGAACGTGTCATTACATGTGAGTATTTTGAAGATATCCAGGAGCAGATATTACACACCATTTTCACTTGTGGGTTGTATAAACCAGCAATAGCTTTATGAATATTTGGGCACTGGTACAGAGCCAAAATCAATCAACACCATGGTATGAGAGGAGCTTCTTCAGACACTAAAAACAATGAGGTTCAAAGAAGTCAGCACACTTACATTTAAGGGAGCACATCACAAAGTGAATTGGGTCATCTCAGGGAAATATAAAAGCATTATTCCTCTGAGATTTGAAAAAAAATACATAATTACTTCTTCCACCAAGCATGATTCTTTTAAATAACCTTCATTTTTGTCCCTTGGAAATGAAAAGAGGTTTACATTAAAAAGGCATTTCCTCTGACTCTCTGTCCTTGAGCAGCACAAAATGTAAACTATACTCTTCCCTTCTTCCTTTGAAGAAAAAGGAGTTTCAATCTTCTTCTGTGAACACGGTCCATTTAAATAAGGAGATGGAGTCCCATCTTTTCGATCAGCTTTCTTTGTTTGACTTGTCAGTAATAACACTTGAGCTGAAATTGTACAGGCGTCCTGCTAATTTAGTAATTATTGACACGGTGCTGGGCAAGAAATGATAGCAAACACAGGGAACTGTTAAGAAGAAATGAAATAAAAGATCTTCATATCATTGTTGAATAATGGTTGAGATCATCTTGTGCTCTAAGTAGGCCCAAGACACCTTTTTCCATTTTCTCGACACATTTATAATTTATGCTTTGTAATAGTTCCAAATATTTTTAGGACTCTGCACTTTGTTTGAGAATCCAGAAGAACTGAATGAGAATCACGAAGAGCACACACAGATGAGTGAGCGGTGTGACCTGCCATAGCTTTTGATTTAAGAATGATCCCTCATTTCTTTATATCCCCCTTTCTTGTTCCTCAATTTACATTTGTATTTAGAGCTGCCTTAGCTCTGGCTGAGATCGGTGTTGCCTGTGTAGTTGACCCCATTGTATGTGGCTGGACCCAGGGATTGCTTTTGGATTTTGCCCTGTAGATAACATCATGGCAGCTTTACCTAGTTCAAATAGTTTTTCAGTGGCCTGGTGTGCAGAGGTTTTAGTATCGTTTTGAGGAAGTCTGAGAGCTTCCACCATGGTGATATGGCACTCTGCTCTCTGCATTGAATAATGCTATCTTGAAACATGTGTAAGAGAGAGCATCCAATGCTGTGTTTGCTTTGAGCTTGGTAGATAATCAGGCTTGTTAACAGAAGCCTTTTCCCTGTAGAAGAAAACCACTGTTAACTTGTACATTCTTTATCTCCTGTCGTGGACCTTTCTAAAGTGTTTTTCTAGACCTACGAATCTTAAAATTTATAAAACTTATTGAAAGTGCCCATGTTTCTAAGCAATGATAAAAGACCCGGTGAGCTCAGTCCGTGTTAAGGCCAGCCTGTAAGTATCTCAGCTATGGATGAAAGATCTTTGTTCCCTTTATGGAGCTCATGCACATAAATGCACAGAACTGTTCCTCTTTTTTTGTGTTTAATCTTGAGGCCCACTTATTAATGGTAAAACATGTGGTGTAGATTGGCAGTGCTATTGCAATATCGAATCAGCTGGTGGGGGTACTGGAAACATGCTCTTGGGGTTTGATGCAGATATCAGGTGACTCTAGCTTTGCAATGATTGCCGTTAGCTATGCTCACCTCACCTTAATCATAAAGATGCTTGTAGGCTGGAATAACCAAAAAAACCCCCATTGCCAAGGTAATATATGGGGGTACCCAGAACAGATTATTCCTTGATGAACTGTGTATCTTAAAACAGGAGGCGGTATAGAGCGTGCAGAGCGGGTGATCTTTAAAAGTGAAGGCTTTAATTAAAGGAGATAGGGAGTGACGTTTTAATGGCAAGATTATATCAGTGTCTGTGCAATGTGTTAGATTTCAATACAGTTGTATATTGATTTATACATGAACTAATATGAAAGCTGTTCTTTCACATCTTGGTTTGTGCGCTACTCACACATGAAATGTGGGATTCTGCAGCATTCGGAGACGTGAAACCCATACTTAATGGCTGGTCAAAAAGAGAATAGAAAAGGTTTATTAACATCCACGCTAATGAGAGCTTCCCTTCCATGATCGCTGCTTTGATTGTGGCACAAGGCCTGTGCTACTTGTCTCAACATCCTCCCACCTCACACAAGAGATGCACAGGTTTTAGAGGTTTCAATCCAGAGTTGCTTTATAATCTAATATTAGGGCTGTTCGGGGTCTTTTTGTTTGTCTCTGTAAAGCCTCTATAGCAAGAGGTTGCACTGGTAAAACAAAGCACTAAAGTTGTGTTACATGTTTGGATGTTGCTCACTAATCTACAGATATCTACTTGTGAGCAAAAATTATTTGGATATGAAAAGAAGTAATGAAATAACAGAATTCATCTTAGACTTGTCTGTCTGTTGTCCCAAGGCTCCCCCCAAACCCCAAGAGTAGCGTGAGCCACCCCTGTTACCGATCCTGAGTCCTGGCTTTGTGGCTTAAAACTTACCCTTCGGCCAGTGATCAGTTATAGGCGATTTGTCATAAAATAAACATTTAAGTATAGTTCTTTGTGCAAATATAAACAGGATTTTATTTTTTTAATTGAATTTGACCAGATATTTTGAGATCTTTCTCCATCCTTCCTACCTGTATGTATCCATGCAAAGAAATAGAGTGAGCCTTGATGTGTTTATGTCATTAGATAAAATGTCTTTTGGATCACTTTAAGCATTTCTGTTCTGCTTTTTTTTCTCAAGATTTTTCTTGTTTTTTTTTTCTCAAGCCTACAACAGAGGCTTTTGACAAAGCTTAGGAACAGCAGGAGAAAGAAAGAAATTATTTGAAGAAATTTCCTGAAGGAAATTTCAGAAAATATTAAATAGAAAATACATCTCTGTTCACGTAAAACACCCTAAAAGGATGTGTTGGGTTTGTGTGTGCACTACGAGGCCATTAACACATTTTCTATTTATGCTCACCCTCTTCCAAACTCTATCAGGACCTACATTGTTTAATCATTCCAATAGACTACAAACTTCACTCAAGTGTTTCAAAATCATTTTTGTTTGTTTCATTTATGTGTGTTAAGTCCAATAAAATATTTAACAGAGCTTGGATACAAATTGGAAATGGCCTCATCATTGAATGGAAACAGAAGATGTAGCAAAGAATCATATTAAAGAAAAATTTGTATAATTTTCAGACAAAAACTGAAATGAAATCTGTTTACTAACCCACCAGCTGTCACTGCTACTTCTAGTTGCAATGTATTGCATACGCTGAGCTATATACTTGCAGTCACAAGCATTACTGTAAGGTTTCTGCTGGGAAACTGAGCCTAATGCCTTTTCAACTTCTATTTTTCCTTCCACAAATGGAAATTTAATTTTAGTGCCTGCATGTTTTCTGATTTGCTGAATTATTTTATATATATATATATATAAAATTTTTTTTTTACATTCTAAAGCAGGTTTAATTTAAAGCAAACAAAATAAAACTGTGGTCCAACATCCTAAAAAGTTATAACAAGGTAAAAAAAAATCAATGGCACTAAAAATTACAAAATACTATTGCAAAGCGTCTATGGCTATTCTGAAATCTTTCAAGACATAGATCTTTGCATTTCAAGGAAGAAGAAATCTCAGCTATGTATTTACTACTTATTGCCTCTCAATTCACTGCCAGAGACAAGTTCATCGACCTGCGATGGCCAGGACACAACTTGTGTCCTACAGTGTTTGCTTTCTGAAAGGAAACACCTAGGAGTTTTCTACTTGTATGAGGAAAAAACTAAGTACTAAGTAATCAAAGTACTAGAAACGTTTTAGACATGCACTCTTACAGATGTGCCAGAATAAAGCACATAAGTAGAGTCAGTGCCAGAGGCGCTGTGATGACGACTTGGTCGCAAAATGAAGAACTAAATGCAGATCTGCCTGCCTGTGCTAGAGCCTGCTGCAGAGGGGAAAAAAAAGTTTAAAAAAAAAAAGAACACTTTTATTTGAGCTTGAAGAAAACATTTTCCTGGGATTTTAAATATTTTTCTCTGAAGAAGAAAAAAAAAAGAACAAAATTTTGAAATGCAAAACCTTTTAAGTTGCAAAATTAAAATAATTTTGTTTTGACACTGTCAAAATGAAACACGCTGACTTCATCTCAGTATTTTTCAAATGTTTTTGGTGAACAAAATATTCAGCTAAACTAGGAGAATATGCAGGATCTCTAGGTTTTTTGCCAAACAGTTCGCTTGCCTGTGTTTCTCTTCTGCTCCATTTATTCCATAGTCAAGTTTCTGATTCAGAGACAGACCCCCCCCTATGCCAAACCAGGGCTCGGCATTCCCTCCAGCACGTTCAAACCAAGCTCCTAGAGAAAAATGAAATTTTCTGGGCTGTTACATCAGTCTCTTTTCCCAGGACTACATTCATACTAAAGGGAAAACTTCATAAAGTCCTTCATTTATGTGCATGCAATTTTATGTGCTGAGACAAATGTGGTCTTTAAACAGAGTGCATGGCGTAATCGAACACACTTGCTGGAAGCTATGTTTGGGCTGTCTGTGCCTGCATCTTGTTCCCGCTGTAGAAAACTAACCGCATCCCCTGGCCACATGGGCAGCTAATAATGTACCAGCAGTGTGGCATAGTAGCATTTGCACCCACACAGAGAGAATGCTTTTAAAAAACACAAATTTCTTCTATTTCCCTTTATCTCTAAAATAACACTGCCTGGGTACCGGTGCGGGTAGTTGCTGTGCTTAATGTGCAGCAGATCAGTTATGGACATGCCTGAACTTTCTGACCCAGGGGATGGAGTATGAGCATAAGCAGAAAGAGGCAGAGGAAATCAGCAAACTTAATTGTTTATATCCCAAATATAAATATCCATATATAAAAATACCCCTCAAACCTGAAACCCACCCGTACCGACTGGTCCTTTTTAATCTTAATTTTGAACAGTTGCTACTCCAATTAAATTCTACCACCTAACATTTTCAAACAGCTCTTAGTTGTTTCAGCAAACTCTTTTAATGGACAGCTGTTTTTGACAGCTCCTCCTGATTTGCCAGCGCTGTGTCATCTGCCAGAGCAGGAGGACCCATTTTGTATTCTGCTGCTGGCACTGAGGGGATATGTAAATGTACACATGAATCAGTTGTCACCAGCACAGACACACTCTGGCGAGATGATCAGAATGTGTTGGGAGTTTAGTTGGCTTAAAGTGGGAGGAAAATGAAAAAAAAAAAAAACCCACAAAAAAAAACCCCACCACGCTTAGATTTCTTGAAGTGATTTTTATTTCAAGTCTCTCCAGTTTATTTTCACTTTGTGGCGCTTGTTAGATTTAGTTCAGGAGAGTGCAATCTGCTACTCGCAAATCACCAACCTGAAACTCAAAAGTTTAGGAATTACAGAAACATTTCAGGTGTAAACAGCGTCAGAACTTCAGCTGCACAAACAGAATTTTATATAGGGCTCCACTTTTCAAACATTTTAACCTCTGTGAGGGAAAACTTCATGTTCCCATGAGCACAGCACAGCAAGAAAAGTTTGTTCAGCTTCCCAAGGCATTCTGGTAACTGGTCTGCAAGCTCTCAGATTGGGAGCTGAATATTACACCATATATATACAGTCAATTTATAAAGTATAAAGGAAATTACTAGTGGGTTTAACTTTATCAAATTTACCGCTGTTTTCCCAACTGCCCTGGTGTAACAACACAAGGCAGTTATTCTTCTGTGTTAACAAGTCAGGACAACCATTTCAGTCCTTCTGTTCACCTTTGTTCCTCTCACCATTGCAGCCCGCTGATAACATCAGATACTTCTCTAGTCTGAGGGATGTACAGTCAGTAGGTGCTTTGAGGTTGGTCACTGAGGTTTGGGATTGTTTTCACCAGTATCTGCAAATCTGAGTAACTAAAATGAGGCTGAACCTTGATTTAAACACTCAAAGAAAATATTTTGAAGTCCTGAAGACCTCCAACTGCTATTGAATTTTGAATAAAAGAAACTTTTAATACCTCAGTGTTCTCCTAACTATAAATCTAGTATGTTAGAACATCTGCATGCTTGAAAGTTTCTACTGATACAAGAATATATCGAGCAATTGAGATCCCCAATGCCAAAGACGACTGCTCCAGTGTGTCATGTACATTTTTTCCACAAATTCTTCTGAGATGCACATCTCTCAGACTAGCTGATGGTTTATCTCATTTCCAAGATTAGAAATTAATCATCAAAAGTCCTGATGGTGCTGAATATTTTTATAACAGAAGAATTGGATGCAGGCTAAGTGTCATTTCAGGTCATTTTCATCTCTGTTGTCTAGTATTTGTTAATCTTTACTCTGGTAGATAGAAATGCAAATATGAATTGGGTCACAAATGAAATGAAGTTTGAAGATCTCAGGATGATGTTGCTTTACATAGAGCATCACTACTGAATAGCTTTGCAATGAGAGATTAAAGGCTGGAGGATCCTTGGACACCAGAAGAACTGGGTTGGCATCTGTTAGCAGAGATCACTGCATCGTCCCATCCTCATAAGTTTGGAAATGCAGTGCAAAAAGTGTCCCAGCCCCACTGCAACCTGTCTCAGAATTTTGCTTCTGTCTCAGAAGATACAATTCCGTGTTCAAGAAAAAAGAAGAACCCAGCTTGGAAGAAAAATGAGTATTTATTATCAGTGCTACATAAAAGAAGGGGAAAAGGTAAATTGATATCACCACATGGCCTAGAAGCTAAAGAGAAGAGAAAAACGATGAGAAGCAGACTACATGGAGACCTTTTAGTCAAGGTAGTAAAACATCAAAAAATGTGTCTGTGCACGCACACACACACATTGCTGGGTAGGGGCTAAGTACCTGGACAATGTGCTAGTTTGTTCCTGGGTGGATATGGTAGAATATTCAAAAACACCACAGGAAAAACAGAAGTGCTCAAGATACATTTCTGTTCTGCATTTGGGGAACAGCCAAGGTACATAGTCGTATAGTACCATGATGCTGCTGAAACAGTTTCCTTTCCAAAATGCCAAAGTTGATAAATTTAATAACATTGACTCTGAACAACCTGCATCCAATAATTTTAACAGAGGAGGCCAAGGAACTGTCCAAGCATTTGCTGTTGGTTTTTAATGTCTTGGATTACTGCTGAATTTTCAGAGGACCAGAAGAAATCTAATGTTGTGCCAATGTTTTGAGAGTGTGAATGGAGTGACCCAGGTAACAGGTTTAAGAAAGGCAACATTACAAATACCAGTCAGTGTGGGATCGTGGGAAACATACTGTGTTGAGCTGACAAGGACAGTTTTCAGGAGATTAAAAGTGGGTATTTTTTGGTAAAAGCAGCAATGTTTATGTCATATTGGGACTTGCATAATCAGTGATTATCGCAGGGGCATGTTCTGGCTTTGAATTTAGGGAATCTGTAGGTACCTTTGAAAAGATAGTTTGATACTTTTAATCTATAAATCTGCAAGATAACATTTTAGTACTTTAAAACACATCTAACCCTGTAGCGTTTGCCAGCTATAGATTGCGATTAACGGGGGCTGTCTGGATGTAAATAAATGGTACTTAGTTTTCTTGTAAAAATGCAATAAGACTGAAGTTTTACGTTTCATGTAAAATGGCATTTTTACTTTAAAGAATATAATTTAACTTGACACAGCTCTGCTGAGCTTTACAGTGGCTTAATCAAATACAGCACCGCTTTAAAAATAGGGATCGCTTCAAACAGTGGATTAAGTTATTGGTCTTTCACATCTCAAGTGCTGAAGCTCATTAGGTCTCAGGGTGAGAATGAAAAGTGATGTCATTTTAGCTCAGAGTGAGTGTAATAGGAGTTAACTCACATGCCTCTGTCAAGTTGACAGTTGGGTGGGATTTTTTCCACTTGAAAGAAAGCCCTTTTGGGTTTGTCTAAGTCTGAAGAACCTGCTCATAACAAAATCAGTGCTACTGAATAAACAAAGGGTTTGTTGTGCAGGACACATGGGGTTCCTTAGCACCTCCAAAGACCATACTCTTTTTCAGTTGTCCTCCTTCCCTTATTCTCTGAAATCAATTCTTATAGTGATGTGATAGTGTGGTTTTAGCCAGTCCTGAAAAATACCTAATTAAATAAGCAAAGGACATAGGTAAGGTCCTGTTTGACATGAAGCTATTGATTGACTAATGTATCATCTGAAAAATGTTTTCATATCCTTCGGTCTGCAAAAGGTCGGACCTCCACAATCACCAAGAAAAAGCTTCTCACGTGACTCTTAGTTTTGTGCTAATGAAGTTTGTGCCTTCTGACCAAAAAGCCTCTTCACAGGAAATACACCTTTTGAACCAGATTAAATCAGGTTTTGTTATACACAATAATCATCCTGTACCTCTTTGCTTGCTTATTCACTGATCAATCGCTGATCGATGCTAATGGCTGCAATGTCTGTTTTTCATCAGTGTGCCTTCCTTCTTCTTTGGCACTTTAGCATGTCGCTGTGTTCTTCATGAGAGGCTTGTTGAAAGCAAAAAAATGTAAATCAATTGGTCTCCGTGTTGTAAACAAAAGCTCTTGGATCAGTCAGAGAGAGCCCTGGAGCACTGGAGAGCAGCGCGTTTTAGTTTTATCTTCATCTCGTTTTATTTCAGAAGGCTGTTAAAATCCCAAAATTCCCTCTTCAAACCAAAAAAAAACCTTCTGCAGACATGATGGACCACAGAGAAATGCAATCCATTCTGGTTCATTCCTTCAGCTGAGCCACTGCAGAATTTTAATGTTGGAGGGTTTTATCATCAAACGCGTATGGTCCTATCCTGATCCTGTTTTCTGTGTGCAACACTCTATGAAGTCTGCTTGGCGAAGCAGGAACAAACAACTGGAACCTGTCATCCTATCACCCATGCTGCAGGTTTATAAAACTTTGTGCTATTTAATTTATTTTTCTTTTATTTTAACCAGTAATTTGCTAGAAGTGCAGGTATAAAGGTTTAAGGCAGGTAGTCTTAAGCAGCAACAGCTTTGTGAATGAATACCCCATACAACAGGTCCTGGGTAGGGTTGTAGCCAGTCTAAGACCAATCTTCAGTATGTAAAAAGCATATTGCCAGTGTGAAAGGTGATAACGTTGGGTGCTCAGAGTTAATTTCAGGCAAGACACCCATTTATGCAGCTAAGGTTTAGGTGCTTAGTGGTGTTTTCATTAGTAGGTAGATCCTGTGTGGTTATGCTTGGTTGAAAGTGAATTTAACCAAGGAAAATTCAGTAGTGTGAATGGGACCAAAGAAATCAAATACCAAATCATTATTAAGAAAAGCTGAAAAATCTTTGTTCTAACATGTAATGTAGAGTTTGGCTTTTGCAAACAGTACTTGCATTTAATGCTGATTTATGGCCTTGTTATGGTTATTTATTACAGGAAAAGTATTAGTATGCTATAAGTAGATATGAAGTATAGTAAGTAGATGGTGAGTAAATATCATTTCTGTTCATTCTCTACCTATGACAACTATCATATATTATTTACTGTTAATCGCAATGTACCTAAACAGCAATTTGCCATTTATCAATCAGCTATAAAATACCTTATTTTATAAAAATATTTATTTTAAATAGTGTAAGTCAGGATCTGAATATTTCCTTGGTTGTTGCAGAAAGCATTCATTTGGTGTTGGCTTTATTAGAATTATCGGGATTTTAACTTTCAAAAATTCAGTCAAAAAGTTAACATGGTAGATAATAATAATTAATTTGATAGATTGAGGAGGCATGTTAAAAGCTGGAAAACTGTGAGATAATCTGGTTTTATTTCATGATGTTGACTATCTTATTAACATGGTGACTACTAATCTTTTCTGAGGAGCTAAGATGTTTCAAGCCTTTGTTAATGTAATACTACTCAGGATATAATTCAGATAAATCAGGGAAAAAAGTCAACCAAACAATAAAACACAAGGAAACATTTCACCCCTTCTTACATCCTCACAGAACTGACACCTGGAATTGGAAGTTAATGTAGATTCACAGGCTGATATACCAGGGGAAGCCAACACAGGAAAGGCAGCGATGGGTTTCCATCATCATTAGACTTGCAATAAAAGCTCTTCTTCCTTTTGTAGAATGATGCCTGGCTTGTTCCTCATGTTAACATCAATAAATACCCTTTGAAAAGGTAGAACAGTTAAAACTGGAGAACACTACAGGCACATCTGTTGAATATAGATTTTATGAATGGCCTTTCTAGTAGTACAGCAGAAAACCCCAGCCATGGTACAGAGAGCAGCTATGTATAACAAATGCAGTATGAAAGAGCCTCTACCTTCTTCCAGAAAATCCAAGCAATGTCTTCTGTGACCCAAAACGACTGTCCTGTACCCCTACAGTCTAAAAACTTTCTTCCAATCCTGACATGTCTTGAGATACTGCATCTCAAAATTGTTATATACTAAATGACTAAGCAGAGGACGCATTTGTCTGTGGTTTCTAAACTTTACTCTGTGTCTGGAGAATTGAACTTTTGGCAAGTTAAGGTAGTTTGGCTTTGCAAGTAGAAAGAAAATGGCATAAATAATTCCTTTTAAAAGGTAGGTAGTTCTGAAATGGTTTGCTATTAAGTATGTCCCATTTCCAAAAATTCTCCATGGAACATCTGACTTATTAATGACTTCTGGCTTTGTCATGTACAGTAAAGAGAAAATTTCAGATAAGGTTATGGTGCCAAAGAAATATTGACTGGATCAGAGGGGGGAGAATGGTTGAATCAGTGGAGACAAGGGCAGCTTTCAGCTAAGGTGCAGTGCCAGCAGAGCTTGGGCACTTCTAGGTCTCAGCTTGACATAATAGAATCATAAAATCATAGAATGTGTAAGGTTGGAAGGGACCTTTAGAGGTCATATAGTCCAACCCCCCTGCAGTAAGCAGGGACATCTTCACTAGATCAGGTTGCTCAGAGCCCTATCAAGCCTGACCTTGAATATCTCCAGGGATGGGGCCAATGGGAGCAGGAGGAAGGAACAACCACTCACCAAGTTGAGGACAGATCTTTAAAGGGTCCAGAGTAACATCTGAAAGTAGGAATTGTTAAAAAGTACTTTTATTTTCAACAACCAGGACAAGAGCAGTACAGCTGCTGCTACCAAGCCAGATGGCACCATCTGTACAACCAAGAGGCCATGTTCCCAGGTCTAAAGGGTATGGATAGAAGAGAATGGTTTGATACAAACTGGGAACGTCCTTGCAAAACAGGTGGCACAGGGGCAGAGAAGCAAAATCATATGAGCATTCTGAGGGTGTGAACTTGAGCAGGCTCTGAAGTTGTACTGACACCCTTCAGTTAATCTAGCCAGTGTGGTGGAAGACAGAAAACTCTCTTGTCTCCTGCTGGCATGTCCCAGCTCCCCACACCCAATAGGCCATGAAGGCTCAACTTTGGGCCAGGAAAGGTATTTTTAGTTTTTCATTCTCATACTTGAGTAAAAAATCCAAGTGCTTCTCTGCCACTGATATCTTGGGGTAGTACAGGGAAGATGTTTAAGAGATGCTCCAAAAGAATGAGAGGAATCGTGTTTTGTCAGGAAGCACAGTGGTTACAGAGCAGAAGGGGAGGAAGGGAAATGTACTCATTGACCCTGGCACAGTGTACCCTCATGAGCCAGTGGATGCAAGTAGCCACAAGCAATGTAAATTAGAGAGGTCTGTGGTTATTTTACATTAACTTACATTACAGGACAGTACGGCCCTTGTATATCTCGCAGCATGCTGCTTTAGCTTTCAGCTGAGGACTGAGGCCAGCATGGCTACAGATAATATAAAAGTTTTCTCCGTAAAAATCCTATAATTGAAGATCTCAAAGCATTTTACAGGCATTAATAAATAAAGCCTCAAACACAGCTACCAGTATTTCAATCCCTAACGTTCAACAGTGCTTGTAAGTGCTGTTATAATAATAACAGTTTTATCAATGCTGTTGCAATTCCAGAAATATTAATGGCATCTTCTCTGTCAACAGCCTCCCCTCCTCCAGGCCCTGTTTTCTTATGTGCAGGAAGCAAAATTTTGCAAGGCAAAGAGCTTGCTGGGGAGTTTTGGTCATTTAGGATTTGGTTTTTGTGGGGTTTTGTGGGTGTTCAAGACAGGACACCAACCGACTGGAGTGTTTTCTTCTACTAAAAAGTGTTTTCCCTGATACGAAAAACATTTGGATGGATGTGGGGTTTTTCTTACCTTTCTTACTGGAATGTCTTTGTGGTCACAGACAACTAATGAAGAGAACAAAGGAGAGACAATGTTGTAAAGTCATTAGAAAAGAAAAGGGAAACACTATTCAAACAAATGCATTTTGCTATTACAATGCCATTTTCAGTCTTGTTTGCAGCCCCCACTGTTCCTTACACTGGCTCTTCACTGTGGACAAAAAATTCATTAAATGGCTCTTCATTTTACAATATCAATATGTTTTAAGTCAAATTGGGCATTCTTTGCCATTAATTTTCTTTTAAACACAAAGCACCATCAGAAAGTTTAGCTGCAGGGGGGTACAGGCAAGAAGGAAGATACAAACATCCCTCTCATGAAAAATAATAATAATAATGAAGTCTTTTAAAGTTTAAAGGAAAATAGTGGCTTTTTTTTACGCCAAGGCTGTAAGACCTGTTCATTGATCTTTTCAAAGAAGCGACAACAATAGGGAGAAACCAGAATGAAAGAAAATGAAAGCAAGAGAATAAAAGCTGTAAAGAGTTGGGGTACAAGGAAGCAGTAATCCCAAATCGGTGGATATTGATGAAGCCTGGGATGCAACACATGTGGGATATGAGGAAAGGGCCTGGCTGTATTCCCTGTCTTGGCTATTGGCTTTGCTTAACCACCAGGTATTTTTACTGAGAAACCTTTTTTTTTTCTTTTTAAATTCAAAAAACACAGCTTATCTTGTTTATCAGACTACTCAGGGCTCCTCTGGTTTTTTGGGTGGATTTGTTGTGTAAGTGGGAAGTCTTAGCTGAAACAGGCTACATCACGGACCTTGAACACTTTGCAGAAAGCCAGCCATTCACCGGGGTCATGGTGGAAGTGAGACAGATGTGCTGCCCCTTTGAAGAACAGGGAGAAGTTTTGTGGTAGATGCTTGTGGTTTGAATCAAATTGAGCAACTAATGATTTGTGCTATGAAAGTCTCCACTGGAATGTTTTAATTCACAAGTGACATGTGGTTCTCCTGACAAGGAGGGGCAGAACGCCCATAGCACACAGCATCCAAATGAAAATGTCAACAATATTCATGGCAAGAAAGCCAGAGAGAACTTGGTGAGGGGATTTTTGCACAGTATATAGTTATGCAATTTAAATAAAAAATATATTCATTTGTATTTGAGCAGGAAGAAACTAAGAAGGGTTGTTGAAAACTTCAACTTGCTCTTTCCAGTGGAAACAGACCCAAGCTGGAATATTTAAGCTAGATTTCTTCTTCCTCACATATAAAAATTACATTAGAACTAACTTTGCATGTTTTAGCTAAATACACTTGGTAAATTCCAGATCTCTAATCACACCTGGTCCTCTAGTGGGGTATCTGCATCAAATACTGCAGAAAATGAACATTCCCCCAAGTTCAGAAACCAAATCCATTGTGTGCAGCTGTGGTAAGACAATGACGTAAGTCTGTCATTGTGAAGACAAAAATTGCTCTAATTCCTGGTTGGAGGAGAAGAGGAGTGACGCTGCTGTTAAGATAAATCCATGTTGCAAGTCATCTAATTGTGACACTCCAATAAACTCATTTGGAGTGGAGATTTCAGTGACCTGATTCATCATTCACACAACTCTGAATAATACAGATAGTTCAGCATGGGAAAAAAATGCAGCAACATGGGTTCATTGTCATAGGAATGCCAGCAGAAAGAAAAATCAAAGGTTAACACACCTTAGACACGGGTATTTGTGGTGAGTGAATGCCAGCACAGTCCATTATTGCTTCCAAGAACAGTGGAAGCCATTGAGATGTCCAACAAATGTGTGGAGAAGCCAGTCTTGTTATCATATGATTGGGAGTTTAGGCTCCTATTGGGCAGAGACCAAAGCAAGTCTCGGAACAAGACGGATAATGAACTTGGGTTGTGAAATACTGTATACTATTCTGCCATTTTGGCCAGTGATCCTGTACCATATGTCAAGTGGGCTGCAAATTCCCATAAAGCAGCAGTTTGCTACACTAGACCTATAACAAAGGAGGTTGTAAAAGGAATAAATGGCAAGTGGAAGGTGGAAAGCATGCCAAATGTACAGCACATGCTTATTAACAGCCACAGCAGCCAAAGGGAGGCAGAATTGCATATGGGACAAAACTTGTGCATGGGGAAAACTGAAAGTGTCAGTACTGCCAAAGGTTTTTCCTGTTTCTATTTGCCACTTCTGCAATACTTCAGACACTCAGGGATTTTGGAATGAGAATTGTGTCTTCCTTTTTTAAACCATCTTTTCGTATTGATTCAGAGGAGATAAATCCATTATTTTATTCCTTTTCTTTACTAAATCTGTGCACATTGTTAAATCATCTAGGTTTTGTGTGGATATAAACAGTAATCTTCAGATATGGATCTGGAAGGGCCAAAACACCGAGCCCCTATTTCCACTGTATGAGAGACAGTACGAGGCACCTTCAGCTGGGCCTGTAAATGCTGATTTTTATAATGGCAGTTACTGTAACTTCCAATGGTGCTATAGGCTAAATACTCTTCTTTGAAAGCTTTTTAAATCAGTGAATGTGACTTTGCCTAAATCACAGTGTCTTATGGGAGCATATCAATTTCAACTAGATGTCATTAGTAAATTTAGAAAGCCTTTAGCAGAACAGTACATTAGAAATGGTCATTTCAAACTCACTTTATTTTTTATTTTTAAATAAAAATCAGAATGGACTATTTCAGCTTTTTTTTTTTAATAGAATGGTGAGAGTAATATGTAGCAATTTCATGTTAACAACTCCATTTCCTGGGAATTTTTTAAGCATTGGTGGGGAAGAGAGGTTGCATTTGCAAATGCTAACTCAAACCACAGTTTTCAGTGTTGGAACTTCTGGCAGAATAAGGAGTCTTCTTGCTGATAGAGTTGGAAAGTTATTGGAATTGGCTTCTATGTTTAGGCCATGCTTTCATTTGTCACTTTTTCATTAAAAAGACTCGATTTGTGGTGAAATTCTGATTAAGCACATGAATTTCTCTGCAGAGCTTAAGATTTCAATGTATGTGGAATGTAACAAGTGACATACAAAAGCATCATGTTGGTATTTAAACAGTGTGTGTTGTATGCACGTAAACAAATAGCAAATCCCAGGCAAGCTGCAAGCAAAGGTTAGTCATTTATGGTCCAGAATAATGCATCAGTCTTAACTTGAATAGTAATATTACACATATAAGGTAGAGAATGGGTGTTTCAAAGGTTTTTTTCCCCAGGTCTTCTTTGACTTTTTGCTTCTGTGATGAGCATATACTTTCATGGAACTGTGAGGAATGCTCTTCTCTGTGTGAATGTGTCAATGTATGTGCAGGGAGGTGTGTTTTTATGCACACCTCTGTGCACAAAAATGCTTTTGGGATGGGAAAGCTACTGCTTACTAAGTTTCAGTCATATTTTCAGGGGCTCAGAACATCAACCAAGAGACTGGCAGTTTGGAGATTACACTGGTTTAATTCCAAATAAATGATGTGTTCCTGGCCTTTATTTGTGAAAGATATTTGCAATACAGTTCAGAAATTTATCAGTGCTCACTACATTAATTGAAAACCTCTAAGAATAGTCAGTAAGGTATGTAAAAGAGATATATGAACCTGGAGGACTTTGTTCATAGACCACCACCATCAAAAACACCAAGTGGTCTCTGTGAATTTTGAGAAATTTACATTTCTTCAAGATGGCAGAAAAATATTGTCAAAGCCTGTTTTATGGACAGAAGCTCCTTTTGTAAAAGACTATATGAAAACATAGTTTAGCTAAAAAAAGATGTCCTTCAGGGATTTTGGACATATCTTCTGTGGCTCAAAAAGCTATGAGGTAACTGGAAAAAAACACGTGTATAAATATGCAGTTTTCACATTAGTGTAGAATACTTGCCAGAGGGATCATCATGGGTAGCCATGATGGATGGAAATGTCTCTTGAAAGACTAAGACAGGAAAAAAGTAGTATCTGTTTGTAAGAGAAAGGTTATTTTACACAGTGTTGAGTAGCATCCCATAGTAAGAGTTTTGAAATATAGCCCAGATTTTGCATGCTATGCATTAAAATTAAAATGAATGTGCAGTCAATAGGAAACTACTTGAATTTTCCATACTGGCTCCCCTTCTTTGGAAAGTAATCTAGGATCTTTTTGGAGCCCTCCCTTTTGCAACAAGATGTTCAAATTTGCCATTACATGCCAATATAAAAGAGATAAAAAAATAGACTGGCCAACACATGAAGCTCAAAGGAAGAATGGATCTGGTATGGTAAGTGTTCATGCAAGTGATCTTACCTCCATTCACATTGCTAGGGTTTTTTGTAAAGTTTTGTAAGAGCAGATCCTAAATTCTAATGTTTTCAGAACTATTTGTTTGAATTATTTTGGCACTGTTATTATTTCCCAATGTGAACTAAGAAAAGAATGAAAATATAGGGCTAAAACTGTTTATGACTGGTCAAACCCAGAAAAAAAAAAAGGAAACCAAAGAAAAAAAAACAAAACACTTGCTGGTTAAATTTAATCCTACCTGGCCATAACATGTTAGCCTTTCTGTTACTGTCAAGTAATACTTGATTGATTTTACTGAGACTATTTACAAGTACAGTTCACTGACATTGCTGGTTGAATTTCATCAAACAACACACTCTCATTTTTATCTTATTTTAGGGATGGCTCCTTCAGTTCACACCAGCGTTAAAGAAGGATCTGTGCTTAATCTTAACTGCTCGTACATTACTGGACCTAAAGACATAACTTCCTACCTGCCATGCACCCTACAGAAAGGCAAACCTGAGTTGTTTAGACAAAATCCATGAAAAAGAAAGAATAGATAGACATCAGAGAAATCACAACAGGAGCTGAAAGAAAAAGGAGGCAGAAAAATCCATTACAAATGAAAATGATAAAGTCTCTTAAACTTTAAGGAAAAAATAGAGGCTCATTTTGTACAAAGATAGTGAGATGTGTTCATTGATCTTTTTAAGAGTCGAGAAGAAATTGGACAGCAGCTGAATAAAAGAAAATGAAGTTCCATTAATACAATCCATCGAAAGACAACTTGGGTAAATTGATCAATGCAGCACAAATAATTTCTAACCTTTCCCCTCTTTGGAGAAGATGTTTGGGTTTTTGTTGTGGGTATCTTTTTATTTCCTCCCAAAGATTGTAAACAGCATACATCACCAATTTCAAGGGCTTTTTAGATGGCTTTTCTAGCCATAATTGGAGAATTTCTGGAGCTAAGCATGGTAATGGCTTTTCTTCCATCCCTCTTCTTCATTGTATCCTCATTGCCTTAAAGAATATTGATACATTGAGACAGGTTTCTTTTTCTTTTTTTAAAAATCTCAATCTTCTTACTTCCTTCTCTTCCTCCTCCTTCAAAGAGTTTCTGAATCCTTTGGCAATTAAAAAACAGATGGGGTCATCATGGTATCTATGTATTCAGGAGAAATTTTATATGACTGAAATGCAGAAGATCCCAAAGACCAAAATAGGTTTAGTCTGTAGCACCCCCTGCTAGGAGCCTGGCTCTTTACCTCTGAAGGTAAAGCTCTTGCTTGTAGTAGCTGGTCCTTTCGTTTGAATTCTTTGTTATTAGCCCAACGTCGGATGTCATACACAGGAGAGACAATCTGAGGTCTGAGACACAGGTGCAGAATCCTTTATCCTGAGGAATTGTGCAGCCTGGACGCCCCAGATTCTGTCCTTTTGGAATATCCTCAGGTCCCAGAAATGTGAATGAGAAACAAATTCTAAGTGTTAGGAGGTACTTCTTTTCCAAGTCTAGCAGATCTCTGAAAATCAAAAGCATGAAAATCAAACTTTACACTTGGGATTTAGCATCTTCCCACACCATAAAGTGCAAATACAAAGCTATTCTAATTTTGCTTACCAGGATAAAATGCTGTGATTTGCATTGAAGCCACAAAGTAACAATTAAAGTGTGGCTGTTAATGAAACAAAAGAAATAAGGCAGCACCTTTTTGAAGAGGATATCACCTATGTTTATATAGAAAACTTCATACAGTATGTATGGGTTTCAGTGGTCGCATAAGCAAAATTCATTTTATAAAGCTGGATCACGTAACTCAGCAGCATAGCCATTTTCTTCTCCAGAAGAAAGTTGCATCTCACCCCTGAGACAGCGCTTCATTCAGGTCAGGTATGACGTTACGTGAAGGTCAGTGTGGGAAAGATCAAACTACACCTATCTAGATCACACCTGCTAATAAAAAGGCACATTCCCTGCCTGGCTTGCACACATAAATACTTAGTAAGGTCTTACACAGAATGGTAAAAAGCTCCCCAAAATGAGTCCTAAATGCTGCTGAAATGTCCTTGGGGAAAAAAAAAGTCATCATCAAAACCATTTTAATACAGACATCTTTCTCATACAGCTTTCACTGTGTGCAAATATTTAAGCTCATGCTTAAGCATGTTCTGATATCCCACCGTTGAACCTGCAGAGGAGCATTAGTGATTCAAACCTGAGTATTTTCTACTGATGGATAATCATTGTTCAGAAACTTCTCGTTTTACAGTACAGCTGGTGTCTATCAGTGGTGCTAAATAGTGGTGCAGGGAGATTTGTACAGTTTAGAGGGTTTTTTTAAGAGAAAGTGTAATGTAAATGTAGTACTGTTTAAGTAAAATTAGCAAGAAGCCAAGGCCTTCTCTGCTCCTTTATAGGGAAGGATGAAAGATTCGATTTCCCTATGCTTTTTAACTTGAGTAGAAGTATATGGTCATCTTTCCATTAAACCCTAGTGTATGTTTTAAAATCTTACCCAGATAGTTATTTTCATTTTTCATATCACTAGACATAAAAGTATACATACACTAGAAAAGCAAATGGATCAATTAAAGGAAGTGTTAAATGAGATGTTTATGATTTTCATATAGAGGAAATTAGCTTGACTTTTAGCCTGAGGATATCACATCACACAGACATCTCGATGCATCTGTAAGGGATACACAAATAAAGAACTGTATTTTTTCACAAAGCCAATGAACTTCAAATTTTACAAGGTTGTGTCCAGCAGTGAAGTCAAAGTCACCAGGGATTCTGGGAGCGAAGATCACACGGAATATGTTTTGTTACATGATGGGAAAACTGGGAAAGACTGAACTTTCAACCTTTTTTGTGAAAGCATGTGAATATAAAAAATCAAGCTGATACACAATAGCAACTAATCATCAAGAAGGACAATTGTTAGTGACTTATGAAAGAAATCTCCAACAGATAAGAAACAATTGGAAAATATTACTGTTTTTCTGCACCTACTTTATTTAAGCTTGGAAAGCTGCTTTTCTCAGTAAGCTTTATGAGACAATCAGGGGTGTTAAACAATAAGGAAATCAGGTCTTCACCTCTCTTGGATTTTAGAAAGAAAGGAAAGAGTATGTTGTTAACATTTTAGGACCTTTTCTGTACAGCACAAGAAATCCGGAGCTAAGTAATGATGCCATCACTGTCAAGCACTAGGAGAGGGCAGAACCAGGGGGTAGAAAAGAATATGTGTCCTCTTGGATCTCTTCCTTCAGCGATATCACTGCCACATAGTTTAATTTTTATTTGAGTTCCTTACCAAAGCCCAGGAAATATCAAGGCCTTCCTGAAAGTATTTTTTTTTATACTGTATGTGAATCCATAGACAAAGATAATGCTGAGGGATGGGCATTAGTAATGAAAAATATCTTCTGAGACCCTTGAAAATGGAAGATTTTTTTAAAAAAATTTTTTTTTCTCATCACATCCTTGAGCTGTGCAGATAGATCTCTAGCCTGACAATAACTGGTTTTGACCCAGGTAAGAAACATAGTCTACCACTCTACTTCCTAATACACTAACAGAATTATTTTTTTACTTCCTCTGTTTTCCCACAGCAGCCATTTCTCTGCACTCTCTCCTAATTAAGGAGGTGGAAAATTAGGACTAGTTATCAGAAACGTTTCTATAGATTCATCATTCTCCATCTCTGTCCTGAAAACAAGAAGTCACACATCTGATGTTAATCTTAACACTATCTTCCATATAGACCTTTTTTTTTGTGAAAACTCACCCTACATCACTGTATGTAAGGTTGGCATTATTACTTTTCCAGTAGCATTTGCGCACCTACAGCAATATTATCCATGATGAATAAACTCATTATTAGGTGAAACACCATTTGATTTGCCAACAGGTGGACTTCCTGAGAGGGATTTCCAACTGTCTCTGATTTCTGTCAGATAGAAAGAGAAGCACTGCATACAGAAGCAGAGATTTTACTCTAATAAACTTAAAGTAAGATAAATCCATCCAGAATCTTACCCTACTTTGGTACACAGTCACAGTTATTGTAGAGTCCACTGATGTGGCAGATGCTTATGGATGGGAAAGTCTAGGTAAAGTTGGGTAGTCATGTAGAGCAAAGGGTGGGTGAAGGGTCAAATTGTACTAAGTAGCCTACAGACTCAATTTCTCATCATTATTTTTCCTTTTCTTAGTTTATGACACAAATTTACCACTTTGTAACACCAATGTTGGTTATTATTTTTCCCTTTTTTCCCCCTTGTTTGTTAAATTTAATAGAAAAATCCAATTATTATGTAAATAGAGCCTTGCTATAATTGTCACAAACAATTTAGCATAACAATGAAGAGCAACAACTTTCTGAAGTCAAAGAAAGCACTGATTTATGACTGTCTCTGAGGTGTGATTGATATAGAATGTTTTGAAGGAATATTTTCAACATTTCTTCATTTTACTGCCTGCTTCTTTAGATCATCCTAGCTGAGGCACGTTTGCAGAGGAAAGTTGCTTTGGAAGAAGGAACTTTCCACAAATTCATTTTCTTTTCTTTAAAGGAGGGGAAAAAAAAAAGAAAAAAGCCTACAAAAGCCATTATTTAAACAGCCTCCTTTTTAAAATGTTTCCGGCAGATGTTTATGTAGAGAATGTGCTGGAGCTCCTTCAGTAAGACACAGAAGTGACATTTCTTGAGGGTTTTAGTTGAAGAATTTGTCTTTCACATCATGTCTTTAAACATCTGCAAAAGGCAACAGAATCTTTATTATCCTGCTAACTTGAAGAAAGGCGCAATGCACAGTCCTGAGTCCTTAAAAAATGGTATTTAATGGGACTGACAGATGAGAAATATCTAGCTCTAATGTTTTCCTTCAGTAGAAATTCACCTCTTGACCTTATGACTCCAGAGTACGGCTGCTGCCTTCTAAAAAAGAACATTTCCTTCCATTCAGATGTGCTTTCTATGGTTTTGTTGTTTTGTTTTTCCTTATTGCTCAGTTATCTGCTTTAGGGGAAGGTATCTTTGTCAAGATTCAAACAAAAATACAATTATAAATATTGCGAGCACACTTGTGCTAGGTCTGTTTATGGCACTTGTGCTTCTAACCCTCTTAATTTCCTCGGCTGGGTATTTTTCTTCTTCCTCACAAAAATCAAAGCTGCCTTCTCTTCCTACCTTTTCTTTTAAATGGATTTTAAAGGAATGGTATAATTCAGCTTTCCAATTCATTCACTTGTGTTTGTTTATTTGCTGCTGTGCAGAAAATATGGACTCAGGCCATTTCTCAGGGCTGCCCAGGTGGATACTTTTATCTTATAAAACAACCTTTTAAAGAAGAACTCCACCTATCTATTGGCTTTCTGATTTGTTTCAGGTTCTTGGGGGGGGTGTACATGTTTGGTTGTGGGTTTTCTCACTCTCCACTGTATTGTATTTCAGTTGTCGAATCTCCCCCCCACCTTCTTTTTCTCTCTTTTTTTTTTCTTTCTTTTTTTTTTTCTTTCTTTTCTTTTTTCTTTTTTTCTCCCTCAAGGGTTTTCTCTGGGAAAAGTTTTCTGGGCTTCCGTCCAGCCAGTGTCACAATTCACAGCTGTACTGTTTGATTCAAGTACTTCAAGCTGCCAGTGAGGTAGAGCCAAATGAGATTAAGGGCTTTTTTATTAAAGCAAGCACCCGCATGTGCTGGTATGGTTAAGGCTACGTCAGGCATTCCAATACGAACCCCAATTTCTGGAGACCTTTAGTTCTCAAACATAAAATATTTATGCCAGGCTGAAACTTGACCTAGAAGTACTCATCCAGGAGGAGCTGTAATTCTTTGGGAAGAAATGGTTTGGCTTTTATTAAGTTACAGCTCCAAGAAAGGAAAATGTACTGATTTCAGGATAAGCAGCTAAAAAACCCCAGAGAGATAAAGCTATGTATGTTAAAAACAGCAACATGCAGAAGCTAAATGAGATCTTTTAAATGAATTCACGGTGAATTTTAAGGGAAGGAATGCTTTAGCTAGGAAGAGATTCATCGGTTAGCTTCCTTCCATGGCAGGGGACAGATTTGCACTCTCGGTGCTGGTCAGGCAACAGTAGTCCCTGCATGGCCTGGCCCATTGCAGGCAGCAAGGCATCGCCTACAGCATGTCTACTATCAGTCCCTGCCTGCCCTGTTTTGCCTTCTGCATCCCACATGTCACCTCTGGGGCCAGTCATGCTGCCTGGCAATTTTAAATATTATTTTCTGTTGGGACAAAACCACACAGAATTGGTTGTTGTGAAACAAGATACCTGAGTTTCTTTTGATTTCTGATGTAGACCAAATCTGAACTCACCTTTGTAGAAAGAAATGCATTTTTAAGCTCTCTTTCCTTTCACAAACCAGTTTAAAAAGACTGGTTCTTATCATTTGTGACATCATTTGCGACAATAAATGAATTGATATTTCAAATATAAACATCCACGTGTCTATGGAAAACATGATGTGTGGTAGTTGAGCTGATCAAAAATGTTCATTAAAAAAAGAAAATTAGAAGCTTCACAGGAAAAAAACCAAAACAAATCCCCAAGTAAACACTATAAACTTTTTTCTGTAACTTTGGAGAACTATAAAGTGGATCAGCAGGTTTTGAAGGTTATTGACATTTCAAATTTTGAAATTCTCAAACAGAAGGAGCCTTTTTCAATATTAGGTCATCCTTTCTTTTTCCTTTCTGTCCAGCTGTGTTACTAAGCATCACATGTGCCTTGATAAAGTCTCTGCACACACACTGACAGAGACAACCCTTCATCCTTTCAAGACAGAGGTGCTTTTATATAAACATACATCTAGAATGGCACTGTGGTTGTCAGAGAGAGCTTTAATTCTCTGTGCAGGAGCAGAGAGCTACAGCTCTGTGTTCTCACTCAAGGGGCCATTTCAGGAGAGGGTTATACCTGGATTCAGGTGTATTCAGTAGCTTCAGCTGAAGAAAATAAAAGAAAAATCAATTCTTGAGGGTAATTTCTTATGAATTGGGCCATTTTTTATTTTAGATCTCCCCTTTTCATATAAAATAAATCACTATCTTGGAAAAAAACCCACACAGAATGTTTGGAGTGATTTTTATTTAAGGTTGAGTTCTTGATCTCTCTTAGGGGCTTTGTAGTTTCCCGAGATGTTTCATTTTGGTGTAGCAGTAGATGGTGTAACCCTGGTTGTTAATCCTGCCTTAGCTTACCTGCCGTGGTGTGACAGCACTGTATCAAATGCCAGCCCTTCCTTGGACTATTTGTTTTAACTCATTTTGTGTCATAGCTGACATTACAAATACTCTATGGCAGTCTGTATGTCATTGTCCTACCATTTTTAAAAGAATTTAGGAGGGGGAAGGAAGGGAGCATAGAGCTAAACCTGTAGTAAGTCTGAGAACTTTGCATAATCATAATGTAATGCAGTTGTTCTGCAGGTCCTCATGGTCAAGCATTTTTTAGCACTTTCCTGAATTTTTCACTTGTAACCTAACAATATCAAGATACAAATACCCACATCCTCATCTCTGCTTCTCATGTAATCTTAGCAGTGGTTTGAGACTTAAACACTGAGAAACGGCTTAAGTCTACAAGAGTCTGGAATCAAAGGCAGCAACATTAATATTCTGTGCAAATGTGAAGAAGCCATGAAAGCTTTGTTTGTTGCTAAAGAAACCAACTAAATCAAACAAGTTGAAAAAAACAAAGACTTGTATAATTGTTTTAATTAAAACTGCCACTTATTTCAGCAAAACTGCTGCACAGTCGTGCTCTCCAAATTTTTCTTGCTTAGGCTTGCATACTCAAAAACTATTCTTAATAAGTGAAATAAAACATTGCCAGCCATTTTCCACTCCCCTTTGACACAAAAGCTCCTAAACAAATTGCAAGAAACCCATGCAAAACTTTGTGATGTTTACTTGATTTTATCCAAGAGGAATTTATGGAACTCGCTGTTCAACTCCAAAAAGCAAGTTATCTCAAAAGAAATGTAACGCTGCTTAAATCTTCAAAGAACATTATGGCATTTAGCCATCGAACTCACTGTGACTTTAGACATTCAAAAAACAGCATTAATGCCAGGATCAGACTGCCCTATATGGTTATTTTAAGTCTTCAGGGCCACAAGCATACTTTCTTGAGTCTGGGCCCTCCATACGTTCAGTCTCCAGTAAACATTTGAGCAGTCTAGCAACTGCTTTGCCTTTCACTAGTCGCTATGCCCCTTTGCCTCTTCCCACCCCACAAGACTGTTTTTGCATCTCAAAATAAGTCAGAGACAGAAGGGACCTTGGTAGAAGTTCATCAGCTTCTGGAACTGCTCCAAGCCTCTACTACTTAATGCAAAGTATGAATGATACAAATACATTTCAATTTTAATTGAAGGAGAATGTCTGACCTTTCTATGAAATAGTGTCACATGAGGTTCCTGTATTTCTTGTGACCTTTCCAATGCTCATAAGGCTTTAAAGCATACAAGTTCAGCTTAAATTTGAAATATTTTGCCTTCTTCAAGTATAGATTGTCTGCCACTGCATAATTTGGGCCCCAATTTAACTGTTAGTATATGAATCCAGCATGTTGTCACTGTGTGGTAAAGAGGAAGTTCTAAAATCTGAACCACACTTACTTTCTCCTCTCAAATAATCTGTTCAGATACTGCAGTTTGGCTTGAGCCTCTCTTTTATCTTCTTTCCTCTGCACTCTGAGGGCTCTTTATCTTCACCATTTCTTGGATTTGTGCAAATGTGTGTTGGGGACCATTTTTCATATATATTAATTTGTTATGTCATTTCAAAGACCTTCTTTTTTCCAAGAATCCTAAGCATTACCATTTTTAAGCTCTGTGTGTGTGTGTATGTGATTATTAGAAATATCCTACAGGAAGACATAATTTATCAAAGAAAGACTTGACATTTTCTTCTAAACATATGTTTTGTTGAGCTCTTTGGAGGCTGTAAAGGAGCTTATAGTAGCAACTCTCTTTTTTTCTTTTCTTTCTCTTTTCTTTTCCAGTGACTGGATAACTGAAATAATTTGAAGTCTGTTTCTGCTAGAACCTGATCACCACCTGTTTGAGTGCAGAAACCAAGGACTGTTTGAAAGCAATGCCTTTGGCAACCTTGCTCAGACTGTCTCACATCTTCATCTTATCATATAAAAGGCTTTTCCAAGCATTGCCTGAGAACAGTGAAAAGGCTCATTATGAGCTGAAAACTGTTTGGGATTTCAATGTTGATAATGAAAATCTTATTTATGGAATTGCTGAATACGCAGATGAAGCCTAAAAAGCAACAGCCTACTAGACAAAATAATAGTCTAAGGGGAAAGAGTAATGTAATTACATCATTCCTATTTTATAATGGCATGTACAGATTGAAAGAGAGTCAAAAAACTGTGAAATGCAATTGTTTCTGGCACCTTACAACCTGATTTCAGAAATCCAGTGGTTTTCCTGTGTCAAGTTAACATTTTGACAGTATGCCAAAGGCGTGATCTATCAGACAGTGATGAAGATGTGAAAGCATTTTTCTGCTCAACAGCCTTCA
>VZTU01010330.1:0-50541 GCA_013400835.1 Zapornia atra
AGAAACAGATGCAGAAAATAAACAGATTAAAAAACCCAAAAGAAGCCCAACAAAGCCCAAAAACCAAAGAAGTCACAAAAAACAATTGAAAACACCCACAAACCTCAGACTCCACAAGAAAAGCCACAGAACCTTGTTACTCTAGGAACAATTAAGAAAACCATAAGTTCACCTAGAAGATACTACACCTTTGATCCCTATTAGTTTATAAGGTAAGGCTAAAACCCTCTGTGGACAAGGTGTTCACTCTAACCCCCACAGAAAAATCTCATCACTAGACCTGTTAGGAGAAGCAATACTCAGAGCATATAGAGCAAAGCCAATGAAAACAAAAAATTAAGTTCCATACACCTAGAATTAAAAACCATAAATAATTACATAGAAATAAGTTATCTTACAAGCCACTGAAAATCCAAACCACCACCACTCAAAGCTACACATGAACGTACTTTCTGTTATATACATGCTGCTTAACCTTGACTACTCCTGAAGCTCTTACCTCAGATATACCTCCGCAAACAGCCAAGCCAGCTCAGATGCACGTTCCCAAAAAGCCAAGCCAACTACAAAGCTCCATCTACCAAAAGAAAGACAAGGCACTAACACCCAAGAAACCCTCCAGCTGAGTAAGCTGCTTAGGGCAAGGCCAGTTGCTTATATACCCCTGGCCCCACCCACCACCCTTCCCACAGTTCCCTGGGAAAGGGGAGGGTCCTGTCTGCAGAAGATTCAAAGGCAGGAGTGGGTTTTCTGACTTGAGTTTATGGGATGCAAAGTACCAAATGGAAAAACAGACTCTGGAAAATTATTTTTGCTTTTACTGCAAGTGTGTCTTTCATGTTGATGGTGCAACTTGGTATGTAAGTAGCTTTAATTTTTCTGGGATGTAGATAGAAAAAGATTAACACGCTACTAAACTTTTTAAGAAAATAGCTATTTAAATGCAGTAAAAATGCTATCTTTGGTAATCATATGCTTTAGCTTTGTACCAAAAAGCCTAAGTGCTACGTGGCTATAATAGGCTTCTAGCGAGACCGTATGTACCACACGGCTAGCGTGCGGCTCTGGGCTTGCAGTGCAGTGCTTTGGTCGCAGGGCAGCAGCATCGCATCAGGGATTCCTTTCTGAACGTTCAGAAGGGTGAGCAGTGACACCGTTCAGACAGCTTATACAAATATCCGAAGACGGTAAATAGCAGTTGTAGGTGCAGGCCTTTTCCCTTCTTCTCTTTCCTTGTTCTGCCCATCTCCCGCTCGCAGCCGAAGCATTTCAGTTTTGCATTTGACCGCCTTAAAATTATGGTTCCTGTCCATGCTGGCATTCCATTACCTGGGACGGAGAAGCAGCGGAGAGTATGCGCAGTCAGACCTCTCAGAAAGCTGCGGCCAGCCAAGACAGGATAAAACTTCGGGCCTCTTAACTCCAGGGCTGAGCTGATGAGGAACTGACCCTGGCCAGGACAACGACAAGAGCAAGGCTTCACTTCCCTCTCTCGAGCTGACCAACTGACAACGCTGTGTGCTCTCAGCCGCCAGCGGCGTGCTTCCGCGGGCTCTAGGACCCGGTGACCGGCGCGGACAGGAGCTCCGCGGCCTGAGGCCTGGCTCGCTGTAGAGGGGCCTTGAGCTTCCCAGGCGCCGTTGCTGCAGCGGAGGGGCCGGGAGAGTCGCAACGAACTCGGGGCCGTCGTGCGTTCGCCTCGTCCACTTCAGCAGGGGAGTGCCGAAATCGACCGGAGCTGCGGCGAGAGGGCGTCCCGATGCCCATCTCAAGTGCGCCGGGCAGCTTCGCCGCCAGCTGCTGCTGGTGCCCGGCGCCTCTGAGAGTCCTCTGGTAACTACTTCGCTCGGGAGCGTCCGAGAGAAGCGGGCGCTCGGCCGGCGGGGCGGCGTTCGGAACCACCGCCGCACCGGGAGTGCGGGCGGCGGGCAGGCCGCGGGCGTGTCGGGGCCGCGCGGCCCCTCAGCTGAGCTTACTGAGGCGCAGCAAGGCCGGCTGGTGCCGAAGCCGCCCCCCTCGGAGGGGCAGGCGAGGTGCGCGTTCTCCTCTGGCAGCGGCCTGCCCGACCTCATAGTGACTGAAACATGAGGAAACACAAAACGCCTTCAGAAATTGGCCTTAAATAAACCAACAAACCGAAAGTCTCTGAAGAACTCTTCCAAATGAGGTCAGGGTGAACCTCCAACCCTTGATAAGGCTACCTTTTCTTTTGTTGACGCCTGTGTTACATATATTCAATCGTACATATGTCTTTGTGTATATGTATGGATAAGTACTTGCACGTGTTCTCAGAAACATCAGAAAGGCTTATCTATAGGAAAATAAATTCTTGTCCTTTCACTTTGCCTTAAAAATCACGTAAAACTGTACTCAGAACTGTGCAGATGAATTGCGCCATTTGGGAGACTTAGAATTTTTTTTTTAGAAACCAAGACGTTCTATTCTTTTCTTAAAAACTAGTTTGGTTTTGTTTTGTTTTGAGCCACTGCTTTGCTGAGGTATTTAAAATGTTTTAATTATGATGAGTAATTGTTTTTTATGAAAATGGTGGGCTCAGCCAATACCAGCTGGAGTTCAGTCCATCTTATGGAATTTCAGTGTGTTTTAGAAGATAATTACTCTAGTTCTAGCAATCTAAGATACTTTTTATTTTCTCCATAAGAAATACAGTTTAATGGTTATGTGTTTTTCTGTTTGGGAGTGTGGGGGGGTGTGTGTGTCCATGAACTATGCATTTTGTGCGTTGGGCTTAAAAATATTCTTTCAAGTTTTATCCCCATGTTGGATTTGCCTCTGGTAGTTGCTTTTTCCTAAGAGCTAGCATTCTGATTTGGGGTTTATTTGCTTTACTGGATTTTATTTGGATTTTCATCATTTTTTGCATCAGCTGTGTCATTGCAAGAAATTTTCCCTCAGCTTTCCCTGGTAAGCCAGAACTGTCGTGCCTGTCTGCTTGGTGTTAAGTGTGATGCTGACTACAATTCAGAGAATGCAGTTGTGGCTCTTCTAGGTTTTTTTACTTCAAAGTACAATTCTTACTTTAGTATTTAATCTGTGTACAAACTGTGATGACTGTCTTTTCCTCAGTATTCTCTACAGTCTAGATGTGTTACAAATTCCATCTGACAGGTGAGTCACCATGTTAGCTTGCTATTTTAGTCATATAGTTTGGAAGCCATTCCATCATGGCATCTTGACTTGAGAGCAGCATTATGCAGCAAAGACCTACCTGCTTGGCTGTCTTGGAACTGACTAGTTTCTGCTACTTGCAAGCATACTGAATAGTTGTACTTCCACAGAAAACTCTCTGCAGATGGCTGAAATTATGTCTTTACAATCCATTAAATGAGCAGTGCACAGCAGGGTAGTAAGAAGCCAATGAGGCTCTGCTCTGACTGTGTCCCTTACCTTGCGAGTACTGTTAAGTTTTGGGGGAAATCTCTTTCCCTGAACATAAACTATTTTCCTACTTCATCTGCGCCAATCGTTGTAGTTGTTGAGGTCTTCCTTTTGTCTCCAAGCAAATATATGTGCATGTGCGTATATACATATAGATCGCTTAAGAGCTTACATGAAGTACTTTTTGTCTCATTTCCATTTTGTGTCTGGCTTTCCATTTCAGGATACAGAAAGAAACTGAGAAAAAAACTGTTGTTGCCATTACTAAGATTTGTATAAAATCAGGGTATGTTTCTTTGCTGTTTGAAAGAGTGGTTCTGTTTGAAAAGTTGGCATTCTGCAAGATGACAGAGGGGCACTGCAGAGCAAATACTTAGATTTGAGTGAGTGCATGTATTCATGTTAACTCTTGTGTTATGCCTAGTGCACAGAAGGGAACAGGAATGGGGCAAATGGCAACTGCACTGAAGTGGAGATTAAGTACTTTAAGTGGAAGATTCTGTTTCATTATTTCCATGAAGCAGGTTTTTCTGAAGGAGCACAAGCAACAAAGCTTTTGGCAATCTTGTAAAGTAATCCAGATACTTAGAGAGAAGGAGACTCAGTGGTTGAGTCCCAAAGACGGACTAGTTATTTCAAGAAATATTTTTGTTTCTTTAGTATAGGAGTTCCTTTTAAGTTATTTTACTGGGTATACTTAATTAGGTACCTTAGGGTACTTCTTGATACATAAGCAGTCAGCTTTGAGTTAACAGTGTTACTAGTTGGCATTTACTTCCAAGGGGCACCTAGTTGGATTTGTGTTGGAACATTTAAGCTATGATGCAATGAGCTCTATACAGGTAGCCTACAAACAAAAAAGGTATTATTTACAGTGTGTTATTTTACTGGGCTGAAATAAATTATTTCCATTGATTTAAAAACCTGGAAGACCTTTTCCATGCATGGGAGAGAATCCTTCAAAACCACAAACAATTTTCAGTGATACAATTAACTAATACAAAGCATTGTTTGCAGTAATTAACCAGTTATCATCATGGTGTTTCTGGCCTGTGGATATGGGATATGTGTGTCTGTGTGTATGTCAGATTTAATTTTTAAAAACAAAGGTGTAGTTTCTAAGGTGCAGATCCCTGTCTCCTGTCAGTTTTGAGGTTTTGTCAGGGGATAGACTGTAGAGGATTGACCCATGTCCATGCATTTAATGTTGAGTAAAAGTACATTAATATCGTTAATGAAGGAAGATTATTCATGTTAAAATAATTTTTTCTGTTAAAAAATGTTTAAATGTTTCTGATTTAAATTTGATGGTGTTATTTTTAGCTGGATGAACTATGAAATGCTACAGTTACCTGGATGAGGAAAAAGGCAGTGTAAGGAGAAAGAATGAAGAGATGTTATTCCAAGAGTGTCCAATGCATGGACAGGGGGTAAAATCTTTTTTTAAAAAAAAAAAAAAAAACCCCAAGAAGAGAAACAAAAATCCAAAACAAACCAAAAAGCATATTTAAGCTTTACTTCTTGAGCATTATGTTGCACTTAGATGCAACTATCAGCTGCCTGTGCTTGTACTTCTCTCAAGTTAGATCGTTAAACTAACAATCCAACTGTATCCTGTTAGTTCCCTTGTTAACAACAACAAAAATAATTAAGACCTTTTTTCTTTAACCTTAGGTTACTTTATTGAGCAGCTGCTAGTGTGACTTACTCAAACACAATGGCAGAATTGACAGGAAAAGGTGATGCAGTGATGTAGGAGGTGTGTAGGTGGAGGGTGCATACTGGTTTAGACAGAATTGCTGCCAGAGGCTCCATTGTGAAGCTGTCCGCAGGTGTCATATGTTGGAAACTTCACTTATAGAAGACCCAAATGAGTGTTTAAGCTTTAGCATCCTACATTGCCTGAATTTTTTAAGGCGAGCCTAATGCCTTACAGAATTCTTGTGGCAGTACATCACCAGCTTGTGTCCAGGCCGCATCAGCATTAATTAAAAGTTGCACTTCGATGGCTTCTGCTGCATAATGGGTGTCCTTTGCCATCTCGTGTTGCTCTTCATATCCTAGTAGCTGGCAGGATAAGCAGAGAAACCCAGAATGATAAGAATTCTGGGAACTGAACTGTCTTAATGCTAGGGAAGCTTTTCATTAATTCAAACCTCAAAGTAGAGGGTTAGTATATTTCCTGAAGTTACTGTTTTGTAATAATTGTTGTATAGAAAGATAAGAATATATATAAAATCACACTATGTAGTAACTCATTACAATTTACTATTACTGGGTGGTTAATAATAGACAGTAATGCAGTGCAGTCAATGACAAAACATACAAGCAATTGCATCACTGAAGATATCTGCCTAAACAAAATAGTCATCCAAGATGCAAGTTGTTACGCTAGCAAAAGATTGGTTCATCTTTAGTCGTAATAGTTAATTGTGATACTGGTTTCGACCTCTACTGAATAGTTTTAAAAGAAGTCTTCACATAGTCAAGATACTTTTGGTCACCTTGCCATGCCGTGCTTTGGTTCCCAATGTGGGAGTTCAAACCTCACTCTGGGTTTATGTCACATGAGAAGCACAGAGTATGTTTACCTCTTGAAAAGGTAGAGAGCAATAGTGTGTACCTGTGTAAAAGGAAAAGACAAAACAATGAGCTTCACACGCTTGAAAGCGCTGCTGGTTTGTGGGCTGGTGCGGCTAGCAAGCTGAAGACTGACCATGTGCAGTCCGACTTTTTGACTTCGTTCAAGCATAATAATGAATTGTGCTGTCATTCCCTCCCCGGTAAAGTTTCGACCTGATGGCCACTGAGATTGAACACGGCAGAGAGATTTGGTCCATGAGACGACTGCACTCCTGAAGATCCCGAGCTGTGTAGGTGAGCAGGTTGAGAAAACATTTTATGTGCTTTTACTGATGCCACAGCAATAGCGTGAAGCCAGATCTCTGGAACACAGCAGAGACCATAGGTGGACGGAGAGCTGGCACAGGGTTTTGCTCCTACTGAATAGCAACCAGCCCCGAGAGAATGACTGCACAGGAGCCGGCTTCCCCACCTTCCCGCGTGTACCGAACCGGCTTTCGGAGGGGCGCTGCCCCCGTCTCCGCAAAGGCCCTTCGCTGTGTGGGGCCGCGGAATCCCGTCGCTTCCCTCGCGGAGCTCCGCTCCCAGCGGCGAGGGGCGGGCCGCTCGCTCGCAGCCCGGGACTACAGCTCCCGGCGGGCTCTGGAGGCGGCGCGGCGTCTGAGTGGCTCGCGGGCCGGGCGGGCGTGCGGCGGTCGTGCGCCGCGGGAGCGGGATGTGCGCGCGGAGCTCCTGTCGCCTCTCCCGTACGGGACGAAGCCGCGGGAGCGACGCTGAAGGGGTGAGGCCTACCGGCCGGCCGGCCGCCCGCATGGAGCTGAGCGGCGCAGAGGCGGCCTCCACCCGGTTCCTCGGCCTCAGTCAGCGGTACCGGAGCCGGGGGCCGAGCTGGGGCGGGGGGGGGGGNAGAGAGTCTGGAGGGGCCGCCGGGGGCTCCCGCGACGAAGGGCTGCTGGCCCTCGGGCAGAGGAGCCGCGGGCGTTCCGGAGCTGCAGCCGCCTCCCTCGGGGGCTGCTGTAGGTGGCGTGGGCGGAGCCACACGAGCGTCTTCAGAGTCCATTTCGCAGCTTGTTCAGCATTACCAAGCAGATCCCGCTGGGATAGTAACTGCAGTTACTCGATTGCTGAGCGCGCTCGTACTTGTGCCTGCCTCCACGATGAAAATAACCAATACTAGCACGTAAAGATCTGGGTGGTAAGGAGAATGGAGAGCGTGAGAGGCATGCAGGCAGTGCCTTTGTGATCACGCAGGTGCAATCTGCAAACTCACACCCTTCTGTCACTGCTCTCCCCGCCACCCAAGCAAACTGCTCTGCAGAGTCATAGTCCAAAAAGGACAACATTTGTGATTTGACAATTACATACCTGAGTTTAGATAAACTGGTATGCTTAAACTTGCTTTGTTGTTCGACTTCCTGGTAAAGTTTGCGGGAGCTTCTTTTGTAAGGAAGCTGGTCCTCTCTCCCTCATTACTGTATGTGTATACGACAGCACCCATGTTGCCAAATGGGAGAGGGAGGTGGAGCATACCCTGGGTGCTGTACTAATGTGTATAAACTGTTGATTTGATTTGCTTTGTTTTTCGTGTGAATAAATGTCTTTGCTAAAAAAGAAAATTTTTAATTATTAAGCCAAGCTAGTCAGAGACACTGGAAAACTATCCAGAGTATTTTAGTGCTGGAAGTTCATCTTAATAGGATGAAAACTGAGCTAACTGGTGTAGCAGTGTTTTTCTGATGTAGATCAGGTCAGGACTGGGGACGGATTTAATCCAATCAGGAAAATTAATTAAAAATGCTGATATTTATCAGCATATTTTTAAAAGTAGATTATGTGATATAGCAGAGAGTTGGAGAGTACAAATCTTGGTAACCTAGAATGGGTAGCCAAAGAGGTATGCAGGCTAGAATTCATTGCGCAATATGTGTGCTTATGCAAATAGCATGATAATAGAAATCATATCTATGCACAAAGTAAGATGCCTAACTTTCACGAGGTTGTGTAGCATTTATGTTGGTGTCACATTCTGCTATAAGTGCTTGATAAATGGTTATGTTAAGAAGAAGCAGACATTAACTGTTGAGTATAAAGTATTAAAATGCTGTTGTTTTAATCAACATTTTCCTCAGATATACTTCTAGTTTTTAAATAACGAGAGCAGTGTTGGAAAAATGCTTTTATTACCAAAGGGTGTGGTTTGTTAGGAGACCGTGTAGTTTGTGGAGAGGATAGAAACATAAATTTTTCAGGTGCACAAACTGTTCTTACGCTTTTTCTGAGCTTGTTTGTGTTTTCCACCTATATCACATGGTCTAAGAAAGCAGATTATTTCTTCCGCTGAACGTGTTTGCTCTTGGTGTTCTCCTGTGTATCATCTGATGAATATGCTCTATTTCATTGCCTTAGTAGGGATAGATACTGGATATTTGGACTGAAATGAAGTCCTGTGGGTTCATCTTACAGGGCATGCATGGATATCACATCTTCCTTTTTCACCTGTCAACCCAGGTGTCTGTGACAGCAGGATTGCACTGGAGGTTGGCATTATTGCGGTAACTCTTCTAGAGACCCAATGGACAGTAATGCAAAGCCGCTGCTGGTTTCTTCACATAATGTGGCAGTGCTGTCTCCTTGTTATTTCATCTGTGCTGCTGTTGGCATCTGTCTGCACATCTATCATTGTGTCTATTGTGCAGTGACAGAACTCTGAAACAGCCCTGTTCCTTGTCATTCTGTGGCCAGCAAAACTGATGAAACGCAAAATGTTGGACTGTGTTGGAGTGCCTCCTAAAGGCAGCTAGTTTGTGGCTCGTCGTTATGAAAACGCTTTAAATAAATTGCTAGCCATACTGGGATTGTTTAGATGAAAAGCTTAAAAGGCTTTTTTGAGAATTTGAATGAAGGATGGATTCATGTGATAGATGAACATGATTTGGTAGACATCACACCACTTGTGAAGAGTTTTGTATTTGTGAGTGCAGGTAAACTAAATTTGTGGATCAGATGGTCTCCTTCAGCATACTGTCTCCCATGGACATTGGGCAGTCTTTATGGTGAACCTTTATTTGAGCTAATTGGGGTCTTGAACTTTGCTAGAAGCAATGTTGAGTGCACCTGATAGAGCATGGAGGACAATAACCTTTTTCATGTTGAGGAAAAAAACCAGGATTTGTATGGTAGAACCCAAAGTTACTCTGCACCTCACGTGGTCTTTTGTTTTGCTGTGACTCTGGTAGGGAAATGTTGCTGCAGTAGTTGTTGTTCGGCTGAATCTTAATGATCTTAATTAAGATCAGACCAGTGTATCTGTTCTGCTCCTAAGGCTGCCATCATGTTTTGGACATTACTTTCCAGGATCTTTACCTGTCCTGACAGGCATATACCTTAATATACATTTTGACGTTTTGTATTTCTGAATAAACGGCTTTTTTGTTGTGTTCTCCTTTAACTTGATAACCCAGATTTTGTTACATTGGTATATTCATGTGTTGTATACCTATATCCATTTCTTAGTTATACAATGTTAGGGTTTGAATACTCCTCCCATATTTTATTTTCTGAAGTGTTTTGTTAGCTACTGACTTTATCTTTGCAGCATTAATAAGTGTAGATCTCGACATGCTTTTTCTGATAGAGTTTCGCTTTCACTCATCTGAAATATTACCAAATTAAGGTGTAGCACTTAGTTTGTGTGAAAGCATATAGTTCTAAAATGCCTTTGTGACTCCCTGGGTTTAGCATGCGGGTGGTTCACCAGACGGTGTTTTCCTCTAGTTTCATGCATTTTAAGGTTAGCTTTGCCACAAGGCAGAAAGTAGTTCAGTTTCATAAACCTCAGCTTGCTTTTTCTTCTGCTTTGTGGACCTATTGCATGATCTGATGAAAGCTTCTAAAAATTTTCCAGGCAAGGATGGTAGGCCAGATGCTCTTTGTGGTGACTTTCTAATTTGTAATATATTTGTATTTGCAGTTGTCCACGTCAGCCATGCAAAACACTGACCTGGCTTTCCTGAGACTTGAAAAGAGCTCAGTGACAACTAAATCTCTTGACTGCTGTTTCCATTACCTTCCGCTACCAGTACTGACAGTGACAAGTGTTCTTTGATTGGAATTTCTTCTTCTGGTGGTTTCTAAGGCAACTAGCACACCTATCCGCAGAAATTAATTTTGTAGAACAAAAGTAGTATGCAAAGAAAATGCTCACACTACCATGATTACCTGATTTTTTGGTAGAAGTAAATAAGAATTAAAAAAACAAAAAAAAAACCACCCCCAAAAATAACAAACCACAAACAAAAAAAGCCCACCCCCACAGTGCCTTCAAATATATTGTAAATGAGGCATTCCTTTTGTTGCATGAAATGTCTGCCAACACGCATGAAGCATCTGCCAAATTTAATGTGTATCGCAAAATGCAGGAACTGTAAAAATTATATTTGAATTTTTACTTTTTAGGTTCACTTTCAGCCTGAACAAAACTGAACTGGGGAATTCTTCTTTCTGGAAGGGCAGGAAAAATCTCATGTCTTTTATTTTTGTCTGCATAGACGCTAATCTTGAAATATTTTTATGTTACTCGGTCTTAATAACTGCAGAGAACATTTGTTAGACAGATTTATGTGTGTTTCTTTCCGAAAGAAGAGAACTCAGGAGTAATAGCGTCAAAACTTTTCTTTACTGCGAACCGTTCTGAAGTAAAGTTCTTTTTTTTAATACTTCCCTTTGGATGATGGAAAGATGGAAGATGATGCATTTGCAATAAAATGTGAAACATGCATGATGTTCTTGTAAATGACATGTAGGAGCAGGATGAAAAGAGACTGTCCAAGTATATGTTGAATGAGCATGTCAGTTGTTGCTACAAAACCACAGAAAGTAGAAGGTAACCGTAACAGAAGTGGAGATGTGCAGCTCAGGGGTGCATTCAGTCTTTTTGCTGCTCTGGGACATCTCTGTGTTGTGGGCTCAGGAGCTATGCAGTGTGCTACAACTTCCATGCAACAGCATGGCAGTATTGCACGACAAGGTTCACTCAAAGGTCCAGCATCAGTAGTGGTAGGTGTATGGACAGCTGGTAGTGGTAGGTGTTTGACATGAAGACTTTGTGGTGTGTGATTGCTTAAGATTTGAATCTGCTTCTTAATGTTCAGACATCCTGACTTCAGAACAGTTCCTTCGGTTATTTTCCATCAAGATTGTTTCATCTTTGTCCAGTTGATAAGGCTCTGAAAATTCTCAGTGTCACAAATGTGAAAAAATAAAGATGTAGTGCCACAAACTTTGAAAATTTCATCTTCAGGGCATCCTTTTTTCATGTAGCAACCTGAAGCAGCCTTACTTACTGGTACTGGCTCTTGTGGTTCATGTATAATTTATGTATCTCTAAGACTTTAATACAGTTTCTTTTCTCATTTTGTCTCTAACTACTTTTTGTCCTGCTGTGGGGAAAAAAAGAAGAGTTATTTATTGTTGTGACTTTTCAATTAGAGTACAAGCTGTTTGAACTGTAGTCTTTAGCATTGATTTTTTTCATCTCATATACGGTAAGGCGCAGAAATTCTTATGTCTATGAACAGCACATTGTAAGTAAGATCAAATTGTAGCTGCTTTGATATCAAGGGCTTTTAGCTCAGCATCCAAGCCCAACTTAATGTATCACAGATTTTTTCCATAACTGCTGTGCAGATTCCTGATACGGGAGCTTACTGTTTTCCTGGAAGGTATTTCATGCTGATTCTCAGGAAAGTCAGAGTTAATAACCATACCCAGTGAAATGCAAATTCGTTGTGCAGGCAACCACAAGCTGTAAGCTTAAATCGTTGTATTTGTATTTAGGTTGTACTACTTCTAACTCAGTGATTGTGTCAGAGTTTGTAAAAATGGCATGTAATGTGGATTAACCTCCGTTCTTGTAGGCAGTTTTCCTTGAGACACTCATATTCCTGCTGCTGTGGGAGGTATGCATGTGCAGGTGTCAGAATACAGACTATGGCTTCACTGCCTTCGGGGCTCAGACTGGCTGTATATGGTCATTTTCGCTTAGGAAGCAGTACCCACGTGTGTGGTCAGCAAGGGCTGTTTGGCTGACAGGCAACTGACTGAGAAATTACAGGGTATACCAGAAGCAGTAGTGTCATTCAAAGCCTTAATTCACATGAAGTCATAAAGGCTGCTGTGTGGTCGGCAGCAGCTAACATTCCCGCTTCAGCATGTGGGTCAGTTATTTTTGTGTTTTTATCCTTCCCTCATAGTTTACATACTGGAAGCAAATACAAGAATTATTTTGGTGAGGCTTAAGTTTTATTGGATATGTCATGTTTGTATTGCTGCTTCTTGGATGAAGACGTGAAATCCAAGCAGACAGTACTGATGATTTTCAGAAAATTTAATCTCTTGTTGCTGGGTGGAAGGTGTCTTGTGTTGGTGTTTTTTTATTAAAATTAAATTATTTTCATTACTTGCGACTGAAAGATGAACTCTCAAGTTTGGATGGAGGGATTGAGCTGCTAACCATGGTACAAACTGGATAATCAAGGTTTATGTTAAATCTGCATCTAAATCTTTATTTAGCTTGTATTCGCAGCACAAAGATCACCATTGCAAAGGTGGAAGGCTTAGTGTTCATAGCTAAAGTAGGTGTTTGCTCTCTGTTTTGACCTCATGTAATGGGAGGGTGTAAGATTATATGTGATAATGCATGTAGATTTTGAACTTCGCATTCTGGGATTACTTCTACTTGATTGACAATGTTACCTTTGTTTAGGTTGGTGGAAGGAAACCTATGAAATGCTATTCTTTCCTTACGCTTTTGAATTAAAGTAGTTGTTTAGTTTCACCTTGTGTCTGTAGGCTAAAAAAAAGTCTGAAAAAAATGGTAGCAACATGCTCAGTGTAAGCTTATTGAGCGTAGCGCAGTTGTCCTGTTTGAAGCATTAAGTCTACCGTAAGTTTTTCCTTCTGTTATGTGAAACACAGAATTCAAATGTGGGCATAAGACACCACTGTCTTTGGAACTCTGATTGCATCATGACTAGATATTTAATTTAATCGTGGCTTTTGCTTCCAGTCAGGACACAGACATTTCTTTTCCTTAGGGGTAATACGAAAGCAAGACTGCAATAGCTGCTAGAGATTGTGCACATTGTAAGGAATGTTCCCTGCAGTCATGAGTTTATGCACGTCAAAACCTTGTTAATGGCAGGGTATAGCATTGCTGGAGATAGGAGTCTAGTTGACTTGTGTACACTGATGAAGTATTTCTATTGCAGCTCGGTCTCTGAAGATCTGGGCTGCAGACGTGGAGAGTTTAGCAGAAAGCATTACGGATCTGTGGAGCTTGTAAGTTTACATAGCCTGTCCTTTGATTTTAGCTGAGCTGTAATGCAGAGCTCACATTTTTTTCATTTTCAAGTTAAAAAAAAAGTCTAGTTTGGAAAATGTGCTTTCTAAACTGGACTTGAAAGTTACAGAGTAATAAAAAGAGGCTTCAGAATAGATATGTTAGACCTGTGCTAGGAAATATTTTTACTACTTTATGAATATATGATCAGAACGGGGTAGGAAGTGTTATATAAATCTTGTGTTTATCTCTGGTTGGAAGTCAAGCAATTTTCCCCTCTTGTAAGATGAAGATTGCAAAATATTAGCATAGTATTTGATTAAGTACTTGCAACTATGTGAGTTAAAAACTGTGTGCATGCTTGTGTGTACATATATACGTGTGTATGTAGTTTTACGTGCAGATGCCTCAGAGTAGTGGGCAAGGGTTTAAAATTAAAAGACCTAGTCAGAATAAGCATAGTGAAAAATGTTCCTTAAAAGTTCCCTAAAATCTGTCAGTTATTCTGCATTTATTTTTAATTCGAAGATTAAGTTGGCACTTTGTTTTTTTTCTCACATAGAAATTTATTCTCCATTGTGAGAACAGCACTATGTCAGCAGTTAAAATAGCATCACTCTATATACGAGGCCATGATAAAATGACATGGACTTGTATAGGACAAAAGAAGTGGAGAGGGGTAAGGAAACTGAACTCCAGCTCTCTTCCTGTGGGAAGAAGGGGCTCACTTTCTACTAGCCATAGTTGTAATTTAAAATTCTTGGATAATATATTTATTAATGTCTGTGTAAATCATGTAAATTGATGGATTAGTTGGTGGAAGTTGCATTGCAACAATATTGTTGTTTTCTTTCCATACATTCAAAAAATTAGATGTTGTGTTTTAATTAGAAAAAAGAAAAAAGAAAAAGAAAAAAAAGAAAAAAGTGAACTGCTTTCTGCTAAAGTGCTTTTTCATTACTAGTGCTTAGATTCTTCTAGAGAAGAAAAAAATACCAGTAATTAAAAGTTCACAGGAAGCTCGCACAAGCGGTCTTGTCTTTTGGTTGGCTTTCTTAAAATTCTGCTAGTGTTTTATGAAAGTGTGTGTTTTTATCTTTTGGACTACAAGCATATAAAGGCTCTTGCCCTTTCAGATTTCTAAATGTTTAATACTGAACATTTCTTGCCTAATATTTTCCACAGGAGCATCTGAATAGCTCAGTTATTTCTACCTTTTATTTATTATAACAATTATCTTGTCTCTGCCCTAAACACTTTTTCCTATGTCTTTCCCACTAGTGTAATGGGAAGAGTTATGCATATAATTTCTCTTACAGATTATACAAGGCACCAGGATGTGTACGAGTTTTTGACACGTTAGTTTATTCCTGTCATAGCCTCAGATTGCTTCAAAGCAAGGAGCAAAAAGAACTTCCAAATGTTGTGGTAACTGATCGACAAAGGAAAGGGAGAAAGAATAACATGGATTGCTAGAGGGAAGCAAGGAATAATACAACATTGCATTATTGTTGTTCAGATCCCATTTCATAAGTTTGGTGTGATTTAGGACAAGAGGAAATAGCATCAAGTTACACCATAGATTGGATATTAGGAAAATCTTGACAGAGAGGGTTGTAAGGCCCCTTCCAACCAAGACAATTCTATGCTATGATCTCTCTTTAATTTTTTTTTCAGTTTTGAGAATGCAGCATGATTGGCAGCATTCTTCCCTTCTCTTGACTAATCAGTGTTGCTGAAAACATCAGAATTATTATGTTATCCTATGTTTTACTGACTTCTCAAGAGATTTTTTACAGCAAAGGGAGTTTCAGTGTCTGGGAATCACTGGATTCTCTTACAAAAAGACTGGGAAGTCCTTCCAGAGTATTTATGAAATGGCTGAATTACTCATTTGGAATCAAATTGTATTTGCTGATGTTAATGCTGGAAGCAGACCTGGACGTCTGTACCTTATGTTGCTCAGTATCATCACTGAGTACTGTTTGGAGATTCTTGCTGCTCTCTGTTTCCTGAAAACACCAATAAATAAAACACAATATAAGACTGCTAGTCCCAGTAACACTGCCAACAAGGAGAGTTTTAGGCTTGGCAAGGCTGAGAGGACAAGAATCACCATGTCTGTAAGACCCATTGTTTTGAGAGAAGCAAGCTTCAAATTCTAGAAAGGGGACAAGTCCCTCTATAGGCATTCTGTGTGTTGGTGCAGGCAAAATCTGAGACAGGAGAATTTCTAATTAGTGCCAGAATCTATCAAAAGAGTGAAAGGCTCTCCCACTTGTGCCTCCTTAGAGTTATAATTGGGGCATTCCAAATCTGTAATCGCATTAGTAATAGCAGTGCTGATCCCTTCTCTGTGGGTAGTAAAATGGTGCCTGGGAAAAGAGGAAACCATAGTAAGTGTTGATTGCTGATCACATGGTTAATTTTGGAGCTAGAACCTGTATCTTAAACTCTCTTATAGCTTATATCTAGTGATGCTGATGGAGCCATTCAAAGAGCTGGACGGTTCCGCGTTGAAAATGGTTCCTCTGGTGAGGTAAGTGGCTGAAGATAGTCGTAGAAAGATGAAAAAAATAATTCAGCTTTAGTTATTCTTCACCACTGAAAGATGTATTTGCAGTCAATTTCTAAGGAAGAGGACTTGAAAAATGTTAAATGATACGGGAATGTAAGAAACTAAGAGGAGTGAGACGGTGAGGTTTTTTTTTCCCCTCAAAGTCTAGCTTAGCTCTTCTTGCAAGAGTATGCAATCTTGACAAATTTTTTAAGGGGAAAACCAGTATTTCATTTGGTTCTGGTAACATTTTGCTTACCTGATCACATTAGAAGGAAAATACTTCTCCTAGCCTCTGAATAACACTTAGCATTCTCTGTTACAGCACTTTACATTGGTGTCCTGGTGATATTACTATGTTCAAGCTGACCTTTATGCTTTTATGTGTATTCTTCTGTGCGATGAGGTTATAGCTTCATTTTTCCCCCATTAGTTGTCTATTGGCAGCTATACTTATCTTTAAATAAGAGGTAAAGAAGCTGACTGAAGCCCAAGAGAGTCATTTCCTCCAGATTCTTGTGCTGTTAAACATGTGGTGTGTCCCTGCAACCACTCCTGTGACACTTAGGTTTCTACTTCATTTTTTTATCTTCCTTTGAAAAACTTTTCAGCTGTGAATACTATTTTTAATATTGAAAGAAAAAAGACCTCATATTCTTGAAGTATATGTAAGGTCTTGGTAAACTTGTATTGAACTAATATTAACTGTTACTGATCATTCTGTTACATCAGCACTGATCAGAGTTTAAAGCGATCTAACTGTTCTGCATTGAATCTCTCTGGAGTCCTGTCCTGTAGGCTGTCTTTTTAGCTCAATTTCATGCAGTTCAAAGGCTAGTTATCTTGTGTCACAGGAGGATTCTCTTGAGTGCGTGATGAATGGCCACATGGTGAATGAATGTGGAGAATGGCTTTTTCTCTACATACCTTTATTCTTAGTGGCAAAATGCATGAGGGCATGATTGTTCAGCCAATACAGAAACAACTGCAGAACTTCCAGAGCATGCTCTGGTCTAGCAAGGAGTCCTTCAAGATTGTTTTGGGAGGAACTGAGAAAATGAAACCTGATGGCAGAATTCTGTTTGTTTATTTATTTATTTTAAGGTTTTAAAAACACTTGTCTTCAAATTCCACATTGAAATGTCGTTATTTTCTGTGGAATACTAAACTATTGCCCATAACAGTGGTAACATAACAGGAAAAGACTGTAATTACTTAGAAAGCAAAGAGGGAAGGAAAAAAAAAGGAAGAGGAGAGGGAAAATTATTAATTTCAGCTGCATGACAACTGACTTCAGAATGATTCTTTGCTTCTTTGCTTTTTAAAAAACAGTATACAGCTGAAACTCTTATGTTGAACCAGCCACCCGTGATTGGCTTTTGCCTATAGTATGTTCCTCTTTTTTTTTTTTTCTTCCCCTTCCCAGCCCCCCAGCATTTAAACTAACAGTCTCCCAATTCTGTTTCAGTATACAGACTACACTCCAGGTACATGGCACAGAACAGACGTGCATTTGGAAAACCCAGAGTATCATACAAGATGGTATTTTAAATATTTTTTAGGGAAAGGTAATTATCTTTTTGTGAATGGATTTACGTTTTGTTCGATGCAAATGTAATGTATTGCTATTAATGAATTGCTATTATTGACAAAGTGTGATACTAATTTAGTATTAAAACATATTCTGTCCTGTACTGAAAAGAAATTCTTTCTTCATGTATTTTTAACCTGAAGACGGAGGATGTGTTTCTGTAAGCGGTGGAACCCCTGCTACTAAACAGGGATGTTTTGAACCCTTCTTGGCCTTGAAGACTGTACCTGTCTCTTGAAATTTTTTAACGCATCTATGTGTAAATGTGTATTTATGTAGATAATTACACATTTTTACTTATCAATGCATATATTTACACATTTATACAGATGTGCCTCTGTGCGTGTGTGTGAGTGCAAGCATGCGTTTGTGTATCTTCTTTATGATTTATAATGCTTCTTGTTTTTCCCTAACAGTTCATCAAAATTATATAGGTACAGATGCAGAGAAGAACCCTTTTTTTTTGTCTGTTGTACTGTCTGACGAAAATAATCAGCGTGTTCCTCAGTACCATTCGATACTTTGGAGAAAAACAGTAAGAAACAAATACTTAACCACTGCTCCGATTATTTTTGTTTGTTTGTTTGCTTGGTTGGTTTGGATATGATCCTCGTATGCTTTTTTACTTTCATCAGAATTTCAGTATTTAATCCATGGTTTTAATTTTATGCAATAACGGCATGTAATTTTACCGTAGTAGATAAAACTAAACTAGCTTTGTAGTTAACATTATATTAAACTTTCTGGAAGAAATTTCTGATGCCAGATATTTTTAAAATGTTCTTGCCTGCAACTCTGTGTTATTTTTAGAAAGGTTGCCTAAATTGTTCGTGATTATGTCCTGAGATCAGTTGAGGCAATGACTTTATACTGCTTTTAAGATTTTCTTATACAACGTTAGAGAAATAGGCCGGTGTGATATTGGTTTCACTAATATTGTCCAATAATTTTTTTTCCACTTAAGAGCCTTTTATCAAAGCAATTGATTTAAAACTGTCCTGTATTCATGCATAGTTCACTTTTATTTTCTTTTTTTAAAAATAGCTTGTCATGTCTGCTAGTTTCTGCAGCCTTCATAGCACAAGCTAAAAAATAACTTTGCACTATCCATGACTTTTCACATTTGGGTTTGATTGTGGGTTTTTTTGTTATTGTTTGTTTTCCAGATTCAGTATGAAATATGGCCACGTAAAACTAACATAATTTTGTTCTTTACGCTTTTTACTTCCTATTCGAAAATACAGAAAAAGTCAGTGTGTCCTGTAATACCTCCTAGCTTTTTTTTTTCTTTATAGGGCACTCAGAAAATATGTCTCCCTTACAGTCCCACAAAAACATTATCAGTGAAATCTATATTAAGGTACGTATTTACAAATAACTTATCGGTTAATATATTTCTTTGTATGCCTTTTCTTATAACTCAGAGCTTGGTTTGCATGATTTTCATGGCAGAACAATTCTGTTCTGGGATAGACAAAGTGACAGCTTAAAATGGAGAAAAATTCTTAGCTCTTCTTCAGCAGAGGAACTATTTTCAAGTTTATTGGAAAATAGGTGCAAAAGAGAACTGCAGTGATTAAGAAGAAATGTCTTTTTTAATTACATAGACAATAAAGAGACCTAAGGAACAGCAGATTTTGATTAGAGAGGTGGTGGTTATTTGGCAGAGAAGAAACCAAAAATTATTTCTTCAGTTGATTGTCTGCATGCAAGTCTCACTATAGGTGTGTTATACACACTGTCAGTGAAGCCAAGACAATTCCTTCCCTGGGTCAGAGACTGTGTTGGCATCCTTGTACTCTGTCTTGCCACTTCAGTGAGCAAACCCAATGCAATTTCTGTTTCTTCCAGCATTATAAATGGCTGAAATTTCAGAGCACCTTTTTGCAAAGTGTTCATTCAAATTTCATCTGCAGTTTTTACAGTCTAATCATATGGTGTGTTTTCTCAAATCTCTCGCTGACAACATCTTCAAATGCATCTTCTGTATTTTACCTCATCTAGAAACCCTTAAAAAGTGCCTTCATTTTCCAAACAGATAGTGTGTTCTGTATAAGTAGGCAGTCTGCAGGTCTTCAAAACCTTTGCTCTGTATAGAGTATGAGCAAATGACTCTTGTTTGACTGAAACTGATCCACTGTATGACACTGCCAGTGCTGATTTGAGAGGAGTGTTCTGGGAACAGGGCATGTGTTGTGATGTGAAGTCAATACCACCAGGTCTGAATTTTCCTACAACAGCACAGGGTTTCTGAGAGTTCCCAGACCACTGAATTTGAGATGCTGGCAGGCCATTGAGCCTCACTTCCGAAATCTTTTCCTGGGCTGTGGCTGTGGTTTGGAGTGTCAGGATGGTCAGTTGAAAACACTTCAGATCTCTTTCATCTTCTTCACTGGGACAAGCTAAGTGTCCACTTGTAACTCCTACAGCACTGGTTTGAATAGTGTTCCTAGCTGTTGAGTACTGTGGCTATACCTGCATAAACACTTGATCTTCAATGTCTGCCCACCAGTTACCGAAACATCTTTTACTAACATGCCTTTCTAGCCCAGCCTCTGTGACCATATATACGTTTTTGGTCAGGCATCCCAGGGTGGAGAAACTTCGCCTGATGTTAGCTGGGGTTCTAACTCTTTTCTCTGATACAGCTTCATGTGTTCCACCCTGTCATGCTTCAGTATTCTAGAGTGGAAAACGAAGGCTTGTTTCAGTTCTTGTTCCAAATTTCTTACGGAGTTTGTGCCACCAGTGATTAGCTGAATAAATGTCACCTACTTTTGTCACTTGAGCTTGAAATCTCTTCCTTGTCAGAACTGTGATCTAGCAAAAGAAATAATGGGAAAGTGTGTGAGATTTCACCTCCCTGTTAGTTCACTGTGCCCCAGACAGACTGCATAGTAAATGCAGAAAAATGAGTGAGGGTATTTCTGTTTATTTAAGCAGCTGATCTTGCTTCTTATTTGAATACTTTTTTCTGTTCTCTTTGTGGATCTTTGCCATCTGAATTTGATGCTGAACTGCTCTTACTTCATTTGATTTGCCTTAAATCATTTTAGAAGATGGAGAAAAGCTTACAAAGCAGGTTGAGTCCTCCTAAAATGCTCGTGATGATTATGTGTAAAACCAAAGTGAAAAGTGATGGATTAAATTTCTGTGCTTTATAAGTGAATACAGGAAACTTAAACCTACTCTCCATGCAGGGTCTTACTAATTTCTGTTTTTAAAATCTAAAAGAAATTTATGAAGTTTTGGAAGTTAGTGTTGTGGGAAAGAAATGGCTACTCCGCAAAATAACCCATGTAAGAGAGACTCTTCGAAAGATTCTTTTTGTAACCAGTTCTAACTGCAACCAATGGTTTAATGTTGAAATGTATACTTGCCCTTCTGTAAAGCAGTAGTTCATTTGCATTTCAGTGCTATGAGTCTTGACAAATTTGAGAAGAGCCCAAGGGAAATTTTTCATCCTGAGATACAAAAGGTAGGAGGTAACTTATTTTCATGTTTGGTTGTTTTTCTTTATTATTTTTTTGAAAAATAAGTCATTAATTATAAATATTATAATTTTGTTTCTTTTAGTAGCAGGATAAGAATGAGTAGGGTTAGGTGATGCTACACAGTAAACTGTCTTTATCTGTTAAATTGGTTACGTTAACCCAAAACTTAAATGTACAAAGACGTTTTGTTTTTATTTGTGTTACCTTCAGTATCAGTGTGCTAAAGATATTGTTTTGTTTACAGGATTTATTGGTTCTTGAAGAGCAAGAGGTAAATGTAAACTTACCGCTCCTAGCTCACAGACCTGTTCAATGAACACAGCTGTGTGTTTGAAATATTTGCACTGTCATGCTCATGTCACCTTAGAGATCAGTTGCTTATTGCAGTATAAAAATGTAGTATTTCTTTGCAATATATGAGATAAAAAATAATTTTAAGCACCAACTTAATATATCATATTAATAGATCACCAGTTTTGTATATAATGTAATTAATAATCTATGATCAAATATAAATTATGTCTCTGCTACTTGAGCATGTAATGGAGTTGTTATGATATGTATATTCCCATGTGTAGGATGTATGCTAAGGTATGTATATAGAAGTCCTTAGAGAAAATATTTTTTAGGTCTTTTTTTTGTTACTTTATCATATAATACTTAGGTTTATTTCTCAGGGATCTGTAAATTTTAAATTTGGAGTTCTTTATGCTAAAGATGGGCAGCTTACAGATGATGAAATGTTCAGCAATGGTGAGTTTTTCACCTTTTTCTTTATCGTTTTTTTCATCTGAATAAATAAATATAGGATAGTGCCTGTGCATGGAAGCCAGAAGGGAGGTAATAGTTATGCGAACAGTAGTTTTGTTAAGTTTTCGTGTTTGCATTGAGTGATAAATTTTACGGCAGAATCTTTTATTTCTGTAGGAAACCTATTACAACTTGGAAGATACTGACATTTCTTTTCTAGAAATAGATAATAGAATGTATGATTTAGAAAAAAAGAAGCAGTTGAAGTTGGCAACTTGTGTTACCTATAAAAAGTCACTGCTTTTTCTAGTTTTCACTCTTACATTTTTGCAGCATGATAATGTTCTGTGCACTTGAATGGTACCTTGGAGTTAGCAAAAGAGGTCACTGTTTAATGTCACATGATACTTATTCTGCAAGGCTGGGATGCTGTTTCTGTAAAGATAGAAGGCTTCGATGACATGAGGAAAAACTAATTCAGCTGAAACTTTGGTCTTCATGTCCTGGGAGCAGGACCTGTTCCTATATTTTGATTGTTTTTTTCAGGTGTTCTATTACTACGTGTGCTTTTCTGTTGTAATGTTTCTCCTTTCCACTTTGTAGAATATGGAAGCGAAAGCTTTCAAAGATTTTTGCATCTCTTGGGTGACACGATTACTTTGAAAGGGTGGACAGGCTACAGAGGAGGACTGGACACTAAAAGTAAGAACTCATCTGGAGCAAAAACTGTTGGGACACTGCAATCTAAATGTTTTTGCTCATTGCATGCATGTATTGTGTGTGTCTATGTGTATATGCATGTGTGTGTGTGTTTATATATATATATATTAGAAACAAGACAATCCCAAAACAGATTTCCTCATGTGCATGGTAAATGCTCTGCTTCACCAGGAAAAAGTCGTGTTAGCTTAAACCACTGGAATGGAATGCAGTGGGAGACCTGGTTATCCAGGATATGGATATATTTGTACTGAATGAATTTTTTGCCTCAGTCTTCGCTGGCAAGGGCTCTAGCCACACTGTCCAGGTCACAGAAGGCAAAGGTAGGGACTGTGAGATTGAGGAACTACCCATTGTAGGAGAAGATCAGGTTCAAGAATATCTAAGAAACCTGAAGGTGCACAAGTCCATGGGACCTGATGAGATGCAGTCCTGAGGGAACTGGTGGATGAGGCAACTAAGCCACTCTCCATCGTATTCGAGAAGTTGCGGCAGTCTGGTGAAGTTCCTGGAGGAAAAGACCCGGGGTACTGTAGACTGGTCAGTCTCACCTCTGGGCCTGGCAGGATCATGGAGCAGATCCTCCTGGAAACTGTGCTCAAGCACATTGAAGATACAGAGGTGAGTGAGGACAGCCAACATGGCTTCACTAAGGGCAAATCATACCTGACAAATTTGGTGGCCTTCTACGACGGGGTTACAGCACTGGTGGATGAGGGAAGAGTGACAGACATCATCTACCTGGACTTGTGCAAAGTGTTTGACACTGTCCTACACTACGTCCTTGTCTGTAAATTGTAGAGACATGGATTTTACAGATGACTGCTCACTGGATAAAGAATTGGCTGGACTATCATGCTCAAGGAATTGTGGTCATGGTGTCAGTGTCCAGGTAGAGATTAGTGACAAGTGGCATTCCTTAGTGATCAATATTGGGACCGGCACTGTTTAACATCTCTATCGGTGACACCGATGATGGGATTGGGCGCACCCTCAGCACGTTTGCTGACAACACTGAGCTGTATGGTGTGGTCAAAATCCTGGAGGGAAGGGATGCTGTCCAGAGGGATCTGGACAGGCTTGAGCAGTGGGTCCATGTGAATCCCATGAAGTTCAACAAGGCCCAGTGCAAGGTCCTGCACATGGGTTGGGGATACCCCAACCACAACTACAGGCTGGCGAAGAATGGATTGAGAGCAGCCCTGAGGAGAAGGACATGGGGGTGCCGATTGATGAAAAGTTCAGTATGACTTGGCAATGCGTGCTTGCAGCCCAGAAAGCCAACTGTGTCCTGAGCTGCATCAAGAACAGTGTGACCAGCAGGACAAGGGAGGTGATTCTGCCTCTCTACTCTGCTTTTCTGAGACCTCATCTAGAGTACTGTGACCAGCTCTGGAGTCCCCAGTACAACGCAGGCACTGAGCTGTTGGAGTGAGTCCAGAGGAGGGTCATGAGGATGATCACAGGGCTGGAGCACCTCCCCTATGAGGACAGTTGGGTTTGTTCAGCCTGGAGAAGAGAAGGTTCCAGGGAAACCTTTGAGAAGCCTTCCAATACCTAAAAGGGGCCTACAGGAAAGATGGAGAGGGACTGTTCATTAGGGCTGGGCCTTAAACTGAAACACTGTAGATTTAGATTAAATATTGGGAAAAACATCTTCCCTGTGAGGATGGTGAGGCCCTGGAACAGGTTGCCCAGTGTTCAGGGCCAGGTTGAATGGAACTTTGGGCAACCTGACCAAGTGGAGGGTGTCCCTACCCATGACAGGAGGGTTGGAACTAGGTGATCTTTGAGGTCCCTTCCAACCCAGACCACTGTGTGATTCTGTGAAGAAAAGTATTCAAATGACCTGTATTTTCAAGATGTATTTTCAAATTTCAAGAAATGTCAAGATTTTCAAGTTTCATCCTATATTGGAATGGGGTGAAGAATAATTTGACATATTGCTTCATGATAGTAGGGCATCGTGTCTTGAAGAACTCTGTGTGGTTTCAGGAAGCTAGATGAAGGACATCATAGATTTTAAAAGTGTGAATATGCTGATTAGTTTGCTAACTCAGGTTTGGACTCACCATAAAACATGCAGCGCGGATGTTTTTTTTCTAAAATGGACTAGAAAAAAGGATGACTGAAGAAGGTTTGGTAGAAGGACCTGAAATATCTTTTGATCTTTACAAAACTGAATGAACATATACCTGCTAAGAATGTTGTCTTCCCTTGCAGATGATACAACAGGAACCTGTTCCATCTATACAGTTTTTCAAGGGCATGAAATTATGTTTCATGTTTCAACCATGCTACCATATTCTAGAGAGAACAAGCAGCAGGTACATGGTTCTCTTCCCTCCCCCACCCCCTCACCCCCCTCGTTACTATTTTAGGAATGTAAATGTTAAGACTTTTGCTGTATTTTTTCCCTCAATATTATACCTAATGCTGAAAATTTCATATAATCTTTATTATGGTGCACTTGTGAAGAAGGTAAAAATTACTTGACTGAGAAGTGATTGAGTATTCTCTTATTCAGATAACTTTACTACTTTACTGCTGCAGTTACAATTCCCTTAAATAATTTAGGAAGGTTGGAAATTAGATTTGTGTGTGAATTTTCAGAATACTCATATTTATAACATCCAGCTCATATTCAGGTAACGATTTGTATAGCTTGAAAGAAACTGCCCCTGTGAGCATGTTAATGGCAAGCTTTGTGCATTTGGTCTAAAGCCCTACTGTTGTCCTCTCATAGATTGTCTAGGTGTGTTCTTGGGTACTTGTTCAAATGTAATATCATACATTGCTTGAACCTTTCTATGAATTATATGATGAAAAAACTTTTATAAGCATATATATATGCTTATACCTATACATCACACATCCAGAATGATTTACCCCAAATTACTTGTAAATTACTTTATTCTTTTCTTTATAAGAAATAACCATATATTACGCATAATAATAATAAAATTAGATTATTAGTTATACTGTCCTTTTTTTTTTATTTCCATGTCAGTTTTCTCATGCTTTTGCCTTGGATTGATGACAAGATCACAGCAGAAAACAGAGGCCAATCAGAACTTACTGTTTTTAAAGAATAACTCTGTGTTAGGGTGTTTTTCCTTTTATTTCAACAGGTGGATTTGCTTTTTTTGAATGTTAGGTGTCCCATGTCCAATTTTTGAATATTAATTATGCAAATTATAAATGCTTTGCTAGCTTTAAAACATACATTAGCTGCTGTTTTAGCAGCTGCCCTGTGTGCGCACCATCGCATTTCTAGGTTTACTTGCTTTAAGTTATAGTTTTATATTGGCCTCTAATCGTATCGACCATCATTTATCTGTTTAGGAATACTGTTTAACTATTCTCTCACAGAATTGTTAAGGTATTATTTATGTCTTTTAAGTCATTGTGTCAGTCGCTGCCGCCCTTCCCCCTGCCCTCCCCCCCNTCCAGGTAGAAAGGAAGCGACATATTGGAAATGATATTGTCACTATCATATTTCAGGAAGGTGAAGAGTCTTCTCCAGCATTCAAGCCATCCATGATTCGCTCTCATTTTACGCGTATCTTTTTCCTTACATTTTCTAGTGACCTTTTTTTTTTTAAGATCAATATTACTTTTAATTCTGCCCTAAGTCCTTCCTGCATGATGTTTATGGGAGTAAAAACTGTTTTGGAAAGTTGCATTCTTGCATTCTTACCTTCAACTGGTTGACTAGGAGTCTCTAACTCTGCCTCATAAAACAATTTTTATGTTGAACACCTTAGAAGATAAGGTGAAAGCAAGAATGTGGTTTTTAAGTTGTATTTTTATTGAAGGCATTTATTTTGATCACTTCACAAATTAAATTTCATACATTTTCATAAAATATAAATTCATAAGAATATTTCTGTTAGTGATGTAAATTAATTTGGCATGAACTACTGAATATTGCCTTTAAATGGTGTTTATTTTTGGTATTTGTGTTTTTGAAATCAGTGTTTCTCATATCTTTCAGTCCATAAATCATGCATTCTCCAGATTTTTGGCAGCCTGTGTTTTTCAAACTTTCGGTTGAAAACATTGTGAGGACTATGAGTCCAAAAAACAGCTGCCAACTGTTTGGGAATGTTATGGAGTCACACTGGTGGTTTATGTATCCCAGTGTGATACCTCTTAGGCTAGGTGGAATGGAAGGAAGCAAAATAGATGGAAACAAGAACTCTCACTTCTACCCACGCTCTGTTGCTGAGTTTTAAAAAATGATCACAAAGCTTATGACTTCTAAACCTAGTTCTCAGGCTGTTGTTAAAAATTTCTTCATAGTTTCATCCATGGCTGGTCTTACTTTTTAGATTTAAATGCTTAATATTAATCTCTCTTATTCTAAATGGAAGAAGGGGACTAGAACAAAAAGTATTCCACATTTAACAAAAACCCCCAAACAAAGCAAGCTTTAGATACCAGAGGAACCTAAATACTGTTACTAAGAAATGTTTCCCAAGTCAATGTACCTGTTCATCAGAGTGTTAGCACTGGTAAAAAGGGAATAATTAATCCCTTATTGCTGTTTGGAACACTTACTGTGATGAAATTGATACACCCTACTCTTTATTTTTGACAAATATTTTTGAGGTTCAACTGTCCTTGGTGTCATAATGAGTTGGAAGGGCAGATGCACCCTAAAGCCGTAGGGACTTTGGGTTATTATTTAGCTCAAGTAGTCCTTAGCTAATCAGTGGAGTCATATCACCATCCTGATAACTTCAGTTGACAGTAGCCAAGGATAAAAGTGTCCACAAGAAAACTGGGAGTTGACATCGATCTATGCTAGATGTGGTGAATCTCAAAGCTCGTTGAATCTGTAGGAGCACTCCTTACTTTCTCACAAACTAGAGCACCCCTTTTTTGTTACTTCTGCAATAGGAAAAACTGGCATATAGGTATCCCACTGTGCTGTCCTATACAGCTGTTGAAAGGGTTTGCCATGTGTCATCTCAGTGGTAGACTTGACTTGCCCAAGTTATCCACCACCAATTTAGATGTCCCAACGTATCTGTACAGGTCTGATAGATACGACCCTGAGCCTACAGCAGATCTGTGCCCCTTTTGGAACAGTGGTTGGACACTAGGCAATAGTCTCTCAAACGTCTTCAATAGAATTGGATGCTAATGTTGAAATAATTTAATCCCATCATAAGTCTTTTTAGTGTGCAGTGAGTGTCAAGGTCTCTTCGTTCTGTCTGGAAGAAACCCACATAGGCAATGAAGTTACTCAGACTTAGGCTTTGACACTGTTTATACAAACTGGAAACTTAGAGACAGTGTTAAGGAAGTCCATCTGTCGTGCTTTAGCCCCAGCAGAGAGCCAAGCACCATGCGGCCGCTAACTTTAAGAGGGATTGGGGGAAGGGGATGGGTGGGCCAAATTGAGGGAAGGGGAAGGGAAGGGGAAAGAAAGGGGAAAAAAAAAAAAGAGAAACCAAAACCTCGCGGGTTGGCCTAAGGATAGTTTTCTGAGATAGCAGAAAGATAGATATAATAATAATAGTAGGACTTTATAGCAAAATATGAGACTGGTGATACACAATGCAGTTTCTCACCGAACCACACAGCTCAGGCCATCCAGCTCAAAGCCATCCTGAAACCCGACAGTCCCCAAAGCCGCGTGTCCTGGAGCTGTCTGCTCCTCCCCCCACCAGCCCCTCTTTATGCTGAGCATGACATAATTGGCATGGAATACCCTCTTTGGCCAATTCAGGTCACCTGTTCTGTCTGTGTCCCCGCTCCAGCTTCCTGGGTGCCCCCCATCTTCTCATTAGCAGGGAAATATAAACTGCTGAAGAGTCCTTGATTGCTTGGGAACAACTAAAAACATCACTGTGTTACCAGCACTGCTCTCATCCTAGCTCCCAAGTACAGCATTACACCCGATGCTAGAAAGAAATTAACTCTATCCTAGCTGAAACCAGGACACCATCAAAGCAAGAAGCCTCTAACTGGTTTCATAAAAATACCATGCAAGACAACCATATGGATTTCTCTGATATTTTGGTCAAAGCTATGAAGTAAGATGGGTAATACAGTTTTGTGTATTTGCACTTTAAAGTCTCCTCTCTCTTTTTTTTTTTAGAATTTTGCTAGCTAAGTTATTTCATTAGAATCTTTTCTTCAGTGGAAGTTTTGGCATAAGCAGAGTTCAGTTTCAGTACTTTTTTTATGAACTAAGAGAATTCATAATTGTAAGTCTATCAAACATGCTATATAGTTTTGCATGTTTGAATCTTCATATAAGGACAAGAAGTCTGTATTTGTGGTACTAGCTCAAATTTTAAAGCTGTTGATCAAATACAAACTTTTGGTTGGGGCCTCCTTTATAAACAGTGGAATGTGTATAGTCTTGAATATTTTATATATTTACATTGATTAATATATTTTACCTTTATTAAATCTGCACTCTTCTGCAGGGGGAAAAAAGTGTATTAAAATATATCTGAGCTTCATTAGTATTGGATTAACTTCCTTAACTGCATGGCAGATATTTTTGCTTTAGTGAGATATAATAAGCAGAATGATAGTTACAGGTAGGTGCTGATTGTAACAAGTAACTTCACACTGAATGAGTAGTGAAGAGAAAGAAAAGAACCACCCTTTAGCTAACAGCGTGTGCTGCAGTTCTCAGTATAGGGTATAGATTTGCCACTGTTATTTCTTGTTTACAAAGTACTAGCAACGTCTGTAGTGATCCCTTTTATGTTGAAAGTGTGCTGTTGTGTACTACTAAGGCTAGGTTAGAAAGAAATGGGAGAATTGCCTTGGATTTGTGTGCAAGGAGAGGATTGGTTAGGTTTGAAATCACTGCCAGCTTAGATCCTGAAGTCTCTCATGACTAAAGAATTTATATTAGAAAACCAAAATGTTTGGTTTATCCAACACTAGAAAGGAAACTTCAAGGCATTAAACTGAAATTATGCCTCAAAATGGAAAGTTTGTGTATGTCTACAACAGTCAAACCAAAAAACTTTGCAAGATGCAAGGGGGAAGTCAGTGTGTTTAGGCTTTGAAAGCAAGTTTGTAATGGCTGTGTGAACCTGCATGGCAAGAGTTATTACTTCGCAAAATTTTAAACTGTTTGCAAATTACTCTGCCCTGCATTTACAGGGTGAAGCTGAAAGATGACAACATTGAGTCTGCTCCTTTGAGGTGAAATACTCATTAGCTCGTAGTGGAAAGAAGGAAGCTGAGCTTGGAAATGGGGTCTAGGAATGCACAGTCCTTCAGCAGATTAGTTTTGCTTCCTCCTTTCTTGAAAAGTCCCTAACTCCTGAGGACTCAGGCAGATTGTGAAAGAGACTGACAGTATCCTTGAAACTGATCACCTGGCACTAGAGCTTTTTTTGAACAACCCATATCACTTTAACAGCTAAGAAATACAAGTGTAGAAGGCGTTCTTTCAGCCTCTCCTTCAGTGCACAGTACAGACCACTGGTGCGTGGAAGCTGCTGCTCAGATCCAATTACATGGTTCCAACCATTCCAACATCTGTACATTCTGGTTTCTTAGGTAGTTTATTTTATACTTCATAGGCTAAGCAGTCTTCATTGTCATCTAAGAATCTGTTCTTCTGTCTGTAACATACGTTACTGGAACTTTTTGTATCTCAAAGATACAGGACTGATTAAGCCTTCTTACTTAGCAGCAAAATTTGATTATTAGCAGTAAGAGTTTGGTGCTTTTTATGCACTTGCAACTCTACTTACTCATTTGTGAATGTTACTTGAAATCATCTGCAGTGCAGATGCAGAGATGCACAACAATGTGGAAGTGAGAAGAAAATGGAATAATATTAACTAGATTTCTTCAAGAGAGCTTGCTGACTAATGTGTGCTCTCTCCTCTTACCTTTTTCTTCAAGTGCCTTAATATTTGTGAGTCTCTATTTTGGGTCATGCTGGAGGAGGAGAAGGCTCACATCATCCTTGCTGCTCTTGATGTGGAGTATGAGATGAGGCAAAGCATACGTATGCCAAATAGGTGCAGGAGTAGAAAATCTACATACTTGGGTGCTTGAGGCACATGTAGATCAACAGAGGGAGGTATATATATTAACTGTATGTAAAAGAATTTTTCACTGGAAGTAACTTTCAGTATAGCTAAGAAACTTGATTCAGTAAGATAAGTCTATATTGCTGTGTTTTTCCAGCATGCCATAAAATCTAGCTCCAGAGGAGAATCCAACAGCAAGATACTTCTGTTTACATACATGGGGTTTTTTTCTGCCCTCCTATTTAAATCTAAGATTTGTTTTGGAAAATGTAGTGCAGTTAAATAAGGAGTATTTGCTCTAAGATTTTTCTGAGCACCTTTTTTTTTCTCTCTTTCCTCCAATTGATTGTCCTTGCAGCTTCTGCTTTTCAGCAGAACATGGTTTAAGAGGCACAAAACATGTTCATGATTCCAGTGTGTAGTGAAAGCTAAGTTACTTCTTTCCTTCTTCTTGTTTTGGCACAGAAACCTGGGCATACATCCCCCACTAGTCTTCAAGAAGTGAATGGTGTACTAATTGTAAGCTAATACTTAGTAGATGGGCTAGCCGTGGTAAATGCTTTTTTACGTTGCTGTTTATTTGGGAAGAAAATAGTAGCAGGAAGTAAGATAAATTTGTCTCTCTTGCTCTGAATAACTGACTGCTTTTCCTAGTTCATCTTATTCCTTAGTTGCTTCATTCTGCCAGCCTTAACGCATCTTCCGGTAGTGCTCACCACACAGTATTTTTGCCCTATATGGCAGGCTTAATAAATTAGGTATATTTCAGTTTGGCCTAATTACATTTCTTTCTGTCCCTTCACCTTAAGCCTGCATGGGATTCTTGTTCCTTCTGTTATTTTTTGGTGAAGATGTTCTTCCAACTGGCCAAAATTTCAGTCAAAAGAAACAGGGAATACTCTAGTCTTTTAATACAAGTTTTCCTTGTTTCATATGTAATGCCACCTTAAGGTTCAATGCGAATTTCTGCTTAAAATGACTTTATATTCTATGTTACTCAAGAAGTTTATTGTCTTGGTTGGTTTTGTTGTGGTTTTTCCCATCTTAACTCCTTCTGCTCTAGCCAAGGAATACTTCATGCCCTGTGTAGTGATAAATGATCACTTTTTACCTGGATGGAATAAGATAGACATAGGACATCACTGAAATTGTGTTGTGAATCTGTGAAACTGGTATTAGAATGATCAATATTCATGCAAATGTAATACTGTATTTCAGATTGTGTGCAGATTCTAAGCTTTCATGAAAGAAAGACTGGATGAATCCATTATAATCCATTTGACTCAATACCAGTCAATCATTGCTGGTTTTTTTAAGCAAGCAAATTCTGACTGGTTTGTATAACAGTAGAGGCGGGTCGAATCTATAAATTTAACACTTAACTTGCGACCCATGTCAGCTGTACATGCTGCTCAGAAGATCTTTGTCTGACTGCTGTCTTACAGCGAAGAAAATTGAACAGGCTGTCACTTGAAATACCAAGAAATGATTACTTACCTTAAAGAAGCTATGGCTTGCTGAACATGTTGCATGCACGGTTTTTGTACCTGCCATTCATTCTTGCTATGCCAGATTCTGTATGCATCAAAAGAACTCAGCAGGTCTAGCTGTCATAGGAAGTTGTTCTCTTTCTTCCTCAGTGAAGATGAATGTGCTATTCTGGAGATCCGGATTCAGAGGTAGTAAACCACTGTTTTTTGGAAAAAAATATTTTTTTGTATATGGACAATGCATAGGTAAGATGGAAATTTGCAAGGAGAACATACTTTGTAGGCGAAGAGCTCTTCTTTTATAGCTTTTTTGAGACGGACTACATTTACTAGTGCCACTAAAAGTACTGTGCTCTGAGTAGAACTGCAAAGTTCTGCTCTTAAGTTTTCATGTCCCACTGTTAGTTTATGTAAAGGAAGCAGAATTTTGCTCAAGTTAGTAATTCCAGTTGAATGTTTTTTGTTAGACCCGTGTGAGTTCTTACCTAAGACATACCCAGATAACGGTTTCCAGTTTGTTCTTCTGTATTGAATAGTGTGTGTAAAAGCAGTGGGTTTTGAATGTGACTTCTGATACAGATAAAGATTTGTTCTTTCACTAGGCTGAAAATATTTTCAGAAGAAAGTGTTCCTCTCTTTGGGCCTCCCCTTCCATCCCCACCTGTGTTTACAAACCACCAGGAATTCAGGGATTTTGTGTTAGTGAAATGTAAGTTAGTTTTTCTTTTGCTATAAGTGCTTTAATAAATTTAAAATCATTATGTTTAAAATGTAAACACATTTTCTAATGTATGCTGCTGTTTTAGATAGATTTTTTTTTTTCATTTAAATCTGCACCCTAGGTGGGATATCAGTTCCATCAAACTGCGAGTCAGATTAGCAAAATTAATTTCTGTACAATTACGTTTCTCAGACTACTACATACATAGTGACTTTTATATTTGCCGAATGTGCAGCCATATTGAGCTTAAAATACTTACAGATCTGAAAGAATCTATAATGCTGTTCAATGTGTAGTAATAGAAGTTGTTAGTCTAGCAGCTCTGAAAACCTGAAAATAGAAGCTTTTGTAAATGCATGCTGCACAGGGGCCTTTCAGCACCTTTAAAAGCTTTTTAATTCTGTAATGATCAGTTCCGGTTTTCATAGACACTTCCTCACCCTCCTAAATCAGTGAGTAAGAAACCTTTGAGAACTGATTGTGATGATTTTAATTAGATGCTTACTCAATGGGAACTTGTCTACTAACTCAATCCACATATTTAAATTGGTTTGGTGTTTAAATTGATCAGCAGTTTGTCTTTAGTTTTATTATTAGTTGGGAGATTATTTTGGGATGCCTTGTAGAATTCTCCTATTTTTTCCCTTGTAAGCTTAAGGGATCATTATTCACTAAAAACACACGCCAAAAGGAAGCAACTCTAAATTGCTGATGGAAAACAAGTATTTTTGTACAGAGGCAAACTAGAGTCAGTAGAAGTTGTCAAAGTTCATTTAGGTAATGTACCTTCTTTTCCATAATATTTTAGTAATAAATGGGGAAAAAGCCACCTTGGAAACCCCAACATTTTCTCAAAAACGTCAACGTACTCTAGACATGCTGATCCGCTCTTTATACCAAGACCTGATGCCTGATCTACACAAGGTAAATGTAAGTCAGAAGTGTCTGCATCCCTCACGTGCTCTCCTGTTCTCACTAGTAGTTTGAATGTTCTGTTGCTTTAAAGGACTGTAATCCTAATAAGCACTGAATTGAATATGCCAGGCTAAATACCAATTGTCATATAACTTGTTCTACAGTTATATGAAAATTGACAGGCAGTCCCTTCTGGATAGGATTCTTCATGCGTTTGTTTAAACCAGGTGTGAGGAGAAGCATAACCATGCATTCTCTGCTTCAGCTTACCTTCAGCAGGGGAGTAGGAAACTTCATTTTAGGTGATGAATCCTAAGGTGATTCTTAACTAACTAAAGAGAAGTTCAATACTTCTGAAATTAACAAGTGCTATTTTCCCCCCACTGTTTATTTCTGTTAGCTAAATATATCTCCTTAAACTTTTAGAATTATAGAATCATCAAGGTTGGAAAAGACCTTCAAGAACATCAAGTCCAACTGTCAGTCCTACATCACTGTAACCTCTAAACCATCTCCTAAAGCCACCATGTCTACACATTTTTTGAACAGCCCCAGGGATTGTGATTCCACCACTTCCCTGAGCAGCTTCTTCCAATGCTTCACCACTCTTTCGGTGAAGAAATTTTTCCTAATCTCCAATCTGAACCTTCCCTGGTGTAACTTGAACCCGTTCCTTCATGTCCTGTCACTAGTTATTAGGGAGAAGAGGCCAACACCTGCCTCACTGCAACCTCCTTTCAAGTAGTTGTAGAAAGCCATCAGGTCTCCCCTCAGCCTCCTCCAGCCTGAAGAGCCCCAGCTCCCTCAGTCTCTCCTCATAAGACCTGTTCTCCAGATCACTGATCAGCCTAGATGCCTTTCTCTGCACCCTGTCTAGCACCTTGATGTCCTTCCTATAGTGACGGACTCAAAACTGTACACAGTGCTGAAGGTGCAGCCGCACCAGGGCTGAGTATGGGGGCAAGATCACCTCCCTGGCCCTGCTGATCACTGTTCCTGATGCAGGCCGGGATGCTGTTGGCCTTCTTGGCACCCTGGGCACACTGCTGGCTTGTGTTCAGCTGGCTGTCAGCCAACATGCCCATGTTCTTCTCTGCTGGGCAGCTCTCCAGCCACTCTGCCCCAAGTCTGTAGCAGTGCCAGGAGTTGTGGCCAAAAAGCAGNTTGGCCTTGTTGAAACTCATACAGTTGGCTTTAGCCCATGGATCTAGCCTGTATAGGTCCTGCAGAGCCTCCCTACCCTTAATCAGATGGACACTTCCACCCAGCTTAGTGTCATCTGCAAACTTACTAAGGGTGCACTCTATCCCCTCATACAAATCATCAGTAAAGATGTGAAGCAGGAGCGGCTCCAGCACTGAGCCCTGGGGAACACCGCTCGTGACTCGCCACCAACTGGATTCAACTCCATTTAACTCAACTTGTTGGACCCAGCCATACAACCACTTTTTTATCCAGCAGAAGCGTATGTGCATCTAAGCCACGAGCAGCCAGCTTCTCTGAGAAAATGCTGTGAATTTTTGTCCATGCGTTCATGTCTCTGGTCTTTGTTATGGTTGTGTAGAATATAACAGTGATAGACTATGTGATTCTGTGACTATGACAGGTAGGAAAGTAAAGCACTCTAGGATTGAAACAGTTCTAATTTCTATTTGCTGAGAAGGTATGCAGTTAGATTCATCATTACAGGAAAAAATGTAAAAAAAGACAATAGTTAAATTATATCATGTTAACTCAGACTGAAAGATTATGAAAACGTTTGGTTTAGTTTAGAAGATAAAACATTTTCTGTTTTAGAACATGCTCAATAGAAGATCCTTCAGTGATGTGTTACCGGAGTCCCCAAAATCAACACGGAAAAAAGAAGAAGCTCGGCAAGCAGAGTTTGTCCGACTTGGTCAGGTAGGATCAATTTAGGAGGTATGCGCCTATGTTTCCGAAGACTGCATCACCCCTTTTGTTAGAATGTGATTAGCTTGTAGAGTTGTGGCAGGACTTAATACAGTTATCTGTGGTCAGAAAGAGTGTTGTAGTATTGCATTAAAGTTACCTTAAGGTAAAATATAAATAAAAGTATTTATCTGTAACAGATACACAACATAATTGCAAATATTTATAAAATACACCTTAGGATCAAACCTAAAAGGTGTTTCCCTGCTTTGTGCAGCAGGTGCTTTCTGTCTGCAAGCAGAAGAGTGCTCAGTCCTTTTTTTGTGTTTGGAGAAGCATAATCTTTCATGAATTTCCGCCATATGTTTTATTAAGATTGAATGTTGTAGAAATTATTTACCCTGCTTCATTGCAACAGGGAAAAAAAATAATGTTTGAGCTCATCAGTTCCCCTGTGCCTTCTCACTTTTCTCCTTTTGATCCTGAACTGATGACATGGTTCTGCAGCATATCCTAAGAATACATCTTCTCTGAGCTGATTTAACTTAGCAAGAGTTAACAGAGAGCAGGAAACCAAAACAGAAAAAGAATGAAACAAAACAAACAAAAAAACCAAACCCAAGCTTGCTCCCTTCCCTCCCATTTTTTTATCTGAGTTAGATAAAGAGTGGACGTGTTGGAGAAGTTCCAGATCCACTAGAGAGTAGAGCCAGGTGTTTGAGAGCTGGTGCAAAAGAATCTCAGGGCTGTTAAAGCTGGCATTAGCACATCTTCTCTGTGCTGTGCCTATCCTTTCCCCAACCACTTTGGAAAAGCTAGTCACCCTAGGCTGGTTTAAGGGGGGTGTGGAGGGTGTGATAAAAAAGTGTGTAATATTCGAACAGAAGTAACCAATGATTTATTCTCCAAGTTTACTAATAACTTTACACAGTACATACTTAATAAAATTACAGTAACATATAAACTACTAGCAGCCATCTAGTGATTCACACAGACTTTGTTCAGGATATAAAGAATTCTGCTTCTTTCCTAATTACTTATACTGTGATAGGAATTCCAAACTGGACTAAATTGTCCTTCCTTTATAGTCTGTATCTTGGGTAATGCTGACTTAAACTCAATTTAAATAAAGTATCTGTTTGCATTAGGCATTGAAATTGAAAACCACTATGAAAGGAGATGCCACAGCTAACTTGGCAACCACAAGCTTTTGTAAAAAGGAGGTGAGTGAATCTGTCTGAGGAGAGTAACGAAAAAATTAAATGCTGTCAAGTATGGCATTGCTTATCAGTTCTGGATACTGTTAATTTACTTTTGTTGTTAGATGCTGTAGCAGCAAAGGTGAAAGGTATAGTGTCAAAGTGATTCTGTAGCCAGTATCGAGTTAATAATGGATGAACCTGAAGACAGGAGCACTTCTCAGGTTAAACCAAGTGTGGATATTTTTATATCTGAGAATATATGGTGGAAATGCCATTTCACATGCACAATCATGTTTTATTTTAAGGTCTATATCAAATTTAGAACAAAATCCAGTTGTGTTTTTATTTCCTGTAGTACCAGATTTCGTTCAAGGGCATTAGGGAGTGAAAGATGCAAACCACACATACAGAAGCTTCAGAAGCACTTCTAGAATTTCAGACACTTCAGTTAATATTTAAATTGAGGGAGAAGGGGCAGACTCTGGGAGGTAAGTACAGAGAACACATGTCAAGAGAACAGTTTGGCAGAAAGGTGATTTTAATTATACCATGTGCTAGTGACTAGATGTCACAAACTGGGCCATAAAACGTAAGCAAATTGCATATACACAGTGGTTTTTTAAAATAAAATACATATTGAGTATTTCTAGGGTTGCACTCAGTGTCACCTGCATGTGTTTTAATTCCAGTGTTTCAGGAATGTGTCTTATACTTACCAGTCTCCAAACCCAATTTATACAGATAGTATTTCCTCTGCAAGAAAGTTAACTAAATGTTGATATTTCAAATTAAAAAACTATGCTGTTTGGCAGTGTATCTTGCCAAAAGCATTTACATGTTATTGCTTGCCATTGTTCATCACATTCTGTGTCTGTATGATCTGTATTTCTTAGTGTACTTAATATGTATCCCTTATGTTACTTCATAGCCTTGGGAATCTCAGTCTTTCTGCAGTAATTTTCCTCATGAGGTTGTCTGTGCAGATTCTTGGGGCCAGTCCTTGCTGGTTTCTACAGATGCTGGCATCTTGTTAATAGATGGTTAGTAAATGATCCAGTGTTTTTGTGTCAATTTTTATGTATCGGACCATTTTCTTGAAAATGTATGTTCAGGTATTGGTAGATCTTCACCTACAGTGATAGTTACCAACTCAAGTGAATTTATGATATTGATGTAACCTAGTTGCAAAATGTCTCACCGGAATCAAGCCATATTGGGGAGCCAATGTTAGTGTGGATTTCTGAATGTTCTGTTATTTCAGATGTTGTTTGCTTGACCATCTGAAAAGACTTATGAAGTCATTATCTGAGCTCAAGGAGCGTTTAAACGGCTTGTGTGGATTTCATAGCCCTTGATAGTGAGAATGAAGACAGAGGCTTATGTGACAATGAAAGCCTGCTTTTTCAATAGCAATGTTACTACTACTTTGACCCTTACTGTGAGGCACATAAGGCTGCTGGAACGAAGGGAATTAAGTTAGTTCTCAGTGGTAATTCTCAAACTTCCCAAAGGAAGGTCCCTTTTCGCCTTCAGTTGCATTATCTGATCTGCAGCAATGATAAAACTCTCCTGCAAGGAAGTACTGACAATGATGCTGTGGTATGCATAGCAGCTTTGTGCAGGTTTTTTCTTTTTTTGTAAGTAAAAATGAGACGTTTATTACAAGAAAGAGATAAATCAAAACCAGTGACTAGGAAATTATAGGGGGAATTTGAGTATATATGTGTTTCTTTTTTAGATGGTCAACCATCGGTGCAAGTATTTGATAAAACTCTCCAAATAAAGCAGATGCATGTGTTGGAAGCTCTGGATCTTTTCATTGCCCGAACAGACAAAGGTAGGAGAAGTCTTCATTCTTTGATTCTCATATGAATGAGGCTGGTGCTGGGTATGTCTTATGATCCAACCATGTCTATCAATGGCAAGTGTATTGGAAGTCTCATTTAGAATAAGGGAGCGCATACAACTGCTATTATTTTCTAAAAGGCAGGAGAAGTGGGAAACCCCCTAAATGCTCAGTCATGCTTCCGTCAAGGCAAGCCTGAAACTAGCCATATGGCCTTTCTTCAGCCTCTGTTGGAACTCGACAGTCCTTGGAACTGTCTTTGAATTCTATGCTTATTCAGTTGTGCAAAAATATGTGGGAATTTACTTACACTGTCACTGTTTTCCAAATGTTTTTTATTGGTATTTGTTTTGTTAACTCTCACCACATCCTTGTGCTATAGAATGTATCTTCTTGAAAGTTCCGGTGTAAAAGAACTTGAATGTGGTTTGGACTGACAATGTTTCCTTTTTATCCAGATTTGGAAGCATTAAATGTGCAAAAAACATGCACTTTTTCAATGAGGTGCTTTTTACCCAGTAGCCCATGACTGAATTTCACAAAGTGAACATACACAAAGCAAGAACAGGATCTTTAGATCCTGTCCTCCTCATAACACAGAGAAAACAATTATAAATATGTTTGGTTTATTGTTCTTTACCACATCAAGTCTGTTTGCTCACTATTGGGTGAAGTTATATTTACCCAAACTTAGGGTAAAACATAGTTCCTCTTGTATCATTGGGAGTTGTCCAGCATGGCTGCACCTGATGAAATTCACGCTGCGACCTTACAAAACTGGTTCAAAATAACTTGAGCGACATTTGCAGTTCTCTCTCAAGACACCCAGAGAGCACGTGACATTTCTGAAGACATGAAAAGGGTAGTTTTACCTGAAGCTTATTTTGTGAAGCTTCTAGAAAGTGTGTTTACATTTAATTAGCCAGGGTAGTAGATACTGTATTATTTTTGCAGTTGGAATATGCCTTGAACCTAACTTGCCATCCTTCGAAGAACCAAAAATCTGCATCCTGAAGGGTTTCAACCTGTGTTAAGGATCCAGTAGTCAGCTGCTCAACTGGATGGTTCCAGCTTTTAACATTAACCCTTTTACTTTTGCCCTGTAGTTTGTCTATTATATTTTTACTACCTTGCAAAATTGTGCATGTTTGTGAAATAGCATACATTTCACTGTTGTGACGCTCTCATATTATTCTTTGCCACAGCACCACCGGTTGGGAAACTCAGCTACTGAACTCGGGGGTTTGTTACTAGAATTGTAATGCCTAGAAAGTTGATAAGCGGTCTTGTATGACAATGTGGCTCATTCCCAGAGAGGCATTATGTTTCTTTTATCTTTGCTCTCTTTGTTAGGTGCTGCTTCTCTTTGGAAGCATCAATTTCAAACTGCCACCATTTTTTTTTTAAATTCTGGTTTCTGGCTCTCTTCATCCTTCAGGGAAAGACTCTCGTCTCCTTATCTTCAGACTCAGTGCTGTCCAAAAAGATATAGAAACAAAGCAAATAATAAGAAGCAAATATGACTGCAGAGAAAATAAACTGGAGAGAACAAAAGGTGATTTTATTATCCTGTGCTAAAAACATCCACTGTTGTATGGTGGCAGTAGTTGCCAGGGGCTTACTAGCTTCCTTGAAGCAGTTGTAGATGATTACCTTTAATTTTTCCTCTGGGTGATCAATTCAAATTTTGGTAAACTTATATGTGAAAATAAATATTACTCAGTACTCCAGCATGATGTTTTAGAACTGTGTAAAAATACCATGTTACTTGGCAATCACTGCTGATGAAAAGCTCTAGAAATAGGTATGTTGCTTTCAGGGTTGAAGGGTGTGAGAATTGTGCAGGGATGTGAGACTGAAATAAAGGGCATTTTAAGGTGGAGGACAAATTTCTCACAAATTTCTGTTAAATAGTGGTGCTTAGATTAGTTTGGGTGTCGCTGGTCATTTTAGAAGATGTAAACGTTTTCTGGTCTTCAGAAGCAAGCTGCTTTGGAAAGCTGGAACTAAATATATGGAACTAAATCCATATATTTAGTCTTTATTTGCAAAAGGACGAAGGGGAAAAAATAGACTTCTAGAGAGTCATAGCCTTTTGACTTTTTCTAGAAGTTGATGTTATTCTGTTTGGAGGTGTATAATTCTGTGTTGCTAAGTCATGCATCACAGCCCTTGTGTACCAATCATCATACAAATACAGAACAAGAAATCCACATCATACCCCGGACATTTACTATTTAGAGCATTATTTCCTCAGGCTGCCATTTGTATGCCATTAATACTCACCATAGCAGTGAACTAAGGATTGTTGTGGCTATTCGGAATAAACTACTTCTTGTCACCAAGAAATATAATACATGCATCAGTTTAACCAGCAGCTCTCTGCTATCATCATCTGAATCTCCAGTGGAGGAGTTCCAGTACATCCGGGTATGTGCGATCTAATCACTGATTACCTTAACAGACTGGGCAGCACTCATCTAGTGGGGAGCAAGACAAAAAAGCATGCATTTTTATCTTCCTGAACCTCCAGACAAATGTGAGTAGCCCTATGATGGAGTTCCATCATACATATACGCCAAAGAAATCTTTATGATTTTTTAAATTAAGTTTCTGCTTGTTTTTTATCATGTTCCTGTGCTTAGAGCACAACCCTTTAGATTCATAGAGTACCCTGCAGTATTCTCAGTAGGAGCTTGTAAAAGAGAATAATTATATTATTTACATTCTAGGAAATATGCCTTTCTGACCCTCCAGTGGTTATGACATTGGTAGATGGACCGACTGAAGACAGTGACAATATGATCTGTGTAGCATATCGGCATCAGTTTGATTTAGTTAACGAGATTACTGGGGAGTCCTATAGATTGCATCACGTTGAAACAAACAAGGTAAATTTTCATCATTGAAACTATCTTCTTGCAGGTCCATGCTGAACTTAATTTCTTTCAGACTCGGTGCGTCCCATGCTGACCTCCTGGGAGGGTCATTTAGGGAGATCCTCATGTCTCTCACTTTCCACTTCTATGATCTCAGCTTTAAGGCACTCTTAGAGGTTTGATCTTTCCGGCATACAGGATAACAATCACTCCGAAGAAAGGTGTTTTATAAGATATGATATGCTAGGAAATAGCCTGTGTTTCAGAATTTGGAATATCACTGTCAGCATAAACTAATTTTTCTTCCTCCTTTGTCACTGGTTTGCTATTTCTTTGTTCTTTGTGATCTTGGTATTCAGTACTGCAAAAAGAAACTGATTTCCATCCTAAGAGCATCCTGAAAATTGATTTCAAAAGATGCTGCATTTGAAAACACGACTTTTTTTTTCATTCTTTTCTTTTATCTGTAGTTGTGTACACCCCCAACTGATTGTATTGCTTATTAGTCAAAGCCTGGTTGTAATAACATCAGTATCCTCTGCGTGCTTATTTCCTTTTCCCGTTATCATTGCAGGTTAACTTTGTTGCAGCTATTGATGTATATGAAGATGGTGAAGCTGGTCTACTGTTATGTTATAACTGTAAGTATTTAGGGAAGACTAAAAGTGGTAATACTGCAGGCTATGCTGACTTTAGGCATACTAGCTGGTAGGTTTTAATGTCAAGTATATAGATGTGTATCTATATATTTATAGATGTTACCACCTTAAAGTCCTATTTCTTCAGATCTAGTTCATTCTTTAGGTAGTTACACACTGGGTGTTTTCGAGACACGCACAATTTAGCATTCAACCCCTTTTTCCTCTATGTGCTGTTCTGTTCTGTCCTTGTGCTTTTTCTTCTGCCTCCTACTTGGCACTGTTGTATTATTTCATTGGGGGGAGGGGGCGGGCAGTGTCTGTGTGTTTATATTTATGTGTGTTATATCCAAGGAGATTGTGGTGGTTTGACCCTGACTGGAAGCTAGATGCCGACCAAAGTTGCTCTATCACTCCCCTTTGCAGCCGGACAGGGGAGAAAATAAATATACTGAGAGGCTTAGGAGTCGAGATAAGGGCAGGGAGAGATAGTTCAGCAATTAATGTAAGCAAAACAGACTCAACAGGAAACAAAAAAAGCCATCTTAATTTCTTATACACACGCAGACAGAGAAACAGGAGTAGGATAATAAGAAGTAAAACTCTGCAACCCACCCCTGCCCCCCCAGCACCAAAACCTTGCCACACAAAGTCACAACAGGTAGATATAGATATATAACACGCATATGCTCTTCTCTGCAGTACATCAGTAATTCTTTTTCCAGTCCTTATGAAAATAGAAGCTCTTAAGCTGAAGCAGCTTTTATTGAGGCAGTGCTGAGGGACAAGGCGTATTTTTCTCTGTTGCAGGAGGCATGTCCTATTTGCGTCTCCAAAAGTGACCATTAATGGAGACAGGATAAATAAACCTATGTTCTGGCACTGGCTGGAACCATCAGATTGGTACCATGGAGATAATTGTAAGGGTCTCTAAGCTGTATCTTTCTGCACTCTGTCAGGCCTTATTGATTGTAGTAGCTTGCCAGAATCATGATTCTGGTTCATTTAGAGCTGCTTAGGACTAAAAAGCTACCAGACAGAGCATAGTGAACTCCCACCTACATTTCTGCACAGGATCAGTTCCCCTCTAATAGGCTCGTTACTGAGCCAAAGCTAACAAGCCTAGCTGATGTTACAGTAAAGGTGCTGCATAGGCTTGTAGCAACTTGAATGCCTATTTCTAGGATAGTGTCACAGGGATAAAGCTGCATTTATTCTTTAGAGAGTCTTATAATTCTGAAAGTATAAGCATAGAACAAATATGAAAACACACGATTTGGCAATGTCCTGAGTTTGTATTTAGGAAAAGACCTGGACTACATTTTTTAATATAAACTTTGATTCAGTCTAAGGACATCAAATACAGGACAAAAATATAAAAAAAAAGCTGGAAGCAGAATGTATTTGAGTCGTACATGCTTACCTGAACCCCCTTGTTTATTCATATGAGCTTTTCCAGAAAAAAAGATGATTGCAATTGCATCTCGTCTTTAAGCTTTCTTATTATTGGCTGATATTTCTCAAGTCCTGAACTTTAATAGATGTTTGATCAGCACTAGTGCGTGTGTTTAAAGAAAAATCTGTTGGTACTGGAAAGTTAAGTTCCCTGTTACCTAGATTTATCGAATTAAAAATTAGGAATTAAATTGCGAGTAGGAAGCTGTGTAAGTCAGCATTCATGTCCGACTTAGAAAAACTGTTAATTTCACAGTCAGTGGACTTAGAGCAGCTAAGTTCACAAGTTACATGATTAATGAAATCTTGGTGTTTGTAAAGTCCCATGTGTATAACAGTCTTCAAAGAATGTAAACTGTGCTAGCATATGGCTGCTTGAAGGGCAGCTCTAACTGACAGAGAAGTACAGTTCTGCTGACACTGTGTTCTGAATTTTTCTTGCCTATTCCTCTCTCTATAGACAGGGTAAATAACTTGTAACTGTTGAAACAGTAATACTTTGTGAAATGTGACAGCTTATTAAAATGTAGGTCTTTTATTTTTGATCTTTCAAATGCTGTGTTCACAGAGGAAGCACATTTCCCTTATTTGTTTAGATGCAGAATGACTTTTACATAAATGTTTGATTATATATATAATGCCCATGCTTCTGCAAAATCTGTCTATGAAGTTGTATTTTGTCAGTTGTGGTGTAAAGTCACAGAGGCTTCTTTTTTTACCTTTTTGTCACAGATGTTTGCCAGTACAGAAAGGTATATCCTTTCAATGGAGGTTCTCTACTAATCCAACCGTCAGCGTATGACTTCCACTTCAGCTGGAATCAAGTTCCTTATGCTGTTGGTAAGAAAATAGATCTTTTTACTAGAGGCTGGGGTTTTTTTTAATTTCCATTTAGGCTTGTGCTTGGCTGTTAGTGGAATTACAGTACATGTGCTAGCAATAAGCATGTTGCATTCATGATACCACTTTAGTGAAATTTCTGCATATGATAGTTTTAAGAAGTGGAGCTTTAGTCCCAACTTCTTCCTTTGCTGAACTATTTTTTCCTTTCTTTTTTTCCTGTTTTTCATTTTCCATTCAGTCTACATTGTGCCAGGCATGGAGAAGGAAGTTTGCTTCAGGCTTCATGTAGCTCCATGTCCATCAGTATGTTAGACAACCCTTTTCATAGATGCCAGAAGAGGTTAGATACTCGAGAACAGTTTTCACAGAGCATCCAAGAAATATTTACGTTAACCATTTTTACCTTGCCAAATATTTTTTGTTTCATTGCAGTCTGTGCTTTCCCTTATATCCTTGCCTTCACTACTGATTCCATTGAGATCCGATTAGTGGTGAATGGGAACTTAGTCCACACAGCAGTTGTGCCTGAGCTTCAACTTGTAGCGTCAAGGGTAAGAAACAGGAAAATCATGTGTGACTACTTCTGTGATATGTTTGGATCTAATTGAGTTCTAATTCCCATTAAAAGTTGCTGCAGCTAAAAAACCAAACAAACCAAAACTGAAACGTGCTACTTGATCTGCAGTAACTGTTCATCGCTGTGCTTTTAGTTTGTAACAAGTGCAAAGGAAATCAGAATTCATCTCACTGTCCTTTATTGCTCACAGCAATACAAAACTGAGATATTTGACTCAACATCACAGATGCTGCATTTACAGCAAGATAACCATGACCAACCCTAGTTGACATAGCAGCAATAGTGGCAATATTTGAGCTCTTATGCAGAAGGTGGTTAAGAAAGTCTTGCTGTACTAATGATGAAGTATTTTTCATTTCAGTCAGATATTTATTTTAAAGCTACTGCTGCAGTAAGTGGATCATCTGACAGCAGCTCTAAGGAAATGGGTTCAAGGAGTTCTCCTCAAACGCCAACAGCTCATGAAGTGCCAGAATGTCCTCTTTCTTCTGTAGAAGGTAATATGATTTCCAGGCAGTTTGAATAATGATTTTTGATCATTCCAATGGCTACCATATCTCAGTGCAGCTGATCTCTTAATAAGATGAAAGTGATCTGGTAAAGGTTCCCAGAGGAGAGTCTGAAAGATAGAGATTTTCTGGTTTTCTACAGATATGAAGCACCTGGCTGAGCTTTTGCCTCATACTATCTCTTCTGAATGAATGGTAGAACTGTTTTGAATAAATCACTTCTATAGGAGGGGAGGAATTAAGCTGCAGTAGCTTGATGAATCTTTGACAATATGGCCAAGACTAATAATGCAAAAAGAGGTATAAAACTGTGGGAAAACTTGAGATTTCACATATGTCATTCCTCTCATTTAAGTAAAGCTAAACTACCACTGGATTTTCCAAGTTTTGTGGTCCAAAAGTAAGAAGTTCTAGCCTCAAAAGAGTTTGCACAGGCCATTTAATGTAATGCGATCTGTGAACAATCAGTCAGCAGGGGAACAATAATGGTGAAACAAGGGCACATCAGCTAGCTTTGCAAGATGTACATATATCTTCCTCACTTAAATCTACTGCTGCACTGTTGGCAGAAGAGAAGAAAGGAAGCACAATTTCAGTTTGCAAAAGGCAATTCTATTCAATGGTAAGTTGTTTGGGGTTTTTTTCCCCCTAGGAATTAGGAAAATGCATGATATTTGTCACCTGTGAATCGTAGAATCATAGCATGGTCTGAGTTGGAAGGGACCCCAAGGATCATATAGCTCCAACCCCCTGCCACGGGCAGAGCCACCAACCTCAGGCCTGGATCTACACAAGGTTGCCCAGAGCCCCATCCAACCTGGCCTTGAACACCTCCAGGGACGGGGCATCCACCACCTCTCTGGGCAGCCTGTCCCAGCCCCTCACCACCCTCTGTAAAAAATTTCCCCCTAATATCTAATCTAAACCTTCCTTCTTCTAGTTTTAATCCATTCCCCCTTGTCCTACAAGTCTCTGCCCTTTAACAAGCTGATTCCCCTCCTGTTTCTCTGCTCCCTTCAGGGACTGGAAGGCTGCAATGAGGTCGTCCCCCCGCCAGCCTTCTCTTCTCCAGGCTGAAGAAGCCCAGCTCCCTCAGCCTTTCTTTGTAGGGCAGGTGCTTCAGCCCTCTAATCATCTTTGTGGCCCTCCTCTGAACCCTCTCCAACAGTCCCACATCTTTCTTGTATTGGGGCCCCAGCTCTGGACACAGGACTCCAGCTGGGGCCTCACGAGGGTAGAGCAGAGAGGAACAATCCCCTCCGTGTCCCTGCTGACACCCCTCTGCCGATGGAGCCCAGGATACCATCGCCCTTCTGAGTTGCAAGAGCACACTGCTGGCTCATGGGAAGTTTCTCATCTACCAGAATCCCCAGGTCGTCAGCAGGGCTACTCTCAAGGAGCTCTTCTCTCCAGTCTGTATCTATGAAGGGGAGATATAATTTTAACCACTTGGGATCTGGGCTCCAATATGCTTTCAACATACATGGGGAATATTGCACAGAGTGCAGAGTCATTGTGGAATAGAATACCAGACTCAGCACATGTAAATTCACTTCCTTCCTCCACTGCTGATTGATCATCAGATTGCTGAGAGTCGGGTTTTTTTCTTTCTAAGGCAAATTGCAAGTCTTCACAATGTGGTTGTATTTCTTCCTCCTCCTAGCCTATTTATATTGAAAGACCTCTGGGGCAAGGAATGTCTTTGTTGTGGAGGTTAAAAAGCACCTAGTACCAGAAGTATAACTTTTCTTTTGGGAGGATTAAAAACAGATTCTATTGTGAAAGTGTAGCATTCTTTTTTTCCTTACCTGTTTCAGGTGAAGTTCCATGCAAAAACCTGTACAAAATTCCTCTCAGTAATCTGGTTGGGCGAAGCATTGAACGACCCCTAAAGTCACCTTTGGCTCCCAAGGTCGTCACTACTACGACATCCAGTAGCATTGCCTCTCTCCCAGTTACTCACTCGCTATCCTTATCTCGTATGGAAATTAAAGAAATTGCAAGCAGAACACGTAAAGAATTACTAGGTAAACTCTCCTTATTCTTCAGTGTACATATCACTTGCCAGATAAGTAATTTCTGATCTTTGGGCCATCACAAGCAGATTTGTAACATGCAACCAGTATTCCTAAGTAAGTAGTTTAAACAATGTGAGAAAACATGAATTGCAAATAGAATAGCCAGCATCTGATCACATAATACGTGACAATGTTCTAAACCAGGTAGAAACTATACAGTAAACAATGGAAACCAGTGACGTATACCTCCATGTTTTCATGAATGCTTTCTTTTCTGTTGAGAGTATTAAGTCTCTTGTTCCTTTATTGAGGCCTCTTGGATGAGCCAACACCCAAGACAGAAAGTGCACAGAAGCAAAAAAAGGTTCCTCGAAGACAGTCAGACCCCAAGCAGGGAGCAGTAAGATCAACTAGTAGTGACAGGTAAATATCCTGGCTTTAGAAAAGAACCTAATGACTGTTTTTCAGCCTGTTCATGCTTATCTCTATTGGCATGGGGCTGACTGGAACCTTCCTTTATCAATGTGAATTTCATGCCAATGTGTTGGTTGCAGTATCTGAATATTTTAAGTACTGAAACAATTACACTTTTTGCTAAAGACATGTTAATGAGCAATGCAAGACTATGGGATTTTGTGGGGACCTGCTGCAGTTTAGCCTGTCATTAGGACTTGGACTACTAGATCTGCACTGCACACACATGCAGTTTTCTTTGTATGTTCTTGCATTGCTATTTTCAGAATAAATTTTGTGAAGAAACACCATAGCAATTGTCTGTTTGGCTCTGCTTACCTGACCTTGCTGCCATTCTCTTGTTTTCATAACCTATGTTTGTGTAGAGTAGAGGCAGAATTCAGCCAATATAGAGTAGACTGAAATTAACAGAAACAAAAAATGTGCTGTACTGTGAAATCATATTTGATTTATTTCACTATTTGGAAATTTGGCGGTGGGGGATGACACAACCTTTGTTAATGTTGCCTTTTGATGATTTTCAGCAGAGGAAAACAGAGAAACTCAGTTTTAATGATCTGTCTTTAGGTTAACTAGATTGAATCTAAAAATAGCCATTGATCCTACTTGTCTTGATCTGTGTATTCATTTTTGGTTAAGTAACTTTTGTCTTCCTCTTTGCAGGATAATTTCAAGCTCTTATGAAAGCTATTCTGAAGGGCATCATCTTTCCACTAGTTCAGATCCTGATACCTTAGCAAACAGGGAGGAGAGCTCACCATCTAGCTATCAATTTCAACTGATTTCTTTATATGGTGAAGACATCATTGACTTGAAGTGAAGACAGTCTTCAAACCTTTCTTCTTTTCTTCACGTTTTCCTACAACTCTGTGAGCTCTATGGGAATGTCACAAACACTGCTTCTAGTGGTAAAACGTGGCTGGAAGTATTGGTGATTAATCTGTATATCACAGGCTAGGTCAGCCTGATTTGGTGATGCTTATATCTTTGATATAGGTATGTCTTCTCAGTTAATGAACCATTACTTTTTGTGGCATTCTAACAGTAGGCAAATCAATGTGAGATTTAGGCTGAAGCTGAAGTAAATATAAAGAATTACTTGTTCTGAGCTTATAATTTGAAGTACCTGAAGGACATTCAGCTGATTGCTGTTTTTATTATCATGAATTGTTTTACAACAGTGTATGTCATGTGGGAAGAGGAATTTTATTATATAAATCACTCCTTTTGTTTTTTCAGTCTTTAAACAAACAAACAAAACAACAACAGCAACAAAACCAAACAAAACAAAAACCCAAAACAAACAAAAAAAAGGCTTGCAGGCAAGGTCTTTCCAAACAGTGCAGCCTGACCTTGAAATGATGCAGCTGTGCTATGTTCTCTGAAGAATCAAGGATGTTCTGTAAAGATCAGGTAAGATATTGAAGATGCTGCTTGCTTTGCTCTGACCTGTCCACTCACTTTTTTTTAGAGAAACTTGAGAACTGTTTTGCCATTAAGAATCCTTGAGCAGAAAGTTTTTACACAAGACAGACTTTCAAAATACTCTTTGAGAATTGGAAGTAAAAAAACCCCCACAAACCACCAAAACTAACAACATTAGAAAACAAAACCAAACCAAGAAAACACACATATACACACCCATATTTCTCCATCTACTGGAAAACAAGTTATTGTAGTTCACCTACATATTTTCCCATTACAGGCAGAATAGGCAACCACCGACTTTTCTTTCTGACTGCACAGATTCCTATATAGTCATCAGCATTAGGTGTTGTCTGCTCTTGCACCAAGACTATGTCACTATTTCAGATAATCATATTTTTCTAACTGAATCCAGACTGAAACTTCACCACGAAGAAGCTAGTTTTACTATGATGTTTTGTTATGTTAAAAGGCAGTGTTTCAGGTTTAAAGCTTAGTTACTTTTTAATCCTTTCCTCTATGCCAAAAATCAGTTGTAAACAGTATTATGAAAGGGTTTNCATGAATTGTTTTACAACAGTGTATGTCATGTGGGAAGAGGAATTTTATTATATAAATCACTCCTTTTGTTTTTTCAGTCTTTAAACAAACAAACAAAACAACAACAGCAACAAAACCAAACAAAACAAAAACCCAAAACAAACAAAAAAAAGGCTTGCAGGCAAGGTCTTTCCAAACAGTGCAGCCTGACCTTGAAATGATGCAGCTGTGCTATGTTCTCTGAAGAATCAAGGATGTTCTGTAAAGATCAGGTAAGATATTGAAGATGCTGCTTGCTTTGCTCTGACCTGTCCACTCACTTTTTTTTAGAGAAACTTGAGAACTGTTTTGCCATTAAGAATCCTTGAGCAGAAAGTTTTTACACAAGACAGACTTTCAAAATACTCTTTGAGAATTGGAAGTAAAAAAACCCCCACAAACCACCAAAACTAACAACATTAGAAAACAAAACCAAACCAAGAAAACACACATATACACACCCATATTTCTCCATCTACTGGAAAACAAGTTATTGTAGTTCACCTACATATTTTCCCATTACAGGCAGAATAGGCAACCACCGACTTTTCTTTCTGACTGCCCAGATTCCTATATAGTCATCAGCATTAGGTGTTGTCTGCTCTTGCACCAAGACTATGTCA
>VZTU01010333.1:0-12893 GCA_013400835.1 Zapornia atra
GCCTTGAGGGTCAGGCAGGATGGCTGCCCTTGGCTTGTCACAGAACCGTGCATGTTGCTGGGTTATGTGTACTTCATTTCCCCCCCTCAAGCAGTGGAACAAACCTTCTTCAATGAAACTGCCTTCCTGAGCCCTTTCCCATGTTAAGTGTCACACAAGCTGCCACAACATGCCCTGTTTGCCCCGGTGGTCCTAGTGGCTCACTCTCCTTGGATTGCTGTGTGTAGGCACCAGGGTGGGTAATGTTGCTCTGTTAATGCACAGGCCATGCCAGTGACTCCCACTGACATGCTGGCAGCTCCTGGAGGGTCTTTTCAGGTTCCCCTTAGCTACTGACTGCTAGTTTTTCAATTTAATGTTACTAGTAGTCATCTTCCTCTTTAATTTGATCTTTTCAGGAGCAAAGTGTTTCAGTTAGTTTGGTATGTCCCATGTTTACATGCCCCCCTAGCTACACTCACATGCTTGACAGCTGCTGCTACCTGGATCATTCAAAAATGGTGTGACACATGGGTGCTTACACAACAGACCTTTTCCTTCTCACGGATGGGGGAGATTTGATGGGGGCCAGCAGGATTCAGGTAAGATCTAGACTTAGGAAAATGCTTGTGTGCAAACTGAAAAGCAATATTTTATGAGGAAAGGAAGAAATAATAATTATCCATCTACTAAACAGGTAGCAAGGTTTTCTTTTGTGGATATGCTTGTACTGTTTTTCCCCTCATCCCTGTTCCCTGGTTTGCTCATCTGTGTAACTGAAAATTGGCTTGAAGGGCCTATTCTCTAGTTTCCTTTGGTTGTTGCCATGACATCTGTGCAATATATTTTTTTCTTTGTAATTATGTCTTTGCTTTCCGGTATGTTTAGTCATTGAATAGTGTAAGGAGAAGCACAAAAGCTACTACTGCAGTCATGTATTCTTTTCAATGGACTTTATTCACTACAGGAGAGTAACAAAATGACTGACAAGATTTTAGATGTGTTTATATTGTCAATATGGTGACTCTGTTTCTCCACAGAGCTCTGGTCCCTAGACCCTTTGCACTGGGCTTGTGATAGTTTGTTCCTCTACATTCATTTTTAGCAAAAAAAAAAAAAAAATCTTCCTTCAGGAGAAAATGAAAAAGCAATTATGAAAATTGTTTGTTCCATACAAACAATATGGACAGTGAAAGAGCTGGTTTCACACTTCCCACCCAATCTTAAAAACTATTTCATTCTACAACGGCACCAGGCATCACAGGATTCTTCCCTTCTTTCATACAACACCCCCATGAACACATCTCACACGTTGCATCTGTGAATGTATCTGTAAGCATTCTGTAAAAAAGGTTTTTTTCCTGCAGGTTACAGAGCATCCTACTTATTACTCAACTAGCTGGTTAGTTTGTTGGCCCGTTGTGAATATCTGCAATAAATATGATAATGACTGAAAGGTCCAGAGACAGGACTAGGACTCTTAGAAATTAAGAAGGAACAAATCCTCCTGAGCGCTATCACAAGTCAAATGAAGCACGTGATTAGGTAATGCCAGCACATCATGCTTGACAAACCTGATCACCTGCTATGACAAAGTAGCCTGCTGGGTAGATGTGGAGCAGGCAGAAGATGTGGCCTTCTCCAAGGCTTTTGATAGGGCTCACCGCTTCCTCCTTGAGAAAGTGATATATTACAGTCTAGACAAGTGGTGGGTGGGGAAGTGGCTGACAGGCCACATGCAGAGGGTGGTGGTAAATAGGTCATTTTTGAATTGGCAACATGTCACAAGTGGGGTCACCCAGGGATCAATACTGGGCACAATGCCATTTAATATACTCATAAGTGATGATAGGCATCACCAGCAAAGACGAAGTCATTATTCCACTCTACTCAGGGCTTCTCAGGCCACACCTGGAGTACTGTGTTAAGTTTTGGTCCATGCTATACAAAAAAGATGTGAACAGACTGGAGAGTGTCCACTAAGATGATCAACAGACTAGGGCCTGCCACATGAGGAAAGGTTGAGAGGTTTGTTGCAGCCTTGAGAAAAGAAGGCTTAGGGGAGAAATCATCATGATGTTCCAGTACTTAAAGGGTGGCTACAAGAAACATGCTGTGGGTGCACTCAGTTCCACTGCCAATATCATTAATAAAGATAACAAATAACACCGGCCCCAGAACAGGCCCTTGAGGAACTCTTCTTGTCACACTTCCCTCTGGACTTGGAGCCATTGGCCACCACCATCCGGATGTGACCATCCAGCCAATTCCTTATCCACTGAACAGTCTACTTATCAAATCCATATATCTCCAACTTAGAGAGACAGATGTTGTGGGGAACCATGTCAAAGGTCTTGCAGAAATCCAGATGAATAACATCCATAGCTCTTCCCTTGTCTACTGATCCAGTTACTCCATTGTAGAAAGTCACTAGATTGGTCAGGCAGGACTTGTCCCTTGTAAATCCATGCAGGCTGTCTTGAATGACCTCCCTGTCCTCCATGTGCCTCAGCATAGCTTCTAGGAGGATCTGTTCTGTGATCCTCCCAGGTACAGAGATGAGCCTGACAACCCTTTTTAAAAATGTCTGTGATGTTTCCTCTCTTCCAGTCACTAGAGACTGCACCTGATTGCCTTGACTTTTCAAATATCATAGAGACTGGCTTAGCAACTACATGATCCAATTCCTTCAGAACTCTGGGATGCTTCTTATCAGGTCCCATGGACTTGTGTACATTCAGTTTCTCAGATGGTCACGAACCATATTTTCACTTACAGTGGGAGGGACTCCCTGATCCTCATCTTGTGGGCCATCAACCTCAAAGTGGTAAGGGGATGCCACATACCCAACTCTGCAGTAAACTAATGAATCATAAAATTATTGAGGTCAGAAGGGACGTCTGGAGATCATTTAGTCTAACTGATGTAATCAGAGAAGGGCTGGCTAGGGCAGGTTGGTCAGGTTGCTGCACACCCTCCATGTCATGACAGGTTTTTGACTGATCCAGGGATGCTGATCTCACCACCTCTCTGAGCAATGTGTTCCAACGTTTGACTCAAACTGTCGTGATTTTTTTTTTCTTTTACAGTTTAACAGAGTTTCCTGTAGATCAATTTGTGGCTATCACCTCTTGTCCTGTCACTGGATACTTCTGACTAGAGTCTGACTTTGCCTTTACTCCACTCTACACAATGATTCAATCCCTCCTGATTCTTCTCTTCTCCACACTGAACAGTCCTAGTTCTCTCAGCCTCTCCTCAGATGACAGAATATCACAACTACCTTTTCTTCTTTGTGTTGTGTCTGTCTGGGGTGGAGTTAAATTTCTTCATAGCAGCCCGTTACAGTGCAATGCTTTGGGTGTGTCACAAAACAGTTGTGATGTTTTAGCTGTTACTGAGCAGTCCTTAAAGAGTCAAGGCCTTCTCTGCTTCTTATGCTGCCCCACCAGTGAGTAGACTGGGAGTTGGCAAGAAGTGGGGAGGTAATATAGGCAGAAAAACTGACCCAAAATCACTGAAGGGATATTCCATGCCATAAATCTTCAGCTATAAAAAAACAGAATGGGTGTGGGTGTTGGTAGGTAGCTATTGCTCAGGGACTGCCTGGGCATCGGACTACTGTTGGAAGCAGTGAGTGATTGCCTTTCTATCACGTTTTGTATTTCTGCTTTCTTTCTTTTTCCTCTTTCATTTACTTATTAAACTATTTTTATCTTGACCCAAAACTGTTGGTATCTTTTGCTCTTCCTCTTCTCTCCCCTGATCCTTCTGGGAGCAGGGGGAGTTAGTGGTGGCTGTGTAGGGTTTAGCTGCCAGTCAGGGTCAAACCACTACATTCTTGAATTAATTGGTGAAAGAAAATACACTCACAAAGGTTAATGGAACTACAGAAGCAAAGCCAAATGTCTAATTTATATGTGTGTGGAGAAGGTATTGAGTGTACTTGCTTTACTGTGTATGAATATGGAAGGGATTCATTTCTGTTAGCAGAATTTAGAAAGGGCTTGGTTAGTATTTCTGCTTCATTTATCTAGGAGAAAAATAGAAAAAAAAAGGGGGAGGGTATGAACATCTAGGTATGGCTCTTGTCATTCAGAGACCTTATTCACTGACCACGAGGACCCAGATGTTGCATGTCATGCTCTGTTATTGCTCACCTTGAACTAAATGACTTCTAACACTTACGCACTTAGCTTCCTCTCTGGGGCTGTTAATCACAATGGTGGCAGGTTAGGACCTGATGTTTAGGACCTGAATAATCCTGTCGTGCTGAAATTGATTTAGATCGAATAGCCTCATCAAACAAAATGTTCCCACTAACAGTGAAACATGGAGACTGTTGCCATCATCTTAATTTTTGGAATTCATTCAGGCTGGCTGAAATTAGCACTCAACTTTAACCCTGTAAAAGCTTCAGGTCTATTTGAAAAAAAAAGTGTCATATGCATCCACTTAAATGTGCATGTAAAAAAAACCATGGAGTAGTTTAGGGTACATACAGACACTCTCATCCTGGAGCTTCTGAAGACTGTGACAGAAGAATAATCTCCCATTTTTTCCCCAGTGCCAGCCTATTCCTATGGGAGAGAACAAACTGAAATTTAGATCATAATAACTTAATTGCTTCTGACCTACTAATTTCGTAGACTCCTACATTACTGTTGTGGTTTAACCCTAGATGGCAGCTGAGCACCAGGTGACTGTTNAGCAAAGGGAGAAGGAAATAATAACACAGGACTTAGAATATAAAAAACTGGTGATAAACAATACAGTTTCTCACTGAACTGTAGAACTCAAAGCATACCGCTCAGATCCATTCCAATGCTGGAGCATTCCCAAAATATGCATCCTGAAGTTGTGCTTCTTCCCCCTGACTAACCTCCTTTTACACTGAGCATGATGTCATATGGTATGGCATACTCCCTTTTGTTAGTTTGGGTCACCTGTCCTGGCTGTGTCCTATCCCAGCTTCTGGTAAAAGTTAACCCTATTCTACCTGAACCCAGGACAATTATAAAAAATTGAATCTCTTCCATGCAATGAAACCGTAAACCCTACATTTGGTGCTACATTTGGTGCCAACCAACTAAGTGTCCTCCTAGAACTGAGGAATTACCCTCCAAACTAGGAGTCTAAAATTGCCACAAGACTGCCAAGAGTACTCTTGCTAAATGATTGGGTTCTTAAGACAAAATACGTTTACTGAGCTTCCAAGAGAGGACTTCAAATATGAGCCATCTTATGCTGAAATTTCTGAAGGAAAATGTGGGACAAAAGAGTTTTGTGAATTTTAGGATTTCTTGGCCTGGAATCTTTTTTTTTTTCTGTGAAAGGCATGCAATCCAGGGCCCTGAACTAGGTGAATGAATTATTATTTATAAATACTAAATACATATTTATAAAACAAAATTTGCACTCCATGAGTAGCTACCACTAGTTGCAAGAGCCAGACTCACTATGACCTTACACTGGATTGGTAAATCCTACAGCAAATACCTAACACCATGGACACAAGACAATTGCTTAAAGACAGGGGTCTAGCCCACTTTAAATACTCTAAGGCATCCTAGACATCCACATGTCACTGACAGATGTGACATATGACACCTCTAATTTTCTTGAATAACAGACAGTGGCCAAGCATGCATCTAAATTTACACACCCCCAAATGACACTAGATAGCTCTATTTTGGCAATTACCTGGAGTTCCATTGTTTAATTCTCCAAAAAGCATCACATTTAAGCACAGCTGTACCAGATATTTAACTATAACTAAACTGTAGCAGTAGATTACTACAATAATGAGATAACTGTGAGGTAAGTATGACAATGACAGTGGAGAGTTATAAGAAATATGTTGTCATAGAAGTACTAGCAATCTAGTGCTATGGCTGTGATAGGCAATCATCAAATCCCTGAGGTCTCACAACCCAAAAAGGCCCACAAGACTCCTCTATCGGTCCTGACAATCCACTTTCATAGCACAGATCAGCCAGGGCATCCTGCCAGGTGTGCCAAGGTGCCCTGGAAAGGATGTTTTGCAGCAGCTGATTCTTACTCATTGTGCTTGATTCTTAGCTACTGAGGTCTTCAGTGTTCCACCATGACCGAAGTGTCGGATTAAAATTTGACAGTCCAGACACAGTTGAGGCAGGTACAGCTCTCTTTGTAAAATAACAATATACACCAATTTGCTAATAATTCACCACAGCCTTCCTGTAGTTACTTCAATTCTGATTTACTTAGCTTCTAAATAAATGTGGTAAATATGCCTGTAAGAACATAATCCTTGGGCCTTTTCCACATTCCTGCAGTTTTGTAAAAAATTTTCAGATAATATTTTCAAAGGGGGACTTCTTTCCTCGTATGTCACACATTATTCAAACAGTCTAGCTTTGACTTTTCAGCTTAGCTGCATTCCAGAGACTCTTGGTAATGCATCCTGAAGTTGTCCAGGAAGTAAGTCTCAAGCAGTTCAGTACATACAAATTAAGTTTTACATTCCCTTTTCAGGTGTAAATATTCAGTGGGATACTTAGGCCACAGTTAAAGTGGTTTGTCAGTGAGCAAATCCATTCATGCAATTATATCCTTCATTTTAAGTGGATTGCTTTCCCTTACTACTTCTGAGCTGTTACATGAATTTGACTCTGTGATTACATAACCACCTGTAATACATTATGTGAGAAGCAGATATTGTAAAAAAAAAGCGATATATTAATGCTGCCATCAGAATTCAGTTATAATAGAGGCCACTCTATGTAACTAAGAATGCTAAAGTAATATTAATTAATGCACATGAATTCTACTTGCTAGACTTCACAACTTTATTCACAATATCCAAAGCACATGTATTTCAGCTTCTCAGAACACTTTCAGTTATCCACTCCAGTTTTATTTGGTTGTTAGAGGACTGGTTTTGTTTGTTTTATCGGTTGTTTTTGGTTTAGTTCATACAATGTTTTAAAATAGCTAATTTTGCTAATTGAGTAGAAAAAAATTATGGTTTAATTTAGTGATTTGCTGTGAAAAAATTTACATGTCTCAGTGCCCAAAGCTAGCTTAAGTGTCCAGTAATTGCAATGGTAAAGAAAATGTCTCAACATTTATTTCATGCTAATCATGTAATTCAGTGAGAGATAACAGCTGCTCACAATAGTATCAGACCCTGAGTTTAAATAATTACAAATAAGAATTAAAGCTGGTTGTGGGTTTTTTTGTTGGTTTGCTTTTGGTTGATTTTTTTTTTTGGTCAAAAAGTAAAAGTTTTAAATATTCTACCATGCAGGATATTTTTCTATGTCTATTTCCAAAATAAAATTTCCATGTATTTGATTAAGTGCTCAAATATGTTGTTATTCTCTGAAGTGACTTTTAAGGTATTATGTAGCATTTTTTCTTAATTTGCACATAATTATATTTATTAATATCCATCATACCATTCCAACTTTCATATACTACTTTCAAAGAAATAATTATGATTTTGCAGAGAGAAATTTTCAGATATTACTTGATGTTAATAAAGTATTAGATTTTATTTTTTTAGCATTGATTTTTTTTTAATTAAAATTTTATCAATAGCATCCAAATGTCATGTTTTCTCATTTATTTTAAGTCAAGTACTTTGCAAAGCATATACAAACCTTTACAAGGCCATATATTTTATAAACTACTCAAAATATGGCACCTTCCAAAGCATAATGAAATGGAACTTCTTGATCTCATGCTGAACGTTACCAAGCTTGCTCCAACAAACCAGATGGAATTTTGACCTTGTACATTGTGTTCTCTCTGATTCACCATGTACTTTCACAATTCTATTCTTTTTCTAATAAGGGACAACTCCTGTTATAAAAAAAAAACCCAAACCCCAAAAAACCAACCAAACAAACAAGCAAATAAAACCCACAATAGTACAAGTTCTAAAGGTCACAGCCTCTTAAAAATGCTTTGAAGGCATAGAAGAACTGTGGGCAGGGTTTCAGTGATTTGTACTATCTGTCTACATGGTGAGTAAGAGAAGGTATTGCCACAGACAAGTGACACATTGTTGGTAAAACATATATTTTCTAGAGCAGCAGGAGAAAATCTTGAATACCATCTGCCTTCGAAGAGGTGTAAAGGGAATTTCACATGACAGAACACAAGTGACTTCCTCTGCAAAACAAGGAAACAGATTGCCATCATCTTTTCACTCAATAAATAATTGTTCAGTCATGGGGCTCACAAGCCACATGGTAACTTCTCTGACATATACGATTTATTTATTTATTTACTTGCTTACTTATTTTGCCAAAGGAAATGTTTTATCTTTATTGCCAATAATGTTTTTTGTTTTGTTTTGTTTTGTTTTAATCAAACCTGATTGAAATAAGACAGAGATTTAACAAGCACTGAAAAATAATCCAAAGTTGAGGACAATAAAAGATCTTGCTGCCATGCTGACTTTCTGCTGATTTTCTGAAGAACTGTAAGTGGCTATAGAAAAAATATGAATCCTGCACTTGCATTCATCAGAATATCAATACAAGAGAGTTTTTTTGTGTAACTCATTAAATACTACCAGAAATAATGAAGGCTATTTCAGAAATTTTCCCATCAACTTGTAAAATGTACAGCTATGAGTTCTGTGCACATTTTCATTAAAATCTTGGCATATCGAAAAGCTAGAGAGAAAAAGACAGAAAATAAAGGCGACAAAACATTTTTTTCATTAGTTTTGGCAGCTACTTTGAACATAAGTATTCCAATTAGGGAATGATGGCAAAAAATAACTTTATCATTTGATCTTTTCCTTTTTGGTGTGTTTTTCTGTAGCAATTGCTAGTAATAATACAAGTTCAAAACATCCTTCATAAAAGCAAAAAAGCTTAATTCCAACTTGTATAATGATTCACATAGAGCTCCATTTATGGGTACTTTAACACTGTGAATCATTAATCACTTTGACAAATTGCACCACAACTCTATTAGATTTCCTGTTATGGACTTTAGCAGATGTCTAATTAGAAACTGAAAGTGAATTCAGATTAGACCAGTACTTGGCAAATGTATAGTATAAAATAATTATTTATTGAGATAAACATTTTCTTGGGGGCAAGACAAAATATTATCATTTTTCTCCATTTAGAAGCAAAGAAGAACATTTAAATAGTCCATCCTCACAGCCTTAGTTACTATGGAGTAGAGATGCAAATGAAATAATCTATAGCATCTCTGCAAAAAAAAAAATAATCTCCTGCTGGGACAATTAAAATTCTTCTATTTCATAATCTTTAAAGTTTAAAATGTGTTTATTAACTTTAAAAAAACCCAAAACTGATAAAACAAATCCTCACATGTTTCATCATATAGGTATCGGTTAATTTTATATGAATGCATAATGTTTTATGCCACTGTACAACACTAAGCATACAAACATAACTTGTCCAACATTTGATTTAATGTCTTCTTTTTGTCAACAGGTGGTATATTTTATTTGTAAATTAAGATATTCTTGCAACTGTATAGTACTAAAGCACAATGAAGTTTCTAAACACTGTAACTGACTTCTTAGTAATAATTTCTGAACCTAGAAAATTTAAAACAGCAGAGGTTAGTACACAAATACTCTATTTTCATTATTAGACATAGCAAATTTTTGAGCTTGATCTTGACATATGAAAGCTAAGAACAGTTTTATCAGTGGATGCAGAAATCATGCCTTGAATTTGGCACTTTTGCTACTTGAACTTTTAATTGCTTAAACAGATTAATAAAATAAATTTTGCAAAATACAGTTCTTAGAGACAGACTCACAAAAGTAATAATGAATTCAAGATCCATAGCATCACTGATTCATAACAGCTTTGAACTGAAGTTCAGAAAATAATTTCTGAAATGCTTCCCTTTGTTGCATAAAGCTATAGCCCACGCTAAGATGCCCTAGGCCACATCTACATTAAATGGTAGTTTGGAACAAAAATATGTTTTTGAAGAAATTCTCCTGATCACCCCATGCCACTCACTGGTTGGGTTTTTGAAGCAGTTTTAATGAGGTTTGATGAAGGTGAACTAATATTTTTATCCCTCTCCCCCACAGCCCCACCTCCCATTCCCCCTGAAAAAACACCTTCTTATAGAAAAAAACTTAATTGGAAGTTCTCTTCCAGCACTGATCAAATACTTAATGCAGAAATGCTTGATCTTCTATATACCTTTGAACAATATGCACGTTAGTGATATTCACTCCAAGAGAACAACCAAACCTATTCTAAAGGGAAAAACAAGCAAGCAAGCAACCAACAAACCAACCCATTGTAAATGCAGAAACCTCATAAAAATGGTTTTGATTTACTGATAAATTCATAGCAAAGAATAGGAATTTCTCTGAAAAATATCTTGCTGTTGTTGATACAACCTTAATCTCAACAGCAATATTTTCAGGAGATTCTTAATCTCAGCATTTCCTTATGTTCAGTTTGACAAATTCAGTGTGCTGATCCTCATATAACCCCCTTTTTAATATATTACTCATCTACTGCATCACTCATTAGAGTTAATATTTAGATGTATAGACATATTTCTCTTAAATATTATAATATTAAGTACCAAACTAATGTCTTTTTAAGTACCTGACTGCCATTGCAGAATCCAAAAGGCTTGCAAACCTTTTCTGTGTATAATATGTGTCAATGTGTACTTGTAAGGCTATGGGGAGACCTCATTGCAACCTTCCAGTACCTGAAGGGAGCTTATAAACTGGAGGGGATTCAACTTTTTAAAAGGGTAGACAATGGCAGGACAAGGGGGAATGGATTAAAACTAAAGGAAGGAAGGTTTAGATTAGATATTAGGGGGAAGTTTTGTACAGAAAGAGTGGTGAGGTGCTGGAACAGGCTGCCCAGAGAAGTAGTGGATGCCCCGTACCTGGAAGTGTTCAAGGCCAGGTTGGACGGGGCACTGGGCAACCTTGTGTAGCTCCAGGCCTGGAGGTTGGTGGCCCTGCCTGTGGCAGGGGGGTTGGAGCTCTATGATCCTTGGGGTCCCTTCCAACCCATGCGATTCTATGATTCTATGATCCTGGGCTGCACCAAAATAAATGTCCCCTTCTGAGTATTATAGAGTGTCTAATATGCTGGGCAAATTCCTCCAAGGGAACTCTCATGCCTTCCTGGGGGCCTGATTTAAGGAAATTGTCAGAAACCTTCCTAGCCTAATACAGCTCTTGGACTATTGCCCACTACTGGTCTTCCATATGGGTGGAGTTGAGCTGCAATGTGTAGTCTAAGAGTTATCAAAAGAGATTTCAGGACCTTAGGACAGTCCCTGAGGGAATATGGAGCAGAGGTCATCTTTTCCTCTCTCCTCCCATTTGTGGCCAGAGACATTGAGAGTACCAGATGGACACAGTTATTAATACATGGATCTGAGTCTGGTGTCACCAACACAATTTGGAGTTTTTTGATAATGAGATGTCCTATTCAGCATCAGGTTTGTTCAGATCAGAAAGGATTCACCTGTCTCAAAGAGGAAAAAAGGGGTTTTGCTCAGGAGCTTGTGGGGCTCATTGAAAGAGCTTTAAACTAGGCTTGAAGGGGGAGGGTAATAATATCAGGCTGGCCGGCAACTAGCTGTGGATGACACATCAAGGTTAGAGAGACTGGGTACTAGTGAGAGCCCTCAGTCTGATGCTCAGAAATGTGCTGAATAGACTACACAACACCTGAAGTCTTAAGGAGATGAGCCAGAGACACCTGAGATAATAGCAGCCAACATGGAAACACTGGTAAAGTACATCAAATGTATTCCAGCCACCCCACACAGTCAGTCAGTTTTATTAGTGGCCCAAATTAAATGCCTCTATGCAAATGCATGTGGTATGCAGAATAAAAAAAGAGTAGTTGGAGATGTGTGCATGCCTGCAGGGCTATGATCTTATTGGCATCAGGGACACATGCTTGAATAGCTCCTCTAACTGGAGTGTTGGAATGGAAAGCATCATTAACAAAAGTGCTGAACTATTAACTTGAGCTCAATTTTTTGCATAATCTATCAATGCCAATTCTGAACTTTTTATATATTTTTAAACTTACATAAACTGTTGACCAAGTCTGAGACAAAGACTGGACCTAGACACACTTATTATCCTTTCTGAGATGTTTAGAAAGCAAAGTAATCCTTTTTGAACCTTGTGACTCAACGGGAGATCATCCCCTCAGCCACACATCAGACTCATACCTTTTTACAAAACACGAGTGAAGTACCCACTGACTTGAAAAGGGGAAAAATAACCCCTATTTTTAGAAGGGAAAAAAAGAAGGCCTGGGGAACTACAAGTCTGACAATCTTGACCCTGTGCCTGGCAAGTTTATGAAGCAGATCCTCCTGTAAATTATGTTAAGGTATGTGGGGTTACAGCATTATGGTCAACAGCTCTGTATCCAAGTGGAGACCAGTGATGAGAGCATTCCTCTGGAATCGGTAGTGAGACTGGAACTGTGTACTGTCTTTGTCAGAAACATGGAAAGTGGCATTGAATGCACACTTAGCAAATTTGCTAATGATAACAAGCTGTGTTGTGTGGGTTGACATACTGAATGGAAGGAATGCCATCCAAAGGGACCTTGACAGGTTGGAGAGGTGGGCTTCTGTGAACTGTGCTAACAAGGCCAAATGCAAGGTTCTGCACATGGGTCAGCACACTCCCAAGCATAACTACAGGCTGGGTGGAGAATAGATTGAGAGCAGTCCTGAGGAGAAGGACATAGGGGTGTTGGTTGATGTAAAACTCAACATGAGCTGGCAATGTGTACTTGCAGACCAGAAAGCCAACTGCATCAAAACCAGCATGACCAGCAGGTCAAGGGAGGTGATTCTGCTCCTTCTCTACTCCATTCTTGTGAGACACCACCTCGAGTACTGTGTCCAGC
>VZTU01010334.1:0-47881 GCA_013400835.1 Zapornia atra
GGCGGTGCGGTAGCCAGGGCGGGGAGCAGGGACGCGCGCGAGGTGAGCGCGTGCCCGCCTAGCGGCCCCCGGCGCCGAAGGAGCCGCGACCGGCCTGGGCGCTCCGCTCCTCGGGTCAGCGTTCGGCTCTGCCGGCCACACAAGAGCCGCCGAGGCGGGTACCGGCCAGCAGCCCCTGGCACGACTCCCTGGTGCACTGCGACCCGACTGGGCCTGGCGGCTGCCCGGGACGAGGGGGACCGCCACGGGTTGCATCGCTCGGGGAGCCCTGGAGCCGACGCGGGCAGCCCGTCTGATGCCTCCCGCCCTCGCCCGACTCTTAAGCAGAATTCGCTGTGCCTGAAGCAGTCCCTCGGCACTGCCCCGCCGGCATCAACCGGCCATCATCTCTGAGCCGGGGCGGATGGCGTGCTCAGGGCTGTGAGTGTCGTGGGGCAGGCGCTGGCTCGCGTCTGCCGGCTGCGCCGCAGAGATGGGCGCTCCCGTCAGAAGAGCGGGAGGGGCAGCCGGGGGCGGTAACCTCTCAAACTCTGCCGGCTGAAACGTCAGGGGTCATACGGAGGTACTCCGCCCCCGGCACATCTAGAGATTTTCTAGACGTTAAGCCTTGTCCAGCTTCGCACATGTTCACAGCCACCTTTCAGAAGCCTGGAACCAGCGGTTTGAGCTAATTTGCAAACACTGCTTTCCCCGCTTGATGTCATCTTAACGTAGCTATCTGCTTTCTTGCTTGTGTCTCAGTATAACATCAACGTGCAGCAATCAAGCATCTCATGACAGATGAAGAAAGGAAATGTGGGTCAGTGCACAAGCTGTTAATATGCAACAACAAAAAGATGACATGGGAAAGCCTGAATATAGGCAGTGCACTAAAGCTGTAGGCACATAGTGCCACGCAGAATAAACTGACTAAACGCTGCTTCATCTATGGGTATAGTTGCATTTTGCTGTCGCAGATATAACTCTTGAATGCCCCCCCAAATCCTTTGATCCAGTCTCAAGCAGCCAATAAATGCGTGTCTTGTTTATTAAGTATTGCTTCTTGGGAGAGTAAACTTACTCCCTGGTGATCCTGCCTTGGGTGGGAAAAAATTCTTACAATGATAGGTTACTTCCCCAAGTCATGCCCTGTTGTGCAAGGGTTCTTCAGGTCTTCTGTTTTAGCACCTCTGCTTTCGTTTGGAAACGTCTTCATAAGCAAACACATGGGGATTGCTGCACAGAGGCCAGCTACACCACCTGGAAGTTGTCCAGCTGTCCCAGTACTTTGAACTGCAAACTCACTGTGGTTTGCAGCTCCCGTGGCCGCTCAGATGGAGAGAGGTGGGAAGGATCCTTCCCTGGCTGAGCGGGGTCCTCTGCGGGCATTAGGGAAGGAAACCAGCTGGGAACGCAGTGGCTACCCTCCTCAGGTGGGCATGCAGCCCTCCCACCTTGTCCTGTTCTTTCCTAGGAAAGACATTGCCAGATGTTTCTGAACATCTGCATGTCAGCCTTCACAGTTAGAGCAGAGGTGGGACTCCAGGGGTGAAGTTTGATGGATGTTGTTAGTGTTTATTGTAACTAAATGTTGTTTTGTGTGTGTGTGTCTGCATATGTATACACAGGCATGTGTATGTCTGCACATACAGAGCAATGATAGAACAATCTGTTCTAAGCAATATTTCATCCCTTTCTGAGGCCTTGTCTGGATGCAGCAACGTGCTCTGCTTGATGTATGGTGTCCAGGTTACTGGAAATAATCGTCTCAGAAGTGGTTTTCCTCCATCCAGTGTGCTTCCATCCAATTTCAGAGCCTCACTGGATTTCATACACAGTCATTCATATTGCTTGTTCCCTTAATGTAAATCATTGCAGCTCCTTCTACACTGTGCTAGTTTGTGTGGTGTGCATATACAGCTTTCTCAGCTTACTGGTGAACCTGAAAATGTTAAACTGTTTAAGTTAGGAAACATGTACCCCATTTTGATTCTATGATCATGTTTTGCCTCTACCATAGGAATTTTATGTATACATGCATAGGTACATGTAGGTGTATGGTACAAGAGAGATAATTAGAAAGCTTTGTGGCCTGTTGTAAGACTTTTTCATTGTTAATCAGTTAAAATGTGTTTCATTGACTCGTTAGGTCATTAACCTCCTCATGTTTATCCACTCTGTCCTGGTTTACCTCCAGTTTTCTTCACGTTGAGGGAGTACAGGACTGGAGGAAAAGAGAGATCTCTCCCTTACTGGCTTTTTCCAGCAGAATTGAACAGTAAGCACGCAGAGGCATTTGTCCAGCAGGTCACATTCTTTTACCCTTTCTGCAGTTTCCCTGGAGTTGCAGATATTTTGGGTGATGTCCCCAACACAACACTCTTGATGACACTTCTTTGTATTGTTTCTCTGAGCTGCTTCTGTGGCTGTACACTGACAGTAACTTACTGTGGTTCCTCCCCCTGAATTCTTGTGTTCTAGTAATTGTACTGTCATCATTGTAACACCTGTGTAGTGCTGTAGTAATTAATACTGGTTGGAGAGAGGGCAGTGGGGAGCTGGTACTGAGGATTCCACTGCTGTACCCTGAATACAGCTAGGGAATGTGAGATTTTCTGGGAGACACTAAAAAGTTACCAGATCTCTGTACCACACAGAAATAAAAGCCTAATCTTTGGCAATACAGATGTAGGAAAGAAAAAAACCTCTCATGCACAAAAGAAAAAAAATGTTGTAGGGATGGGAGGGATAATATTCTGAATGAAAAAAAGTGTAAGCCAACGAGGATAGGATAAATGGAAACAAAAGTGGCATCCTCACATGCAAGTTGTTTTCTTGGGGCATGTGGGTTTCCCCCCCACCTACCACCATACTATGCCTGTTTCTGTCAAGATGTTGAGTGTATAGTTGTACTTCCAGCTGAGGAGGACTGGGCACGATTCCAGCCTTAGCTACAGTCAGGCTTTTCCCCTCCCTCATGCCTTTCTCCCAAGTAAAGTGTACATGCAGCCTGAGAGTAAAGCTTTGCATAAAGCCGTTGTTGCCCTGTAAGATTAGCGTTGCCACAAAGATACCCTTGTTTATTAATGTAACTCAGATGGTGTTTCCTGTACTCATAGAATGTTACTGAGAAACTTTTCCATGGAAGAGCTAAACTACTTGATAGTAAAGCAAATTATCTGAAGTAAAGAGTTTTACATATGTGGAACTGAGAGAACATCAAACAGGTTCTCACTCTAGTAATTTCTGAGTAATCTTCCTTAGTAAGTATGGGAGTGTTAAGTGTATGCAAGATGCTATTCATTTTCTTCTTTGTATGAATGCAGAATAAAATAACCAGTCATGCCTTTTTTTTTTTTCTTTTTTTTTTCTGGTGTTGCAAATTTTAGAAATTCCAGATCTTTACGTGTGATGAAAGAAGGCATTGCAGTTTCAAGGCAGCTGCTTAGCAACACTGCTTTGCTGTTTCGCAATCAGCTAGCTCTTCCCACACACTGCAGCGAAATGTACGTCATTTCACGGTGACTCGCATTCCAGCTCTTCTTTTGAATTAGCTTCAGATCTCAAAGAAAACGAAATAATAGGAGTTGGAAAGAGTAACAGGAACCTTTGGTGTCTTAACTGAACTTTTTTGTAATAGGATGATTAATGTTTTAATATCCTTCTGCAATAACCATGTTCCAGAAGTTCTGGCTAAGGAAACTTGGGTGAAGCCCAAGAGCTAATTCATACCACTTGGGGAAACCCTCCTGAAGATCCCCCCTCAGTTGGGTCCTGGCATTTGATGTACAGCTTCTGCGTAAATGCGTGCGTGGTCATATTCCCTCTCACTCCTCCACTGCCCAAACTCCTAAGAATTTTCAGTAGCAGGAGAGGTTGCATTTTGTAAGAACAGGTGCTGGAGAGGATAAGCAGTGAAAGCAGAATTGATGAAGCTGTCATTTGTGAACAGAGATACCGGAATCAGAAGAAGCAAATACAGAATCCTAATTTCAACTTTTGAGAGTCACCAAACCACTCCACTTACTGGCAACTACTGCACACTTGCTGTACTTCAAGCTTTAATGCAAAGTACAAAAGTCCAGCTCTTGATTCACATCAGTGAAGCACAGCTAAGATGATAGAAAGACCCTTTACGGTTTTTCATGTTCTGTTGTGGGGTCTGAGATAGATTTAAAAAAATAGGTTTTTTCTCAGCAGGGCTAAACCTGACTGTTCTAATTCTCCCTTTTAATTTTTTTTTTTTTCAGTGATGTAACAGTAAAGTAATACAATCTTACAAACTTCTCCATCCTGTGCATTTCATTAGAAACTTAAAGCTAAGATTTCAAAGTGATGTACTGGTCTGAATTGCCAGTTGTTCATAGAGCGATGTATTACTCAAAGCAACCGTTGAATAATAAGCGGTTGGAAAATCCTCTAAGTTAAGGCTAAAAATATATATAAATAAGCACAAATTAACTTTATCTCATGGATTCACTTGTACTAGGAGCAAACCATCTTTTTAAGAGATTAGTGTAGGAATTTAGTCCTGCGACTTGAAAGGTGAGGGCAGCCAGCACTGTAAGTTCCGATTTTTCACAGGTAGTGAGGGAGGGGGATATCCCAAAATCAAATTAACCAGACTATGGTGGACATACTGCTTTAGTGCAGTGTTCTGTGTATGGAGAAGAAACTTCTCGTCATACTCTTAGGAACAGACCAAGTTTGTCCATCTTCTTCTGTTACATGCTTTGTGTTGTAGGCATCATTATGTTCCTAGGCCTGATCAGTAAAATTACCAGATGACGATCCTCCCAAGATGAGAATAGGAAATTGTGTAAGAAAAAAATAGTCTTTAGTGTTTTCTTGAGAGGTATTGTCACTGCAGGTAGAGCTAAAGCGGCTTGAGTCTCTAAAAGGATGAAAGCATGGGTTTCTGCAGTGTAACAAGGATAGTATGTAATGTGTGTGTCTGTGTCTGTCTGTGTGAAAAATAAATCATATCCAAATTGGTAGAGGTGATTTATCCAAGTAAAATATCCTTTCAGGAGAAATCAAAATTGCGTTGTAGAGCCACATTAACAGGAATGTATTTCTTTGTTAAAATTATGCCATACCAAAAATCTTTTCCCTTACTCTCTTGTTTGGTAAACTAAAATAGGATGTTACCTGTAATTTGATGAATCACCAACTTTGGGAATTGATATTAATTTCCTTTGTTGTGACAAATGATACCGCTGCAAGAGAGGTCTCAAGGATACCAAGTACTTCTAAGTTGTTAGTCACTGAACATTAATAACGGTGGGGAAAACTAGTGATCGTAAAATACCTATGTGACTTACCTAGTTTAACATTTAACTTTGAATCTTTTTTCAATTTATGAATGTAAAACACTTAGCTAATAAAATAAGCTTTGGTTATATTCCTATTGGGGAAAGCTGATTAGTTTCTACCAATAGCTAAGCATGCTTAGGGATAGAAATAGCATTTAGAAGAAATTGGTATGTTGAGATCACAAATTGCTTCTCAAATCATTGAATCAAAAAAGGAGATAGTAATGTTTTAGAGATATGGGTCTTCCTCTGATCTGTTTGTTCGGTATCATTAAAATGCACTGAATGATTAAATTAATCTCATATTAAGTAACATGGAAGATAATATTTGCTTTTTACTTCTATGAGTCTTAATGTGTATCTAGAAAACTGTAAGGTGCTTGCTCTTACGGTTGCCTTTGCTAAAGCCTCTTCTTTCCACGTGACACGTAATCATCTGGATTGTCACTAGAAATCATATATTGCTTGTCTTCAGTCATGTATTTCACAGTGCCAGGATGTTTAGATGTTGGTGTAGCGGTGCTCTCTGTGCGGTGGGAGGCTTTGTGATGTTTTCTTAGTGTTACATTTTCTGTAGAAAGGCTGAGCAGCGCCAGGGTGTTAATTGGGCTTTTTGCAATGTGTTAATTAAATTTTATGAATGCATGTTGACTAGATCCAGTGGAACCGGTTTTTGAAGTAAAATACAAACACTGTGCACTCAGACTTCCGCCATAAACAAATGATTATGATTCATCTTGCAGTATTTCATGAACTGTACGGTTCTTTCCTGGTTGGTTGTCTGTTCAGTGAGCACAGGGGTCAGCTTGCCCACTCTTCATTTCATATATACAACAGGCACTAAAATGGTATCACAACCAAGATTTCTTTTTTTGTTACTTCTTTGAAGATCCCTTGTAAGATGATGCTGAGATTCCTAAGAGGAAATAGTTTGTTAAACACAAGGGTGGAGCTGATAAAACTGTACCAGTCTGAGGCAGAAATGCCCATTTTCATATTTGGCACCTGGGTTCTGTACGTGATGGCAATCGATAGGTGTTTACACACCGCAAAAGTAAATGAGTTATTGTGGTAGTCATTGCTGTTTCTTGCTTTGGCAGGATTGAAGTCACTCTCCACATCTGAGTTCAGTTGCAGACTACAAGACAAGCACAGAACATTGCATGCACAGCTTCTGCTTAAGCTGCCCTGTTGGGCTTTTTGCTCCTGAGTGCTTATGTTTTGCAGTATTAACTGGTGGTAGGGAAGGAGCATTTCCATTCATCGTGTATTTTTCAGTGTCAGTTTTCCAACAGTTTTTCATTTGAGCTGCATCTATGTTGTAAGATTTTCCTTAGGACCTGTTTCACAGAAAGCATCCACAGAAACTCTTTTTTGTTGTACTTTGGTTCCTGAGAAGATCTTGGAGGGCCCCAAGATGGTCAGCATTGTGACAAGTATTGGACAAATGGAAGTGAGGGCAGGGAGGGGGTATTCTGGATTTGAGGAAGACAGATGCGCTACCTATCTCCCCCTGAAAGTGCCCATTTTTATACTGTAGAGCTGGGACACTGAATAGCCCAGAGAGCTGTCCTCTGCTCATGCTGGCCAGAGAAGGTCACCCAGGCCACGAGGGAGCAGATCCCATTGACACACCAGCACTGGGAGAAAGGGAGCTCAAGTTGTGCATTTGCAGCATGATGTGGCTGGCCTGGTGGTCTCTGAACACTTCCTGCGTTTCATTAAACGCTATATATGAATATGATACTCTTAACAGGCAGCGTAACAGCTGGATGAGCTCTCTTGCATAGTAATAGTATTGTTTTAAAGCATATGCCAGATGTAGGGGCTTATTGCCCGCAGGCACTGGTCTGTACAGCTGCTAATATCAGCTTTCGACTCTCTCATTCTGTCTGTAGCACGATTTTTCTCCTTCATGCTTTCTTAGATGTTACCCACCTCTGCAAACTCTGGCTCCTTTGCACTCTTGAGGGCCTGTTGTCATGCTGACAGTCTCAGTTAAGCAACAGTTGAAACTGTTCACCTTCCTATAATCTCTGGGTTTACTTCTGTGTTGTGTCACATCCATAGAAATATTCCCTGAGCTGATCAGAAAAATCACTCACTGCTGCTGGGACGTTCATCATAAATCTGCAAGTTGTTGAATGGATCATGAGGTTAGCAGGAGATGGGTGCTCATTAGAGGTTTCACATTAAAATGCTGACAAGCTGGAGCTGCTGCATTGCACCTGTTGTGTTGTTGTTCATGTTGTTGCAGCTGCTGCCTGTATCCCTCCTGTGTTCCTTGGTGCAAAGGCTGCATCTCTTTAGGAGCTGAGGTTCTGGAGAACTTTAACTGTGAGCTCTTTGGAGCAGCAAATTGTCTTCCTGTCGTATACCAACTACTCAGTGGTATTCAGCCCATCAGGGCTGTGGAGCATTACTGTTATACATTTAACAAATAATAAACCAAATATATGTTAAGGGAATCCAGATGATTTAAAGTTTCTGTTGTTTACTACAGGGTATTATCTGTTGGAGTTAGTTTTGGGACATGTCGAAAGAACCATTTAGATTTACACTCTAGGAAGAGAGCATCTGGCACTAATGATTGAGGGTTTCTTTAATCACACTGTTCTCACTACCATGCTTAAGCAAAAGGCATTTCAGAAGCATTTCATAGTTAAAAGTTCAGCTGCTCTCCGTTTCTTATGATGAGTTTGGTGGGTTTTTCAGGATTAGGTTTGTGGTTGATTTTTGTTGTGTGGGTTTTTAGTGTCTTTTGCAGGTACATAGTTTTGAGCTGAGATGTGCCTTTGTTTAGAACCAGCTCAGTGCTCTCAGAGCAATGAGATGTCCAGACAAAAACGAATTTCATTTCGTCCTCCTTTTGAGGAAAACGTACCAGGAAAGGAACAGAGTACTGGCATATACAGCAGATCTCATGCTGAATGTCACTTAGAAACATCATGCTCTGCGAAGAGGGCTAGCATGAAACTGGGGTGTGTAAGCAGGGTGTTGGCTGCGAGATGGGAAAAGTCTGGTTGGTGCAAATAAACCTTTAGCTGGAGTAATGTGCCTAGTTCTCAGTACTGCGGGTCATAAAGGATGAGAGAGCCCAGAAGGTCCAAAGGGGAGCTATGAGAGTGATCAGACTCCTGGAAAGAGTGCAGGAAAGGGCTGCATAAGTGGCTCTTGTTTCTTCTAGAAAAGAAGAACAGTGAGACCCATAAATCTTTAAAGAAGTAAAAAGTTGCTATATACAGGTGAGCAACAAACTTTCCTATATCCATTGTGAGCGTGACAGAGCACTGAGAGTTTAAATTGTGGCAGAGGGAATCTAGATCAGTTATTAAGAAAAGAATTCCTTTCTAATAGTAAGTGTAGTCAAGCACTGGAATAGATTGCTAAGGAGTCTCCAGCGTTAACAATCTTTTTTAAAAGAATAGGTTGGAGAAGTAGTCACGCTTATTATTGATTGAGCTGTGAAAGAAGAAAGGGTTGGTGGCTTACCAAGGTTCCCACTCGATTGTTTTTCTAGATGTTTTTAAAAAAATAAAAATAAAAGGTGTTAAAGTAATGCAGCACTATCCTGGAAAAACAGCAGGAATTTACAGCACAGCTTTGCAAAAATATACTGGTTTACATCCATTCCTATTTTCTTTCACATTTGAAATATTTTGATAGTTTTAAGTTGCGTAAAATGTGTTGTGAGTTGAACTGTTGAACTGTGCATTATCCCTGATTCTTTGTAACCACTTTATTAGAAAGATGGTATATATAAAAAGAAACTTGTATTAAAAAAAGTGCCTGCATTCAGGCAGCTATGAGTTTTGTAATTTTTCCAATAGTTCAAAAACATCTTTGATGTTTTTATATCTTAAGCTGAAACAGTATCACTTTGGTGGCAGCTCAGACCATCATATGTGAGTTATAAGTTTATAAATATGAAAATAATTTGAGATTTCAAAAAAGCTCTACGTTCATTTTAAGTGGCAAAGTTATTACAATCCAAATCTGTCATTGGCTGGGAAAAGCTAACAAAGGCTGAAAAATGCATTTCAAATAGAAACCTTCTCCATCTGGTGTTGTTTATGTCTTGCAACTGTATTGTGCTGGTCATCGCTTTGTCCACACGATCTGTGTATGATTGTTCAGGAATGGTTTTTTGTGTGTGTGTGTGTGTGTCTTGATCTATAGGTGACTTTGACGAGCTTGTGGTGAGCAACAACGATGTTGTGCTCAAGAACATCGCTGAAGATTTGCGGAATTGTTTACCCATCGAGGCGATGCTGAGTTCGGAACATCAAGCTATTCAGAAAGTAAGCTAATTGTCATGACCTTCCTTTGCTGAGCCACTAAATTTATTTGGGAACTGCTGGTTTCAGTTTTAGTAGTAGTTTGTAATAGAGAATGAGCACTGGATTGAGGTGTAGGTAATCTGTTTGGATTTCAGGTCTATTGCTGCATGACCCCGTGACCCCAAGAAAGTTCTTAATCCTTTGATGATGAGTTATTTGGCATAGCTTTCCTTCTGTGTGGTATGGCACCTGTCACAGGGATTCTTTAAAGCTAGCTCCATAATAGACTCTTAGCAGCCCCCTTAAAGCAGAAATACAGAGCCAGTGTTCCACTGTTGCCATAATGTGGGCAGCCCAGAGATGATTTCCAGCTCTTTTCAGATTCTGATAGCTCAGAAAGAGGTGGGCTGTGAGTCCTGTGGGAGAGGAGAGCACCTTTTCTGCTTGAGCTGTCAGTATAGGTGGAAAATTAACGCGTTTCCCAGAGGAGTGGTGTGTGGCTCTTAAACATTGAGAAGTGGATTGGCCACATGCAGCAAGCTGGAGGAAAGAGGAGTGGGAGGATGAAGATTATACCCCTTGAAATGATGAGAAGGCAGGCATCCCAACTAGTATGCTTTTGATTGACACTTGTGTTAATCAGTGGTGTTTCTAGATTGAGGCATAAGGCATGTAGATGAAAATATTCAGACAGCTGAGAAGCAAAATTGCCCTTTGTCCTAAATTGAAGTTCTATTCTCTTCATTAAAGTGGAAGAGAAAAAGCTCCCTTTACCTTGCTCTGTAGCCAAGCCAGCACTGAGCAGACAAAATTGACAGCAGACAGCAGGTCTCCTACTCAGCTGTAGAAACCAGCTTGCTTTCCCTCATCAATTTCCATGTCCTGGTTATTTCAGTGGATTTTAATGATCCATTTTACATGCGGAATTTCTGTGGTTTAATTTTCATTTGTAACTTTTTGAGTAGAGAAAAACTTGGATCTCTGGGATTTTGGGAAAGGTAGGATGATGGGACAATTAACTGTGCAGCAGTATAAGTGAAATTAAGAGACTTGGTTCTGCCTTTCTTAGATTTTGTTCCTCTTCTCAGATCCACCAGAATCCATTGCCCATGATTCATGTTGATGCATTCCTTTATGATGATGAGTTTGTTGATTCATTGTGTGAGGAGGGGAAGATGAGTAGGAGCTACTGCACAGTGTGTGGCTCATACAAGACTGCATGTTTAGGTAAGTGCTCTTTTGGGAACTGAGCAACAAATTCAGTTTTAACTAAACTGGTTTGTGCAGTGACTCAGCTGGACAACACAACACCCAGCTGATGGAGGACTTTACCCAGACTGGTGGAACACACAGGCCAGAGTTATTTCTCATAACCAGTGGAAGGAGACTCCTACCCACGTAAGTTGAATTAATTTGCAGTGTACGGGTGACACTAGTTGCCCACAAAAACTGGGCAGGGAAGAGGCAGGGCTATGTACGGCTGAAAAGGAAGATGCAAGAGGAGGACAATCCTGTAGGAGTCCATGCAGTAGCCTCGGTCTCCTCTCACATGCTGAGAAGCAGTAGAAAGCACCATCTGTCTTAAAGCCTGTGTGTGGTGTGGTACGTATCAGTGCTGTCTCCAGTATAGCACAGGCATTGAGGGAGGAACGGTTTATATGGAGAACATTCCGTTCTTTAAAACCCTGGAGTTGAAATTCAGGCTATGAATACGTCTGCCCATAAAAAGGTTTGCATGAATCGTGTTGAGCTTTAGGTACCAGGTTTCCTTTTTCACTTAAACAATTGCAAGTTGCTTTGTTTTGTATTCTTTAATGTATGTCATTGTGCAGAAGAACGTAATTCAGTTTCATGAAGGATTTCAAAACTCTCCATGTAAGGGAAGGAATCCCCAGACTGGGGACAGACCGCTTAGCCAGCTGCCTCCGATCTGCAAACCCTGGTTTTCCAGGGTCCCCAGCACTAGTGCAGACAGGAGACCATGCAAGTTTTCAGTAATGATAACTCACCAGATTAACATTTCATTGGTTACTAACACAGTAGTTAGTACTGCCCACCCAACACCTTTGTTCTGTTCTTATTTCCCAGAGTTTATTTCGCATTCCTTTTCACTCATGGAACTGAAGTTTCTTTATCAACATGTACTGCCTGACCTGACAGGAAAGGTAGTGGTTGACGTTGGCTCCAGGCTTGGTGCAGTGCTATTTGCGGTAACTTACAGCACAGGAATTCATATTTTATTACTGTGACAAACATCTTCCCTCTTCTCTGACTGCCTACTCTCGTTACTCCATCGTGGATGGGTGATTCTGAGAGGCACCTCTGATCTGACTCTGAACAGGAGTCACAGTGCGAGGTATTGTTTACTAGCAATATCAGTTCTCATTCTGCTCCCCACAAAAGGGAGTACAAATGATTTTTTGCTTATGCAGAGGAAAAGTCTGTTGTCCAACAGAGTAGCATATTGCTGTCACACATGCTGCTCTTTTGCTTGTTCCTGCTCTGTCTCTCCTTCCTAAGTAAGTTTGTCCTCTATGTCTTGACCATGTCTATATATAGTTCAGTTATGTTAAATTCCTTTACGAAGCTGACAAACTGTTAAATTATACAAAGGAAGACTTTGATATGAATTTGTGTCGAAAAACATATTGTCCTGCTCTGCGTTTTAAAATGCACATAAAATACTTCATTGAGAAACTTGAGTGCAATTTTGATTGCTTTTGGCATGGCTGGTGCAACATATGGCCAACAGCAATGCAAAACACACATTACAACTTTCTTACAAAAGTCAATGGCTGTTTAGGGCTCAATCTTGGAAACACTTGAGTGTGTAATTTTACTCATCTGAATAATCTAATTTTGGGACTACTCAAAAGTGGAAAGTTACTCCCATTTGTAAATATTTGCAGCATTGGGTCCTTAAATGGTAACACTACTGCTAGCCTGAATTTGTTTTGAAGTACTTAAAAGCTTGTATTGTTATAGTAGAAGATAGTCTCAAGATAAAGCAGGGGAAACATTTTTTAAAAAGAGTTTTCCTTTTTAATCATGTTCTTGGCTTGTATTGGAGGAGGGGTGACTTCACAGGTTGCTTTTGTACTCTCTGACTTGAATGGTTTCAGAAAGCCGTAATAATTTGATTGTAGTACATAGATATCCCAGATATTCTGTATATTTAGCGTTGTTTGTTTGTCTTTGCTATTGTTGGCAAAGCATAATTATTATGTTCAGCAGAGAAAATGGCACTTAAAGCAGTATCTTCATATTTTTTTGGCTTATAATGGCATAATTTATCTTTTTTTCTTATGTACCTGTATGAAGCAGGTACTGCTAAGAATGGCAGTAATACAGCACTTAGATGTGCTGACAAAGATTCTGTACCAAAGTACACCATTGTGTTACTGGTACATTGCCCTCCATTGTGCATGTCTCATGGTTTGTTTGTTTTTCTGTGTTGCTACTTTCTTCTTCTATTCTCCCGAGGAACAAAAATGTGCAGAGTCTTTTCCTTTCACACTATTTTTGTACTCTTGATTTCTACTACTTTTTCCTCTTTAGACTATTTTTCATCTGTTTTGCAATTGACTTGAAGTCAGAGTTTTCTTTTTATTACTTTTACGTGTCATTTTGGATCTCAAAGTAAAATTCGTGTGACCAAAGTGGGAAGTGCCAAATCAGGGGCTTAGCTCTGAAAAACATGTCACATCCACTGAAAGAAATTTCTCAACTTGCTGTTTTAAAATGCTTTCTTAATCTTAACCTGTGTTTTATTTTTTCCATATTAACTGACATTTCTGAATGTTTTAAAGGCACCAGTTACTAAATTTCCTTTTCCTAATGTAGGGTTATCTTTATAGCTCAGCATCTCAACTGTATGGAGTAGAAATGAATGCAGACTTCTGCCAGTTGCAAGAGATGATGATTGCAAAGTACCAGTTCATTGACAGAATAAAGGTAACTGAACGTACAGTTCAGTGTATGTGTTTTTAACCACTGAGTGCTAGGTATCCTGTTCATGTGAGCAGCTGGTAAATAAGCATTCTGACAGTAAGTTTCTGCCTTTGCTTGGTTTGATCCTAAACAAAGGCTTTGCATTAGGGGGAAAAAAAAATCTCATAGCAGAAAAGAGGAGGGAACTTATCAAAATATGATGACATGTGTTAGCTTTTTTCCTGAATAGACTTACCTACTGGCTCACACAAATCAGATTATAGAATCATAGAATGGTTAGGGTTGGAAGGGACCTTAAAGATCATCAAGTTCCAACCCCCAGGTATATCTGGGCTGTTTCTCCCAGTGAAATTGAAGACATTATTGCAACTAACTTCTGTGAAACTGAATATAAAGAGCTTCAGTCAAGCTAAATGTCTGTGTTTCTTTAATGTTAGCAGAAGGACATTTGTAGGATTTGCAAATTTGTGTCTCAGAACACCTAAAGGACTTAGGGCTATTGGTATTTCCTTTCTTGGAATGTCAGTACATGTGTACCTTCCAAAAAAATCTGTTTCAAGCCCATTGATATCATTATGGGAAACATTTCCCTAGTCACATTATGGAAATTACTACTATTTCATTGAGATTTTGTTTTCCTTTCTTTCTGGGGAATATGAATTATTTTATTACCAGCGAAAGTTAGTGGGTAGAATGTGCTGGGTAGAATACAAATTTTAATCCTGTGTTGTATGCATGTGCTTTCCAATGGAGTCACACAAACTGCTGGGTGTAGTCATTTCTTGGGAATTAAAATAAACCGTTTGAAACAGGAAAGAAATAATAAACATCAAATATTTAACACAAGGTAAGCAGTATCATTGGGTTGCCCAATTCAGACCCAGTTGCTGTTAGTTTATCCATGACCTTTGTTTTTTACCTATGTTTTGTGTACATAACACTTTATTGTGATGCGACTGAATGTGCTGTCGGGAGCTCTGTCAGGTTAACTCAGTGGAACTGGAGATCCATATGCCTGCTTTTCAGCCTTGAATATTCTTTATTACAAACCTTTTTGTTTTTCCTTCACACCTTGTATTTCTGCTGAAGTATTCATTTCAGGGTATAAAGATAAGAAGATAGTACGTTTTCAAAGTAGTGCCTGAGGACTTAGCTATTTGGGTCTCATTAGATGCTAATTTAGTCATGTGACTCCTGTTATCACACTGCTTTGAACATTTCAATCTTAGATTTTTATTTCACCCCTAAGTGAATCCTCTGTAGAGATACACACCAGCTTGAAAAACAGTCAGAATCCAGTTGCTGATAATAATTTATTACAGGAATTTGAAAAACTTTCAAGAGACCCTTTTTAAATAACAATTGGGTTTTTTCAGCATATTCTGAATTTTTATTCGAGTATGTTCCCAAAGGGCAGCAGGGTTGGATGATATCTTTAGTGATTCTGAAAGCTTGTGTTTCTTTGGTCAACATTGGGTTTGTTAAAGCACATTGAAAGTTGTTCAGCATCTTTTGCCATTGGTGCAAACACTTAGATGCTGGGAGGAAAGCAAACAGTTCAGAAGATCTTAGGAAACTTGAGACCTCAATTTAGAAATTGCCTGTAATCATGAAAGACTTGATGTGTATTCCATTGGGCAACAGTTTTAAAATCAGTTGCTGCCTCCTCTGTTGTGCCAGCACCCAGCCAAGTGGGTCAGGGAACTGGTCCAGCTGAAAAATAACCCATCAGAAAAGCGAAGTTTCGGCTGGAGCAATACCTGGGTCTTGTTCATGATGCAGCCACACATGCTTATGTGGTCCCACATTCCCCAGCAGGAATGAGGACATGTTGAGGAAGAATGAGGTGCTTAGGTCATTTTAGACAGTGCAGTCACCTGCTCTCTAAAAGCAGACTTAATTTTAAGGTGTTACTCAAGGCAAGGAAGCATCAACGCATGTTCAAAGTTTCCCAGCAGTTTAAGCATCTTTCTGAATCCAGGCTTAAAATATTAGGCCTGCTGTTAGTAGGGCATTAAGAAAATTTAGTGCTGATCATGACTTCTTTTGCTGCAAGAAGTGCACCGGTTGAACAGTCCACCAGTCACTTGTGTTTGGTTTAATGGAATGCTGCTCAGGTGGGAGTTCTTTATACAGAAGTTCTGTGGTTTTGTTATTTTTGCCCCTTGAAAAAAGAGAGTAAAGTGTCTCCTTTACCCCAGAAATAGTGATCCAAGTCCCACTTACAGCCTCGATAGATCTGCATTCGGATACATGAGCTCTGGCAGATCTTAGCTGAGGCATGTTTTACCCTTACCTGTTTGTCCTGCCCACTGCAGAAGACTGTGGCCTGTGTACCAGGGCAGCAGTCAAGCCTGTGTCTGTAATATTTCTACCACCCCGGTTTGGGGTCTTTCATTTTAATGTACAGTTAGCAGTGGCCTTATGCAGAGGACATGAGTTGACAACCAGGACCTACTGTATTTAGGACTGCTGATGGTGGCCTGAGTGGTCCATCGTCATTCTCTCCTGCCTGAATGCTTGAAACTACCCATCTTAATTGTTTTTAAAAGCTCTAACTTCCATGACCCAGTGGATAAATAGATCAGAAGTCCACACACTAGAGGCAAAAGCAGAAATTTGACTAGTCATTCTAACAACTAAACTGTCCCCATTTCTCAGTGAGATAGAACCTTCAAACTCTAATCTGCCAGTAAGGTACAAGAACACAGTTGCTTCCTTTTCACCCACTGTAGGCAGTGGTGACCAGCCTGGCATGGTCATGTGCTTAAGGAGATAAAGCTGTTTGTTTTATGAAGTCGGAGCACTTGCAGAGAACCCATGTGAAGTGAGCCCAGATTTGAACCCAGAGATGAAATGCTGTGATACCTAAATTTTATAAACAGTCGGGTTTTGTTTCTGTTATTACTGATGCTGAAAGATTCAGCTATAGTTGGAATTGTTGTAATGCATTCTGAGAAAATCATAGAATCATAGAATGGCATGGGTTGGAAGGGACCCCAAGGATCATAGAGCTCCAACCCCCCTGCCACAGGCAGGGCCACCAACCTCCAGGTCTGGATCTACACGAGGTTGCCCAGGGCCCCATCCAATCTGACCATGAACACTTCCAGGGATGGGGCATCCACTACTTCTCTGGGCAGCCTGTTCCAGCCCCTCACCACTCTTTCTGTAAAAAACTTCCCCCTAATACCTAATCTAAACCTTCCTTCCTTTAGTTTTAATCCATTCCCCCTTGTCCTGTCATTATCTGCTCTTTTAAAAAGTTGAATCCCCTCCTGCTTATAAGCTCCCTTCAGGTACTGGCAGGCTGCAATGAGGTCCCCCCGCAGCCTTCTCTTCTCCAGGCTGAACAAGCCCAGCTCCCTCAGCCTTTCTTTGTAGGGCAGGTGCTCCAGCCCTCTAATCATCNGCCTCACGAGGGCAGAGTAGAGAGGGACAATCACCTCCCTGTCCCTGCTGCCACCCCTCTGCTGATGGAGCCCAGGATCCCATTGGCCTTGCGAGCTGCAAGAGCACACTGCTGGCTCATGTTAAGTTTCTCATCCACCACAATCCCCAAGTCCTTCTCAGCAGGGCTGCTCTCCAGGAGCTCTTCTCCCAGTCTGTATCTATGTCTGGGATTCTTCCGACCCAAGTGCAACACCTTACACTTGGCAGTGTTGAACCTCATTAGGTTCCCCCGGGCCCATCTTTCCAGGCCGTCACGGTCCCTGTGGATGGCTTCCTTTCCTTCTAGGGTGTCGACCACACCACTCAGCTTGGTGTTAGAGCATGAACCAGAGCCATAGACTGTGGCAACTTGTCATGTTTTCCACACTTGAACACTTAAAAGTTGTAGGGGTGGTAGTTACCTGTTCCTCCGTCAGTCAGAACAGCATTCTGTTCTTTATGTGTTCATTATGAAGAGGAATACATAATTTACCCTCCCAAAAAGTATTGATAGACTGTTAAGTGGGTAAAATGTTTTCCAACAGGTGGGTGTTTTTATTCTTCTAACATTCAGCTTTCCTGTCAGCACTAAGAATTCCTTTTTACAACCATCTAATTTTGGAAGGATTTGATGAAATGTGAAATGTTCGAATCCATCAGGTTAGTGTATCCTCGGCACAACCTAGTAACAGGTCACATGGAAAGAAAAGAACTTATCCAGACTTACTGTCCATTTTCAACATACAGGGATGCACTTTCAAAAAATGTGTGGAATGCAAGTAATACTCCAGTTGGCTTGCTCTCCCTTATCCCTTCAAAAGGTGTTCCAGTTTATGTTTCTCCTCAGATTTAGGAGGTGATGTGTTTCTCCACATTTAAGAGGAAATCAAACACATCTTGTCAGAGTGTTAATGAGCATCCATGTTCTCCTGTCACTATAATCTCTCCTGTTTGAAAACGACGTGATGTGCTAATATCCTTTTTTGGTAGGTGAAGGTAGTTGAAATCACACCAGCTCCTATGCTGATGGGAGAGGTGGTTGTTTAGTAAGGTAAAGCACTTGCTGTCCTCCAGTGCCCCTGAGCATCCTGCCTTTCCAGTATTCCCAGTCCCAATATATGTCATGATAATGCAGTTGTCAAACGTGGGTCTGGAGTCTTTTCTAGCTGTAATCCTTTAGTAATCCACTGAGCCTGGGAGATGCTTTTTAATAGCCTCAAAAAAGCTTTAGCTAGTTTAGCTATTTTCCTGAAATCAGTGAGGTTTTGTGGTAAAACACAGGTAAGTGAAATGTACCAGCCATCACATATGTTAACTCCTCTTTTAGGGTACACAATGTTGTAGACCAAAAGTCAGGTGTAGTTTATTCCACTTAATGTCATGAATCAAGTATTGTAATCAGAGGAGGGAAATTGGGATAGGGGTTGGGTTTTTTTGTTTGGTTTGTTTTGTTTGTTTGTTTTTCCAGTTTTTCAAGCTTATCCTGCTTATTTTGAGTTATCTACTATGAAGCCAGTGAAATACCCATTTTTGTGACTGGTTCAAAATGGTGGTAGCAGGTGCTGTCTGTATTAGGTTGACAGGCTTCATGGCTACTTGAAGGCTGTATTTGTCCCTTAAATTAATTTATGCCTTGTGAAATTTTTCTCCTTCAGGTGGTTCACGCAGACATCTGTACTCAGGCTTCACTTCTTCAGAAGGCTGATGTTGTTGTAATGAATAATGTCTTTGAATATTTTCTTGACAGACAGGAACAGGCCAGGTAAGCTATGTGTCCAGACAAGTAATCTATTTCTTTGGCAGTGCATGTAACCTCGTGAGTTATGGAAAACCTTAAGGTTGTGCTTTTTGAAGTCACATACATAAATTACATAAGGAAATTGTTTTAAACTGCCTACACTTAATTGTTATACTTAACTGCTGAGGTGTTATGGCAGTTGTTTGTTGTTAAACCCACTAAACACACTGCTGCTTCGTTTACCCAAACCTTGCCCTGAAAGCTTGTGCTGATCTATTAAAATAGTATCTTGCTGTTAAAGGATGTGAAATTACTCTTACCAGCATAAAGCTTAATCTTCAGAAAGAAGATGGGCCACTGACTTGTGGATGCCAGGGCTTTACTGTAGATGCACTGCAAAATGTGGTTATTGATGACATTTCTAATATATCATCATAAAGATACAGTAGGAAACGCGTGGCTATGGCTCTTCTCTTTCAGGTACAAGACACTCAGAGATGAGCTTTTGCTAATCCAGCAGTATTGGTTTAAAATGTGTGACCACCATCACAGCCAGCAGCCTGACATTCACTAGCCGTTTCATCTGAGGCTGGTCCTGCTGTCCCCGATAGCAGGCAGTAATGTCACCAGAGAGGCACGGAGTGAATGGGTGAAGGGTAGTGGGTGTTTCAGATTGCCAGGAGATTGGTTTCCAGGCACATGACTGAGAATTAACTTGATTCTTCAAGAACTTAAGGGTAGTGGTTTAATGTTGCATTAGTACCATGAAGACAAATGATATTTGAAGAATGCTGGAAATTAAATTCTTTTCAGACTGGATTGCCATGCCATGAGAAATGATCTGACTTGCAAAATCTGAGAAAAGGAATGCTGGGGGCTATATTTAAATATTGCTAATGTCTCAAGTATTTTGTCACGACTTCAAAGTACGTGTGTAAAGTGCAGCTTGTTGTTAAGCTTAATACAACAGTGCACTCAGAGACTGGCTTTTCTTCCAAACTAAAAGTTTAAAGGCACCAAATGTCGGTGTTAAATCCTAATCCAAAGTGAAGGTGTTGACAGTACAAAATGATATGCATGTATGTATCAGAGTTAAAAAGTTACAAAATCTAACATCATAAGACCTGATATTCCCTCTGGGTTTAATATGATTGATTTTGGTCGTACACAGATACTTGCTTAGGTATTAATAGTGACTGATAAGTGTAGCAAGTCTTAGTCTAACTCTGGCCACTAAACTGTAAAAGTGTCAGGCTCGTTTTATATCAAGTGTGTGTTTTTTCCTAAAAATTGGTGACCTGCTTTTAACTATGTTTCAGAGCTTGGGAATTTATTGCTTGTAATGTCAGGAAAAGAGGGTCCTTCTTAGTGACGGTACCAAGCCTTAAAGAATCACTCTCAAAGCTCCAGGTAAGTTCCCTCAGCTGCTCTTGGCCAATTCAGTTTGCTGCTTCCTATGAAAGTGTCAGTTCTGTAGTTGGGGTTAGCTGCTTGCCAGTGCTGCTGTGAGGAAGGATATGTCATTTTATGAGTAGATTAAAAGATGTAGGACTCTGGATTCTGTTTCCAGGTTGACCACCAACATACCTTCCTCTACTTTGATTGCCCCTCCTTGTAAAATGGAAATCCCATCCTCTATCAATAGGCTGTGTGAATCATTGTATTATCCTGGGCATTATTAACAACACCTTTGTTGTGAGGTTAAAAAAACCAACACAAAAACCAACACAAAATGTTAGCAAAGCCATGTTATGGTGTGAGTCAGTTTTGTGATACCCACTTCCATCAGACTTCTTCCAGGTATAGGGGTAGAACCTCAGAAGTACAGATACATTTGTAAACTTGTAGAGGCAAAGCCTTGAAATGTTTTCTCTGCTTAGCTCTGCATTTGCACATTGCCTTCACAGAATCACACAGAATCACAGAACTGTAGGGGTTGGAAGGGACCTCAAGAGACCATCAGGTCCAACTCCCCTGCCAGAGCAGGTTCCTTAGGACAGGCCTTGAAACACAACAAACTTTTTTGAAAGGGCCATATTAAAGAAGGACCTGTTTGTGAGGATACTCTGTTTTGCGACCTGCTGTCAGCATAGAAAATTACTCATAATATGCCTGTATGAGCTGTTGGAAATCGAGATTAGGGAGAGATGTGGTCTCCCAACTAGCCAAGTGATTACCATCAGGCATCTCGGATCGGTGACACAGCTTTAAATTGCAGTTGAAAACAGACGTGACGACAGCACAGCGTTCAGAGAAGTTGAACACCCTGTGCTGCTGCTGCTCCCTGAGTAGTAACCACTTCCCATGGCCCGACCTCTGCCCCGTGTCCATTCTGCCAGGGGTCACCCGTAGATTACAGTTGTTAGGCGTGTGATGCCGAGACAAATCACGTGGGCTGGCTTTAGTTAGGAAACAAAACACTGGCCATACGTGACAAGGTTAATTATAAAGTGGCTTGCTCACCACGGTAGCCTGCTTTAGAGAAATTGGATCACTTGTTGCCTGTATGCTGCTGGGTGAAACAGAACCTCAGCCCCAGGAGCAGCAGTGGTGTCACTTGACCTTTTCTTGGAGCAGGCGGTAGTAACACAGCAGCTGGGAAGCCCTTTGTAGCCTCCATACAGTACTCCCAGGCTGTACCAGAAAGCACCTGTGATTCTTCCATGGTACAGTTCGCTGCTCCCCCAATACTTCTGTCAGAATGTTGCCCTCGAATCAGGATGCTCGAGGCTTACACAAAAGCATAGAGAGAAGCAGTTGTAACGTGGTAGCAAAATACCCAGACTATTGACAGAGATAATTTTAAAAGTTATGTTTATTGCCTCCTGTTTAAATGGCATTTCCAGAAATTAATTTATCATTGCTACATGACTCGGAATGGCTGATCTCTCTTAGAGTGTCTTGCCTTCTCACTGCTGTACTGACCTTGAAACTCCTGGTACATTTCTCAGCCTTGTGTTAATTTAAGGATCTGTTTCTGTTGTTTCAGATGGATATACAGCTCAGCCAGTGGGTCGAAGAGATGCAGCTAAACTATGATGTGTGTATGGAAAAGGATGTTGACAGAGATGCACTTGAACAAATACATTTATACAGGATTCTCTAGTACCTGGAAAAAATATACTAGTATCCTTGTAATAGCATATAGTTTGGGTCTAAAATGAGTTTGGATTGATTTATGTGAATAAATCAGGTCATAGTTCTTACTGTGATTAATCTGAGTGATACCTGTGATTTGTAATGAAAAGGAGTTTTTCAAAACAGGTTTTTCTGTTGGAGGCATTCTGTGACATCGGAGTATATTGACTTTTAACTAGGAGATATCCTCCTGGTTTAATTTTTACAGAAATGGCAGATTTAAAGAGTGGCTACGTACCAATGCTAAAAGGATTTTTGTTCACTAGGATCATGCACTGCTGATGTTTGCTAAATACATCAAACCTGAGAGTAGCAAATCATCGTTAATGTGAATGATAAGAATGCATTTAGCATAACGTTACTTAAAAAAGCTGCAGTGCATTAGAGTCTGTAGGTTTGTTTTGGTATAGACCATTTATTATTACCAGCTATTGTATTTCTTATTAACAGTATTACCTTTAGTGTTCCTCCTATGGAATTTGTAGGTTTTCATTTCAGGGTCTGCTTGATAACCAGAGCACCTACTGGCATCAGTTGCGAGAAGCAAATCCTTCCATGTAGCTTGTTGTTCCTGAGGTGGCTGTTAATGTAAAACACCAAAAGAATGAATACAGCGAGCTCGGGATGGCAGAGGGCTCTTCCACTTCTGCTGGGGATGGTGGAAAGTGTAATAAGGGGTTAAAAAGCTGAAAATTCTGAACAGGTGTCAGGGCTTAGCGGGGGCTTGGTGGTGGCGTAAAACATTGAAAATTCGTAACAGAGCCTCCTCAGAGAGAAGAGATCCACATACGCCCACCACATTTATATTTAGGTTTTACGTTCTAAGGATGTGAAGCTTTTAGTCAGCTGAAGGATGTTTCAGTTTTTAGCAGACATTAACAATCCAAGTGCAAAAATATTAACTTCAGGAGTTTTGGACTATGCATTTTGAACTTAGAAGCATTATTAGTGTCTAAAAGTTTGCTGTACGATTTGATGTCTAGTGCAAATGGGAAACCTTCAAATTGGGCTTCTGTCTTCAAATGATTTACGGGTCAGTGAACTGGGTAATGCATGCTGTAAGCAAGAAGGAGCAGTGGCCATTAGGCACTCGCTATCATAGTAAGTAAATGGTACTGTATAAAAGACAGGGAGTTTTAAGAAATCTTACTTTTCATGGTCTTTTTCGAGTGGAGGAGGATGTTTTGATTTGAGTGAACCACTGCCCGAATACTGTGTTGAATCTATTCTTCATGCATTTGGAAATTAAAAAAGATGGAAAGCTTTTCCTAAAATGTTTATTTTATTAAAGTACAGTAACTGAGCTGTTGATTACTTAATAGTCAATGAGACAAATGCCCCAAGAAAGGGAGCCTCAGAGAGGCTAAGCAATGGGGTGGAGGTAATGCAAGGCTAATAGATCTAAAAATGAGAGAGTAAACAAAGAGAAAAGAAATGCATGTGCAATTCAGAATGAGGAAATGAGCACTAGAGTAATCAGTACAGTACAGTGGAAGCTGTGACTGAATTTGAAGTGTATAAATAGGCTGTTATAAAAGGAAAACTGGGCCTTAAAAAGCTACTTCTTAACCCTACTACTGTGTGAGAAGAAGACACCGTGTCAGAATATTGCTCATTTTTTCCAGAGGTCCTGCAAGATCTCCCAAATCAGTTGTCAAGATTTCAGGCTCATGATACTGGGTATAATACACATTCTACACCTTGTTTTGGCAATACAGGAACTATATCTTTCCTTGCAGTTGTTTCCCCTCTTCATGCTGAGTCTTCAAATACTTTTTTTGGGTGTTGATCTCAGATTAAAAAAATTTCAATAGACTGGAGCAGATCACCAGCATATTTAATGCCATCTGTATCCTCTGACTCTGGAAATAGCATGCACGCATCTGGAGCTCATATGCAGCAGAGGGTGCAACAGGGAAGCTTCCCCTGTCTTTTTTAGACATCAGGAGAAACTCGAGGTGAGTTCAAGCTGCTGAAGCTTCGGTCTTCCTCTCCTACCCTTAACACATTCTTGATTTAAACCTGCACCCTTGTGTGCTTGAAGTGTCAGTAATTCAGTTTGGTTTTGCTCAGAAATACAACTCCTCTGTCACTTTAGACACCTCTTCCTAACTTGGCTTCTGAGGGCCATTCTGAGGGATGTTAGGTGCTGTTTACCTCGTCTGCTGAAGGGCTAGGAACAACAGCTATGTGAAAGAAGGTATTAATTGTATTTGTCCCTTTTCCCACTTGAACTTCTGTTACCTGGCCCCTTTTAGTCCTTTAAGAGATTCACACACACGAGGGTAGCAATAGTAAGGTCTGAGGATGTTTGCAAAGCCTTGTGTGGAAGTGGGCAAATTGGTCCTCCCTGCAGATGCTCTGAAGGCCTCAGACGTCAGCTGAAATTCTCCAGAGGGAGAGTGTATTGTCTCAACTCAGGTTTTGCTTATTTGGCTCAAGGAAGCTGCCAGGGTTATCTCCAGCATCCTCGTTCTCAGTGCTGCTGCTGTATTGCACAGTATTTGGCAGATGACTGAACATTTCTCTGCCTCAGTGTCTGCAGGGATAACAAGACTAACAAATCCCAAATCAGAGCAAGGTTGTGATTTAATTGAGTATCAGTTGCTTTGAGATTGCCGCATATAAAGTGCTAAGCAGCCAAGCCCTTGTTTGTAAAGTGACCTTATTGAAAAGCCCTGAGGCAAAGAAAATAGCAGGATCTCTGTGAGACAAACCTTCTGGCCCTTTTCTTCACAAGAAGAAAAGAAGCCTGGTTTAACCACACTACAGTGCTGAAAATGCATAAGTAATCATTTCCTAGTGCCCTTGGTTTTTACACTCTCTCACTGTTAGATGGCCACTGGTGTAGCGAGAGAGGGGAGACAAACCCCCGGTGGTACCCTGATTTTTGGTCTTGCAAGCAGGACTGCTCCGTGACAGCTAGGGCAGGCAGCACGTGGCTGTTGCAAGCCCCTGAGCTGCTCGCTGTCCCCAGCAGCTCTTGGGCTGTGCGGCCTGTGTGCTGCATCTTCCCGCCAAGCACAGCTCTGCCTGTGACCTGACGGAGGTCTCACCTCAGCTATGACACAGAAACACTGTGGTCATGAGAACTCATAAATCACAACATTTCACATTTGTAGGCCTGGATTAGAACAAATTAATCTGAGGGAGCTGCACATCTGCAGTGCTTGTTATCACCAGGAGTTTCTGGCACTCACAGGAAGCAGCTCTGCTCTTCCCTAGCAGCATAAGTCTCCCTGTACTCTGGCTTCTGCCAAATGAACTGTCTGAAATTTAAATCCATCAAGAATCCATAAACCAAAGAAGACTCTTCAGATGCAGTGTAATAGGGCAAAAACTGTCAAGCAGTAAGAGTGACAAACTTTGCAGAGAGAGAACATCACAAAGATTTTTTTCTCAAGGTAGTGTTTTTAAAAACAAACCGAAACCAAATGCCCCCTTCACTGTGACTGGCACAGGCTGCCTGGAGAGGCTGTGGAGTCTCCTTCTCTGGAGATAACTCAAAACCCATCTGGACGTAATCCTGTGCAACCTGCTTGAGGTGATCCTGCTCTGGCAGGGGGCTTGGACTAGGTGATCTCCAGAGGTCCTTCCAACCCCTGCCGTTCTGTGACTCTGTGGTGCAGGGAGCCTGGCTCTCAAAGCCACATGTACTTGTTCCCAGTAGCAGTGCTGCAGGAGTCTAATGACCCGTGCTTGGGAAAGCTTGATGGTAGCACAGGCTTGAAAAAAACCAAATCTATCTCCTTCACTCCTCACGTCCTTCTCTCTTTCTATTAGTTTTCTCCTGTCTCCTCAGCCACCTTCTCTGTCCCTGCTTCAGGTACCAGGACTGGCCAGCAGCACAGCAGGAGGCACACAAAAGCTCTGCCTGAGTGTTGTCTCCAGTGGCAAACGTAGCCAGTAACTTCAGCTGAGCAACTTCTAAGGGTCAGTGCTGCCTGGAGTAATGATAGAAGCATTTTTAAGGGGCTGGTTCGCACACTCCAGGAATCCTTGGCAGGGACTTCAGAGCAACGGGCAGAACCAGCTCCATCTCATTTCCAAGGCATCACGACAGACACAGGCTCTGGCTCCCTCACCTCCATGAAATAGGACCTTCACATGCACAGTGCCACTGCTCCTTGCCAGCATTTTAACAAACGGTGTCTCAGAATTCGCCCTTGGGCTGTCCCAAGCCCTCTGGGAAATAAGCAGAGGAGGTGGCAATGTTGCTTGGCCATCAAATGCACGTTAAATGCTCTTTCTGGCAATGTCTGTACTTCTTAAGAGCAGATCAATGTGGCACAGGGTTTTGAGGTAGGAAGAGAGACAGAACTTTATGCTTACACTTTATTTGGTTTTAGTTGGTGCAGCTTGATGCAACTTGCTGCATTTAAAAAATGAAATGTTCCTGTGGCCCTAGGGACTGGTCTTCTCTGATGAACAAGGTAGCAGTATGCTTGAAGGCTGGGAGCTGATCACTTCCAGAGTCCTTTGTAGCTTGTAACACAGGCCCCCTAACGTGAAGATGTGCTGGAGTCATTCCCCACGACTCTTTCAGGAATGCCAACAAATAGAACTTGAAAATGCAAACCCAGAGGGTCCCTATTGCAAGTATTTTCTACTAAGCATTTTGTATTCCCCACCCATACTCACTGCCCCGCTTTTTTCTTCTGCTGCATGACATCCCCATCCCTCCTGCAGCTGTGGCACTTCTTTACCTGTAGGCCCTATCTCAGGGGGTTCTGGATTCCCTCTTCTCAGGAGGTTCCTCTCCTTCCACTTGATGGGACAGAAAAAAGAGTAATGTGGCTTTCGTTTGTCATCACGGGGTGCAGCAGAGCCCTGGGCTCTCATCTGTTTATTCCTATGTGAAGACAGCTGAGGGAGTGGGGGCTGGAATTTGCACCGCTTGCCCTGAGCCCTGCCAAAGGCCACAGGGCAGGTGGGGGACAGGGGAGATCTGCCTCTGCCCAGCTGGGCTTCCCCAGGTTTGCTGGAGCGTGTAAGGCAGCCAGCCAAAACTGTCAGCCTGGGCTGGAGATGGCAAGGATGGGCAAAGTTGGCGGGAGATTTCATGCCAGAATTTGAAGTGGAATATTTTACCGGAGTTGTCACCAGGAACCAGGCCCCAATTGTCTGCAGTGCTGCATGAGCATTGTGTACGTGTGTATATATATCCACCCATGGAACGAGAGTCTGCTTATACTCAAGAGTCTACTCTGTACATGGACAAAGGTAGAAGAAAGGAAATATTGTTTCCTATCTCCCAGATGGGGCATTGAATTTTGCAGTGTTATTGTGCTTGTGTAAATGAGGTAATTGCACGCACACAGTCTGCCGCAGGATTGGCGGGTGCGCTTTTTGTGGTCAGTATATTTGGGCACTTAACAACTGGGAGCATGAAAATATACATGTAGCTGTTAAAATAAATAATCTCTATTTTTGAAATGACAGTAAGAAGATAAATGGTACACAGTTTACCATGGAGGGAGGAGGGAAGGGGAGGGGAACGTCACTGACAGCTTCCTGGCAAAGCGTTTAAGACGCCCGCGTACAGGCACCAAGCTGACACAGAGATAAACATTGCAAGGGCACTGGTGCAATGAGAAGAAGAATTTGGGCGTAACCCCCTGCTTCCAACTGCCTGGACAAAGAAATAAACAAAGGAAAAATGAACAATTTTAGTAGTAAGTTAAATGGAAAGCTAACAGACCACAAGGCTTAGTGGCTTAAAATTAAACTAAGCATGATCTTGCAAAAGCACTTGCCAACTAACTGGGCTGGATGCTGAGGAGCAGTATTCAGTCCGAGAGGTAATAGCTGCTTGTGTGTTTTCTTCCAGTCCTGTGTAAGGTGTGCAAGCTGAGGACATGCATCAACCCATGCACTTTCTTGGTAATTGTAAAAGCATTTTGAATAGTGAGTACCTTTCAGTTAAGAACTGGGACAATTAGGAGAAACAGTTATTTGAACTAGTATGCTAGCTATGCCTAGTAGGGATGCCTCAGTAGTCTGCACAGGAGCATCTCAGAAGTTCTCCCTGATCCTTTCCCACTTGGGTGTTTTAGAAAGACTGGACTGATGACCAGTAGGTCGTTGTCAGACCTCCATTCCTGCCAGGGCAATAACCCTATCAGCAAAAAAAAAATCCAAAACAGAGCCAGGCAATGAGTGGGGTCACAGTAAGCATTCAAGGATTTTATAAGCAAAACTAGCGCACGTGTTAAGTACAACATGTGGTGTTGCAATACCGCGAGGCTGTAATTCTAATGCGCTTACTGGAATTAGTAAGGACCTCCACTGCCTAGTTAAAATCTGTGCTTCACAGACTGACTCTATTTCAGTGTCATCAAGGTGTCAGCCAAAAGTTCTGAAGCTGCACCAAGATTTGCTGGGGAAGAGAAGACTGCAAAATATGTACAGCTTTTGGCCCTCGTTCAGGAAGGGGCTGATTGTGGAGTACAGTACATGTTGTTGGGCTTTTTTTATTTTTTAATGACTCATATTTTGGACCTTATTCCTGTTTGCCTTTCAACGCCAAACAGAAATTGCTATTCAGGTCAAACTGCTGGTTTGGTACTAATAGAAGCAGACATCAGTTTTGCCTATGCATTTCACAGCTAAGCAGTTTTCAGAGTGAAGTTCCCTCTCTAGGCTACTGCTGACATTTAGCTGTGGCTGTGTTACACCAGCTTCTAGCGCTGCCTCTGCCGCGTCACTTGCATGCACACAGAGGTGGGACATAGCTGGGGAGCTGCCTCTCAGATGCAGCTACTGGTTTTTGTTCACGCAGGCTCCGAGTACAGCATCTTCACCTTCCAGTTCCTGCTTTCAGGCCACCTCCTGCTGCTGCTGCAGTGTCCTGGCTCTTACCTTCTCAGTTCTCCTTATCCACAGGCTTGATCCCACCTCTTGGCCTGTCCCTGGCCACCATGGGCTCTGCTGTATTCTGCCTCTATGAAGAGCTATTTCCTAGCTCCCACTCCTTGGGCTCTTGCTTACTGCTCCCTGGTGAGTGCCAGCTTTGGAGAGGAGCCTCAGCACACACCTAAGCAGAGCTTTTCAGCCTGTGTTCTGCTCTGTGCCTTGTCTCAGACGCCGGTATGCCTCCGCAGTGAGGTATGCTGCACTGCTACCCTGGATCCAGTGCCTTTGAAGCAACACATAGGAACAGGAGACAAGCAAGACCAGGTGCCAGAAGTCTGGCAGCAGCACAGAAGCTGCTACAGGGCGCTCATCCCTTCCCATCAGGTAACCGAGTGAGTGGGGGTATCTCCGTGCAGCATAAAGTCTGCACAATTTAAGCATCTTCCCCTTACAAGAGCTGCCATGACCTATCAGATGGTGCTGAGTACGGAAATCATTAGATAAGAGTAAGGGCATGCTGGTTTGATGCCTGGTGGTGTTAACTCCACACATACAAGACTTCAGTGAATTTCCTTCACTTCTTGCCAGCTGGGTATCTGGCGCTCCACCTTTAACTCGGGGCACTGAGGCTTTTGAAGATCGATCTTTATACCTCTTTCTGCACAGATACTCAGATCCTGAGCTACAGCCAAAGGTGTGGGCTGAAGGAGAAAATACAAAAATGGCTTTAAGCCACCTTTGAAGTGCTGCTGGATCTGTGTTATTTTGCTTGCTCTGGTTAAAATAAATAAATAACGCTTTACCTTGCAGAATAGCCAGCTACGCTGGTTAGCAGTTATCTCAGGGCCTCTTCTACCAGCTAAGGTTGAGAAGGCTGAAAGCACCTCTTCAGGCTACTTCTTTCTTCCTTCCTTCTTTCCTTCCCATCCTCCTCAGGCTTTCCTGCAGGCAAGAGGAACCTTAAAATGACTTCTTGTTCAGTTCTGAGAGGGTTTTGCTCACGGGAACAGCGTGACTGAGCACTGCATGACAATTAGATTTGTCTTTGCTAAACGTAGACAACAAGATGGTTTCTGTGAAATTTTCCAGTTGCTTTCAAAGGGATCCTCTTTCACAGTGCATGCATGACATGCAATCCAACACTGCAGTCCTTTTTCTCTGAGCCGCTCTGGTCTTCCCTTCTTCTATTTGTCTTTCGGTTTTGTGCTTGGTTTTGTTTGGTGTGGGGCTTTCCCCTGGTCAGCTATTTTGCCCAAGCTTTGCATTCAGAGCAGTTGATGCCACCCTGAAACTCTCTGGTAACAGAAGGATGTTCTTACGTGTTTTACTATTTTTTTCTTCTTACCACTCATCGGTTTGCACTGATATTCATGCTCTGAATTAACAGAAGTTAGTTGCAGCACCCACATTTCATCATAACTGTACATATGGTTTAGCTTTCACAAATAACAGGGATGAGGTTTTCTTTAGTAGCTAGAAAGAGGTATTTTTACTAAGACTTAGCAGCAGACCGTTCAACCCAGAGCTCATGGCCTGTCAGTAATACGGATTTATGGTTTTGTACTCTATTGGAACTAGTGTTGGGACTGTTCTTTTGCCCTTCCTGCAAGTGGCTGCAAGAAGTGAAGGGAGTGGGAAAGACACACAGCTGGACAGGAACATTCCCTCCCTCCCCATGAAGGCCTTAATGGCGGTGAAGGACCCTCGCGGAGAGGAGAGCAGGCAAGCATCCTCTGTGTGCAGGTGCCATCCATGCTCACAGCCCAGATGAACTGGCAGAGCCGTCTGGGCTCCAAAGCAAGTATTTCCATCCCATGGGAACAGGCTCGCCTCGCTGCTGTGATCACAGCACAGGAGAAACAAGGTGTCAGCTTCTCAGCATCCCCAGAGCAGCAAATACTGGTGGCTGTCTGGTGGGGAAAGCAAGAATACGCTGCTCAGTGCCTCAGAGAGAAGAGGTAAAGCCTACAGCCCCAGTGACAACCTGAGCCTAGAGATAAACCCTGCTGAGCCCTTCCCACCACTGGCAGCCCTGGCAAGCCTAACCCTCTGCTGCTGCATCCGCGGGGTTTGCTAAGTCAGGACCTCTCCCCACAGCTTCCCGCTCTGCTTCTTGCGTGACCCAGACAGTTTTCTCTCCCCTGCTTTGCAGAACCACCCCACCTTGCCCAAACACGTTCCCACCTTCACTCTTCCTATAGTGTTTTCAGAAACGTGCACAGGCTGTCCCATTACCCTCACCTCACTAAGTGGAATTGGACTACGGAGGTCAACCAACTGGGATCGCTTTCTGCCCAAACTGGTTCACCTGGATGCTGGTTCCCAGCCAGCCTCCCCATGAGGTAGGAGAGGGGCAAGGCAGAGGGAAAAGCAGGAGAAATTGGGAGCAGCAAGACTTGTTCTGAAAGAATTAAGGAAAAATGCTCCAGGCAAGGAGGCTGGTGTGGGCTGTGGTTTCTGCATCGGTCGGGGGAGCTGGGGTGATGCACAGCTGGCAGACAGCCCTCCCCTCCTCCCCTGGGCACTCCCCATTCCCAGGGCAGCTTGGAGGCACTGGGAAGGTAGATTAGGGGGAAGAGGGCCCAAGGAGCTGGTTGTCAGGAGGGTTCTGCCAAGAGAGGACTTCAGAGTCTGGCAGCACCTAAGGTGGATGCAGCATGGGACAGCAGCTAGCACTTCTCCTTCAGCAGAGAAAGCCCTCTTTCAAGTTCTGTCCTGCTGCTGCTGTGTTCATTGGTCCTCATCTGCTACTGGTGCTTTCTGCAAAAATTTGTTCTTTCCAGGCTGGCTAGCAAGGATCCTTCCCATTTCCCTATGCTCAGCCCCTGGGTGCTTGAAGGAGCTCTCCCTGCAAAGCCCAGGCTCAGCCTGACACTTTTAATGACCCCTAAAGCCAGTGTTTATTTCAGAAGCTGTATTTGTGACTGCATATGAATTAGATACAGATTGCTTAATTTGCATAGGTGCCAGACACAGAGATGCACAGAACTTGGCAGGTATGCCCAGATGCAAGGGGGGTGGGCAGTTGCAGGATGGAGGAGATGGGACCCATGTTCCTGTTCCTGTGGGGATGGCTGCTAGCAGGGCAGAATGGGTTTACTGGAACCCAGAAAGCTTCAGATCAAAGCTGTGAAAGGGTTTTTAAAGCCATTCTGCTTTCTGCCTGCACTGCTCCAGCACTCTCTTATGCTTTGCTTTAAGCAAAAAATTTCCACTGTGCAGGAAAATTTCATTTTACGTGTGCATTATTATGCATATGAAGAAGCATGAGGTGCTACAGGAGGTTTTGGCAAATCAGCTGAAGGTAAGACATCATGGTTAGACTCTGTCAGGTTTAGCAGTGACAGATACAAGTTGCCTACCACCTGTCTCTTCCACCTCACTGCCAAGGGTCATCGCCTCTGAGCCAGCGGTGGCCAAAGCAGGGACTTGCTGCCTCAGCCCGCACGGTCCCCAGGCCAGACTCAGAGGCAAAACTGCCCTCATCAGCATCTGCTTTCTGGGGCAGACAGCACTGGGAGAGGGGTGCACCAGGCACGGGGGAGGTAAAGCATTAAAGATTGCTGCAGACCCCATCTGTCACAGCCCTTAGAACACATTCAGTCCCAAGACAGAGGTTTCCATTGCAAACCAAGCAGCTTTAGTTTGATGCTATTTCACAGGGTCTGCTTCTAACAAACCAAGTACTTGGACAGGCACCCTCTGCCAAATCTAGCTAGGCAGTTTAATGCGTTAACACAACCAGCTTGCTACTCTTCCCACTCCAGAGCAGAACAGGATGGGCACCACACCTTAGCCCTCTGCGTTCACAGCCCGCTGTTTTCTGCTTAAGCCAGTAATAAAGGTGGGCTTGTGCTAAGACATCAAGCTGTAGGCAAGGATGTCCCTCACAAATGCTTGAATCCTGCTCTGCTACCTGGCAAAAGAGATGGTAACCTTTCATGACTGTGGTATCTTCAACATTTTTGGACAAAGGTGACATTCAGAACCAGAGGTCAGAGCTGCTGAACAGAAGAATCAACGTTGGGCTCAAGATGTCTTAAGTCACATTGTCTTCATGCCTACAGCTGATTCATCTTGAGCTTTCGAAGTGGGGACATGGCAGAAATTTGCTAAAAAGCCAATGGAAATTTTACCTGTAGGCAAAAGGCAGATGGTGAGTAATTATTGTGAAGATTATTGTGAAGGTACCTGTTAACAAGTGAGGTTACTTACATCCTCTTTGTTTTCATCACTTCTCTTTGTTAACCAGAAGGTACATCGGAAATTCTGCTCTCTGAGGATGACAGCAGATTGGGGATGTGGTTATCTGCCTCCACTTACTACACTCTCAACACTCCCTCTCAGAGGCTGAGTGGGATGGCTAGAAAACAAGGAGGATGTGGTTTCTGAATTCTGAATCATGACAGTTTTCCCCCAATACTCTTATCTGTAGTAATTAAAAAATTCCAGCCTACTAATTAGACTGTAGCTGGTCTCAGGCTCTGTGGGCATTGACACCAGCTTCTTAAATTTCAGGACTACCCTGAGTAATCAAATTAATTTTTTTTAATTAACAGTTCTTCTAAACTGATACTCAATCAGAGGCCAAGCTGAGCAACAGCATTTTAGAAGTTGGTATGTTACTTCCACTTCTGTTTCCATTTCTTCCCCAGGGAGCTGTAAGTCCCACACTAACTCTTTTTGTAAAACCTTGTAGTGGAGTCAGACACAGCCTGCACACTGGAAGCAGATAATGTGAGTGAAAATATTCCAGAGATTTGATCTTTGCTGTTTCAACCCACCTTAGAATGGAGGATGGATTAGATGACCTCCAGAGATCCCTTCCAGCCCTATTTTTGCCAGTCTTCATAACATCTATGGGAACATGATGATCAAAAAGAGGTGGGTGCCTCTTGCTTACAAAGATTTATTTCTAACTGGTAAACTGATTAGCTACATGTGTAGTAAAAAAAACCCCAAACCCAAACCCAAAAAACCACCAACAAAAAAACAACCCACAAAAAACCTTAGGAGGCTTCCAGAAGTTTAAATATATAGCTCAGAATAAATGAGCTCTGTTTTAGGCAGTAGTTATGATTAATATTTCTTCTCAGACCAGTCTGGAGCACTTGGAAGGGAACTTGTGTCAGTTTGTCAGTTGTTACCCTAGTCCTGCCTGGCCGGGGGTTCAGCTGGTAGGGGGGTCCCTTCCCTCCTGTGCCTGGGTAACAGTGAGTGAATAAAGCAGCAGGAGATGAGCGCTGGTTCCTGCAGGACCATGAGAGGCCCTTTTGGAGACCTCTCAGCAGACTTCAGTTCTGTCTGGAGACAGGATTATCTTGGTCCCCGACCAAGAGCAAACAGGGATGGACGGCATCCCCCAGATGCTGCCTGTGAGAACTTGTGCTGCCAGCCTGAAGTTCTGCTGTGCTAAGCACTAACTCCAGCAGTACATACTGGAGCAGAGATTGGCATAATACCCGATCCTCTAATGTGGTTTGACACCAAACTCAATCATACATTTGAGCTTCACTTGGTTTAATGATGACCTTGTCCCGTGTTTTCTCAAGTTAAAGATTAGCTGACACGTATGAACTGGTAGTTACTGTAATATAAACCTTCTTTCCAGCCACTGCTAAGCTTGTCCCTGAAATTTATCTTCAGGCTTTGGACCATCCTTACCCTGAAAGCTGAGCAATACTAAAACACAACAATCTCAAATACTGTCATAGCACATCTTAAACTGCCTACATACACCTCATGGAAAAATCTGTCAGAGGCCTTACTTAGAAATGCTTTGGTTTAGGTGTGTCATTCTATTTTGTTTTCTTAATACATTTCTGTGAAAACAGGGTTACGGTTTAGGATTTAATCTTCTCTGTGTTCCAGACTTCAGTCATCATGTCTGTCCACATCAAAATTAGCTGGGACATCATCTTCACAGTGCACACCAGATTTGAAAATGATATCTTTATCGTTTGGCTTTTTCTCCATAAAGTTCTAAAACCTAAGCAGAAAATAATGAAAAGAGCCTACCTTCACTTCACTGGTGTGTCATGCTCAAAGTTTTCTCATCCTTTAAAAATTTTTCTTTGTGTGAATTGATTTTGCAGTATTGATCCTAAGAATACTGTCTGTAAGCAGTCCCGTTTTGAGCAATATGTTAAACTGTAAAAAGGACCTTGGTGCGTGTATCTATTAAAAAAAAAAAAAAGGTAGTTCTTTTATACAATCCCATCACCGTAAAATTAAGTCAATGAAGAGTTAGAGCTGATTACAATACTGCACTTGTTTTTCCTTTCTATGTTCTCACTTTCTAAGACAAAAATGACCCTGCAGTTGCCTTTCCCAATGCACAACACCCATTTGAAACTTACTGGGAAAAACCACCTGTGGTGGTTTTGGCCCTAACCAAAGGCCAAATACCCACCAAGCCACTCGCTCACTTCACCCTTCAGCCAAAAAGGGGAATGGGAGACTTAGGATTTGAGATAAGGACAGAGGGATCACTCTCCAATTAGTGCAATGGGCAAAACAGACGCAGCACAGAATAAAGGAAAGTGATTTATTACTACTTACTACAACTAATACACCCCGTGAACCAGAACGGGATAAGAAGCGGCCAGGTCTTAAAGCACCTTCCCCCCACCCCTCCCTTCTTAGCAAACTTAAAACTCATCACAATTTCACTCCCTTCTTCCCCCCCAACATGGCGCGGGGAGGGGCAGGGAATGGGCAGTGGGGTTCCGGTGATTCCCAACAAGCTGCTTTTCTTCCCCAGATCTTATCACTTCTCCTTCCCGCCCCCCCTCCCCACCTCTTCCCACTCTTGACTTTAATGATAGATTTGCTCCCTTCTTCCCTTCCGTTCACAGTACAGGGGGGGCAGGGAATGGGGAGTGGGGGGTTTCAGTCCGTTCCTCCCAAGCTGTCTTCCATCTCAGCTGTGTGGGGGGGCATTCCACATACACACCCCCTTCCCCTGCAGCACCGTGGGGTCCCACCCATGCGAGAGTCGTGTCCACGAACATCTACAGCGTGAGTCCTCTCTATCGGGGAGTCATCCCCTCACCACAGGCCTCTCAGCAGGACTCTCCCCTCCATAGGGTGCTGACATCCGGGTCCAGACCCCCCGGCCTGGTCTCCCGCAAAGTCGCAAGTCCCTCGGCAAACCTGCTGAGGTGTGGATCAATCTTCACAGGGCAGAAGTGTCTCTGCTCCCCGTCCTCATCCATGGGCTTCGAGGGGACACCCATTTCACCATGGACTCCACCACGAGCTGCAGGGGAAACTCTCTTTCTGCATTCTTCATCCCCCCCCTCCTGTGGGCCTGGCCTTGGAGTCTGTGCAGCTTGTTACATCTTCTCACTCCCGCTCCGGTGGCAAAGTGCCCCTGCCAGCAGGTTTTTTCTCCTATATGTGATTCCCAGAGGCGCTGTGACCAGCTCTGATAGGCTTAGTCTCAAATTTGTCCTTGAACGGACCAATGTTTTCAAAATATGGGGCTTGCAGAAAGCTGTAACTGCGGCTTACAAAAGCCACTGAAGCAGCACAGCTACACAAAACTGCAACACCACCCCATAAATTTCCATCAGTAGCTGAAAAGCTGAGTAACAAAACCAGTGAAATATGCATTGTAATGACACATGGACCAGAAACCTAGTGGCTTATACCTGAAGATACATATTTGCCATGGGAAAGTGGATTTAAATTCAGTGTCAGAATGCTGTCACTTGCCTCACTGCCTTGTCTCCTGGTGGTTTTAAGGAGGTTGTATTTGAGCTATTTATAAAAAAAAAAAAAAATCCAAAAGAAGTAAACTCACTCTTTCCTCAAATCAATAGGTTACCTGAACTTTCCCAGGGAAAGATGGTAGGGAGGGCTGGGGAGGGCTGGTGTGGGGAAGAAGGGCTGTGTAGCTCCACGAGGCTCTCCATAGTCAGGGCAAGAACTGCATTTATGCATCTTTCCAGAATGATTTCTGAATGACCTATTCTCCTGTCTCTTATGAGTTGTCTGCTAATGCTTAAGGGTTCACCTACATGCCATTTTGGGGATTAATTTAGCTGTAGATCAGCTCAGAAAGAGGTAGCCCGATGGGTACAAGCTACAGGGATAGAAGCACCGTTAGCATGCATCCATTCTAACAGGGCATGAAGTAATTTTAATGATATTTGTAAGTTAAAAACATTACAAAATATGTTTAAATCATCCCTGAGAGAAGAGATAACAGATGAGTGAGCTATACTGCAAGAGCTGATTGGAATACTTAAGCGTTAATGTTGGTATTTTAGCATAATCTGCATTATAACTTAAACATAATTTGAGAAATCTTTCCATTTAGTTTAGTTGTGCCTAGTTTGCCTTCAGCTCCCTTGTCAGCGTGTGGCGGCTTAACAATAATTAAAGCCGAACCTTATGAAGTGCATTTATCCAAAATGATTTCTGAGAAACCTTAGCTGCCCACCAGTTGCCTCACCCCACTTGGTTTCACAGGTTGGGATTCATCCTCCTCATCAGGGTAAAGAGAACAATTTAGATCATTTCACCTGAGGTCTCAGTTAGGACTTTTTACCCCCGTGAAATGCTCCAAGAATTAAAGGATGACAGAAAACTCCCTCAAATCACATTTTAAAAAAGCCTTTTCCAAAAGTGACTATGTTAGTAGACTTTATTGTCACCAGAAAGCCTCTGTTAATCTTACAAAGCATCTGCAATGAATAATCTCCCCCCTCCCCCATTCTTATTTGCTGCCAGAAACAGCTTATAAGCGCTCGGTTGAAAACCCTGCCAAATCGTGCTTTTAGGCACACGGTTGCAAATAGAGGGTATTTCTACTGGTTTTGGTAGAATCCCTCCAGATTTACGTGGCTGCAAGGGAAAGCCAAATTCTGCCTGTGCCTTTCCACACCAGCTGCCGCTTGGTGCCCTGGTCAGCACCAGGACTGCTGCCTCTGGTGACAGGGGCAGGCAAGTGCTTGAGCCGAGCCTGCCCATCGTTTGACAAAGTATTATAAACAGATCTGGACAAATATGTCTTTACAAACGAAACCGGTCAGCAGGCTCCAGGCTTCTATTCTCCTGATGCATTTTACAGGAAATAATATCAAGTTAGCTATTATGAAACTACCCCCTCCTCACACACACATAATTGCTTCCAGCTTGCTGATTATTACCCTTCCCTTAACTGATAGAGTGAGAAGAGAAATAAAAATATCTCCATACAGTGGGCCAAATCCTCATCTGGTATAAATCGACATAGCTCCATCAAAGTCAATAAAACCATGTTGATTTACACCAGTTGAGGAGCTGATGCACTATAATTTTTTTACTTGCTTTTAAAAATAAAACCTTATGTGATTGTGTAACCAACGTTGCAACAGAAACGAGCATTTTCCTTTGTGAAGTCAAACATGTGCCCTCCCTTTGACTTTCAAACATTTTCACTTAGATAGTCCTTCCACAGCCTTTTCCACCCCCCCCTCACCTTCTGGCATAACGCTCCTACCACCTCTTTTATTGGGCCAGCATTGTGAGCGAGGTACAAGCTGGGCTGAATGATGATCAGAGACAAAGTGATAATTCTGTGGAGTAATGAGGGTAAGGAACACAACACTACCACTCCTCTTTTGCACACAAGAGGAAAAAGGGGTAAGAAAAGCAAAAGAGAAGAAAATTAGTTCTCTGCTGACGTTCTCTCTGATCTCCACACCACTTTCCAGTTAGCTGACACACATTAACAGCACCAAGCAGTCAGTAGTTCCTAGCTGGGAGTGACAGTACTGTAAACCACTATATTTTTTTCTTAAATAACCTTTAAAATAATATGATGAAACTTACTACAGGTTTACTAAAGCTGATAGAAACTGTGTGCTCTGCCTGGACAAACTCAGATTTCTAAAGTCTTTCTTCAGTCTTCACCAAGGGCTGTCAAACACATGGTGAATTTTTTGGGAATACTCTTTGTCTCTTGTTCTGATCAAGAGCACAGAGAGATGTTCCATGGCAAATCTTTTACATCCATTGCAGGGGTTGTAGGCATTTCAGTGTGTCATATTGTCAAAGAAAGATCTGGCCTTTCCCAAAACCTGATGTTTTTGGTTTTTTTTTTAACTGGTTGTTTTGATTGATCCATATATTCAGGAATTCATTATATTTCCAACAGCATCCTGAAAAATCAGAACAATTTTATTGTTAATGCTTTTGTATTTGTACTGGTTCAGCAAAGACTTTAAAGATAGCTTTTATTTATTATATCTTGGTGTTTAGCAGTTCCTAATAGCATGCTGGTAAATTTATTAAAGTTAATGGGGATATTTGTAGGATCATAGCTGTTAATTTCCAATAGGGTTTTTTTGTTGGGTTTTTGGGGTTTTTTTAATGCTCTAACAGATTAAGGTGTAATAAAAAAATTGCAATAGCATGCATTTCCAAATGATTTTGTACAAAATCTGGAGAAGGTTAAAATACAAATTCCATCACTTTGAATAACATCTTGAAAATTATGCTATGAACCTGAAGTTCGGTTGCAGACTGAACCAGAACTCAGTCACCTTCTGATCTCTGTTTTGATATGCAGTTTTTAATTCATAAAACACATTCAGAATTGGCTGGAAAATGTTTTATGGTAAGACTTGAAAATTTCTGTATTGGTAGGTACCACTGCACTACTTATTTTGATTTGGAAAAGATTCCTTATCTCTATTAAAAACCACACACCCTTTGGTTTTGGGATCCTGCTTTTGCTGTAAGAAACGCTTTGGACCACAGCCTTTATTTTGTAATGAGGGTTTGCCACCTGGCTGACTGAATGACTGAGATGCAGAAAAATCCAATTCAGATCCTTCATTACCTGTTTCCATGGCAAGATATGACTTGAAAACACAATCTACTCCCTGGAGAAAACACTGGTTCCCCAAGCACCCGGTAAGCAGGTATTTATAGGCAGGCACTCTCCAGGTCTGGGCAGAGGAAATTAAAATAAACCACACACAAACTGGCAAACACTTCCCATTCAGTCAGGGTTGAAAGAGTGGACCTGTCTGTAAAGAAAGGTGGTGGTAGATCTTGCCAAACAGCGCTGTCACTCGTAGGGTGGGACAGCCTTGCGTAACACGGGCAAGAAGTGTCAAGTCCTGCTGGGGACAAACAAAAATGATTTGAAAAGTCGGGTCCTGCCTTCCCTGGTACTCATGGGGACAAACAAGTCACACCACAATGAAACCGCACTGGAAGGCAAGGAATCGGAAAGGGTTTTACTTAGCTAGAAAGCACAGTCCTTTGTAGGGCTGAAGTTCAGGCTTGCTGACACTCAGGAGAAGGTTTCTGGGGCTGTAGGGGGCTGGCTTTCAAGAACCCAGAGCAGTCAAGAGCTCTACAAAGCTGACCCCGTTTCCTACGCGATAGCAAGAGCAACAGTCGCATGCCATTGTCCACACTTGCAGGGCTTCAACTTTTCCTCTTTGAGGAAGTTGTGTCAGCTGGTATTGAGATGGAGGATTTGGAGACCATTTACTAGCGGGTAGGAGACCAGAGACCCAGCCCATGCAGTGTCCTGTTTTCAGGAGCTTGGCTTCAGCTCTGATTGATTGCTGAAAGTTCGCTCAAGCAGAGTGCTTCCAATGAAACGCTTCAAGCTCAGACCTTGTTTCAGCAGAAAAGGCAAATCTAACCAGTTCCAACCCCAAGGTTCCTTCTTCCAAGCATAAATCAAGTATGGGATAGGCGTAGAAGGTTTAGGTAATGTCTCAGACATGCTTTTCTTTTTATCTACAGCAAAACCTTTATTTTATTCCAAAGTATGGCAACAAAGATTGAAAAAAAGCAAGGCACTGCCTTGCCTTAAGCATGCTGAAACTTTGTGGCATCTTTAGACTAGATTCTTGGCTTTGGAGACCAGAGAAACCTGAAAGTATACTGGATATGAAGTCAAAACAGCTTGTTACCCAACTTGCTTTCTTCCAGAAAGTATTGAAATATTAAGAACACAGGCAAATAACGCTTGGATACAACTCCCTTTGTTTGTGTCGAGTTGCATTTGTTTGTCTGCAGCCAAACTGGGTGGATAATTTTGCATTCTTTATCTTAGTGGTGAATTGTGTGGCTCTGAAATTTGAGTAAGATAAGATCACAAACAAGTGAAAACATGTGTAGGCTGAAAAATCAATATGTTTCAAAGTAACAGTTGAGAAACAAATTATTCCTGTACTAATACCCTGAAAACTAGGTTTAGGGAATTCTGCTAGGGCTGAAGGTGCTACTAACAGCTAAAGCAGTGTTACAAGGAATCTGAGCTCCCTTCATAGTTAGATGTTAATCATGCCAACACTTAGAAACAAGGAACTCAGAATGCTGATAATGTTAAACTGCAACATTAGGGATTTTTGAAGCTTCTTGATCTTTGCATAATAATTAGATCTTAACAACTGTAATTCTTTTTAATCATTCATGCTAAGGTCTGCTCTTTCCTTTTTACTCTGAAATTGTCTAATATTTTAGTTGAGTTATTCAGAATAGCTGCCCTCTTGCTAAGATGTTCTTATTTTACAGTTCAGGACCCAACGTCATTGTCACCAGAGTGGCAAAATTCCTGCTAGCTTAATCACATTCAGACCTATACCGTGCCCAACATCAGAAAGCCATTAATAACTAGCTTGTACCAACCAAAGTCTGTTCTGTCAGTGATGACATGTCTTAAAAATAGTTTCCTTTGAACGAAATCTACATTTCTGTACTGAATGATTACTTGCTGGGAATCACTCTTTGGGTGACCCTGACACTTTGCTGAAACAAAACACTCATTGCACTTGAGAAACACCTGGACAAGCCATGCTTAATATGATACAGTTTAAGAATAATTGAAGGCAATAACTGAAAACTGTAGGCCAGCAGCAATATAGATTTCCTTTGCCATCAGAATCTGACTTCTCTTCTTTCAGCCCCTGCTTCACTTAGGGTATTTAGGAATGGTATTGGACTCAAACTCTCAACTTTTCAAAAATAATCCTCAGAATACCCAGTCTGTGTCTGGTACATAATTCACAAGGACAGAACTAAATATCTCCCGTTTATATTTCTCTCTATATGCTGAAGTCTCCTGAGTGCTGGCTTTGTCTCCAAGCAAGCCACATAGGTACTATATACCTCTGTGTATCTATAGCACAGAACTCCCCAAATTCTCATCCCCTCACCAGATGACTGACCTTTTAAAAAAGCTACACGTGCAATAGCAGTGCCATCATCTCTGCAGGTATTTCTTTGGTCAACAGCATTTTTTAGAGAAACACTGTGTTGGCAGGAAAAGGGACAGGTTGTTGAGTTATGAGGCTGTGAAACGATTGTGGTAGGCAGGACTCAGCAGCTACGAATAGAGCAGTAAACCAAAATGGGTGTCAATTCAGTCCTTCAATAAAGCCTGAGTGACTCAAGTAGTGTGTTGAGGCACACCACACAGAGACTTATCTGCTTAGTTCTACATAAAAGTATTAAAGAACAAGGACAAAACAAGAGGGGGGAGGGGCAGGGGAAACAACTCAGAAATCAGCAGAACTACTTCTTCCCAGTGAGGATCATACCAACAGTGTTTAAGGTGGAGTTTGGACTAGAAGCCTCCACTGAGAATTGCAAGAAGTTCCCAGTCCAGTTTCTTTGTATTTTACGAGACAGGGAAGAAGTGCTGATTAAGGCAGCTATGCAACTTACTAAAGGAAAATCCTCACACATGATGTTAAATGGCAGAGGAAAGAGAAGAAATAAAAGAATGACCAACTTTTAAACCTATTTAACAATGACCATAAATATTTTTATCTGCATGCCCCTGAAGTTCCAACTTTATGTTCTTGGATGTTTTTAAACAGCTGTGAAATCACTCATTACTTGCCAGTTACAGTAGAACTTTAAATAATCATAAATCCCACAGCCATTCTAGAAGAAAAGCAAGTTGGCAGCTGAACATACATGTTACAAGGGATGCTTATGACTGGATGATTAAGAGCAGCAGTTGGAAGGGATCAGGGCTGGAAGCAAAGGTAAGGCCAGAGACAGTAAGTGGGACTGGGGCATAAAGCAGTGCTAAGAGCCTCACGCCTGTGGTGTGAGAAGCCACCATTGTTTCCAAGGGAGTGGAGCTTTCAAGCCTGGAGAATTGTGAATGAAACATTTAATCTGGTTAAATGTGGCAATTTCTGTTAAAATGCAGTCTGGTGCTATTCTAGGAAGGTTACTGTGTTGTGGATGGATCCTACCACTTACAGGGCAGTAATTCCTCACTCTGTCTTTCCAGTGCATTGCCAACTATTATCTCGCCATCTGGGATCCTTCTGGAATACTGGGAGCTTGTTTAGATCCCAGAACTGGTAACCCAGCCCTTCTGACATTTCAGTGATCCTCCAAGTCCCCCTCACTCCTCTAAGCCAAGGCAGGATCTGGTAGCCACCCCCCTGTTTCCTGGTGGGGACAATCTACAACCATGTAACCTGAGGGAACAGAATGCGTTCCTGGGGAGAGGTTGTGTAGTAGAGGTGAGAGGAGGTACATTCTGTTCCAGAGAAAGGGAACAGCACTTGGAAGAACAGGAATCTCACCCCATGAGCCTCTTTGGCCAAGCCATTCAAACATTACTCCTACTATAACAAGTCCATTTTCTACCCCAGGGTAATTACATTCAATGTGTGCCATAAGGCTCCTGTGTTGGAGCCTTAAACATAACCCACTTAAGTCCATCGCGAGTTATGCTATCAAACTGATGGCTAAAAACCCCTCTTAAGAGATGTTAAAAATATATATATATATCCAAAATAGAGTCTGGCATTAACAGAATACAAATGGAATTAATATGGTAATACAGATGGGGGCTTTATTTTTCTACAAGTTTAATGTGGGACTGGCTTGAAATGTAGCATAATACACATTACATGCTGTAAATAAGAAAACCACTCATGACAGAGTACCCAATGGCATCCACCATCGCAAGGTACTTAAAAATATTCACAAATACTATAAATACCTCAAGGAACTTTGACTTCTTCACACCCTCCCTCAATTTTTATAACATCAGAGTAAACTTTTGATGCACAGTGCTGCTCTAAAACTGGATATGACAGTCCAATGTTGAGCTGTGTTTCTAATTGATAAGGATGTGTCTAAAGTAATACTAGGAATTTATTTTTCCTAATGATAGGAAACTGTAACATGTTGAAAGCCACTAAAAAAAAACCCAAACAAAACAAGCAGCTGGAATGGGCAACATTAACAGAAATGTTAAAAATCTTAGATTTTTAAATCAGGCAGTAAAAAGCAAGGTGAAGTTCACCTTGTACAAATAACACTTACATACCACTTTCCTTGCAGAGTGTCAGAGCAGGGAGTTAGCTCAATCATTTGGTGCATAATCTTTTTCTTATCTTTTCAGGAGACAAAGTTCACACAAAGCGATAAGGAGATGGAGCAAATTAGAACGTGAGTGCTGAAGTGATGGAAAGAGTACTTTCCAACAGGTACCTATCTTGCCTTCTAATTTTCTGGATGTCATGTTTTCATCGCTCCCACTGCCTGGCCTTCCAAAAATCTGGTACTGATGAAAATCCTTCTTTGAGACAAGGTTTCATGCACCTGCAGAAACAGAGGAAAGGAGGTGATAATCACTTATGCCAGTGAAGCAGCTTTAAACAGGCTGAAATCGGCATCCTTCCCAGGTGTCCTTGTTCTGCTCCCTTCTCAGTCAAGCCTGCAAAGAGACTAGTTCCCATCTGGAGAACCTTAGCCTCCATCTCATTCTGGTAAGCAGGCCCTGAAAGTTTATGGTGTCTCTAGATAAGGGGTTTTATGTGTTACCTACTACACTTGAAGTGACTATGAACTTATCTCTGCACTCTTTAGGCTGCTTACTGTACTGGCAGCCGAACTAGTTAGAGGGTGTGAAGTCCTCTTTTCCTCATAACTGGCATCACCTATCTCTTAGATGCACATTGAGTGTTTCTCCCACTCAACATCTGATTGTCATAAAAGGGGAAAATAACATTTTCTTCCTGGCTTTAGAAGTTATTATTGGAATCTTTGAATTACTGCATCTATCAGGAGGACAAAGGGGTAGTACCAGCCCTAGCCCTTCCTCTAAAGTCTTTGTAAATAAACAGACAGTAAGAAATGTCTTGTTCCCAAACCCCGTGCTTGGCCCTCAGGCCCATTCTGTGCCCTGTAGGGCTCTTTCTCTCTCTTCCCTTTCTTCTTCCTTCTCACACAGGGTAATACCCAGGCAGCCCCAGGCTTTGTAGTGAGCTGTAAAAGGGCAAAGGTTTTACATGACTCTAGGCAACAGGAACACAAATCAAAATTTCCATCCCCTTGCTCTAGGCAACTGCTAGACAGAGGGCTGGCTTTTTGTTCTGTTTTGTTTTGGGGTTGTTTGGGGTTTTTTTAGCTCCTGGAGGCAGTGCCTTTGCTCTTAATTCATTCACATCAACTATGTACTGCCTGGACTACTTGCTTGGGCCCTCTGATTCATTCCATTGCCTTGGATAGCTGCTACCTCAATGCTTCCAGAGTTATCACCATAAAAGACATGTATCTCAGAGCACCCTCAGTTAGCCTGAAAGAAGAGGCAGTAGGACAGCCAGCTGTATAAATCAAGTGTATGACTGTCAACAGATTAAAAGCCTTTTGATGTTGATTATTAACAGTTTTCAACATTGCAAAATGTTGACTCTTTTTTATTACTCCACAAATTCTCATTACTTCCTCACCAGACAGAAGCTTGAGAGTATGTTTGTATAAAACAAGCAACAGGAACTCTAAAATGATACCTTGGATGATTCACTGGAGACCAAGGAAAAGCTAACATGCCTGAACTCTATCAGTTGCCATTAATAGTTTTGCATTGCTGATCCTATCCTATCCTATCTCCAAAGATGTAGAATTAAAAAAAAAAAGAAAAAAAAAAGAAAAGAAGGAAAGGTGCAGTGAACATTTTGTTTAACTATCTTGGGGGTTGTTTTGTTGTTTAAAGAATTAATCAGCTGCTCCTGGCCCAGGGGGAGCATTCCTGAGGCAGAGAGGCTCTGCAGAGCAGGTACAGGCTGCCTGTGCCATTTGTTTCTTTGCCTGTGTTCTGGGTGTCAGAGTTCAGAAGTTGGGAAGTGCCAGCTGCCTCCGTGGGTCTGTGCCCTGCAGAGCTGTTCCTGGAGGAGTGAAAATAGTTATGGCTGGGGCAGTTAAGCTGGCTCTAGACCTGTTTTGAACTATTGGAGCAGAGCCAAGGACCTGGTTCAACTGATAGAATTTGTTTTCAAGTTGCACAAGTGCAAGTAACCTGAAAGACTTGATTATTATTTTTTTTAGTACAATGGTTTAAGTTCAGATAGGATTATTTAAATAGCAACTACAATAGGAGCCATGTAAGCATTTTTCACTGTGCCTTAATCGCTTTCCCAGGTGGTGCATCCTTTCAGAACCAGCCTTTGGGTTCTGATCTTACAGCTGCTCAAGTGTTTTGACATACTGAACACTGCTGAATCTTTGAAGATCTGCCCACAAAGGGTTTGCGTGTGTATTCACTTACCCCTTCAGAAAAACTGCAGACTGTATTCCTCCATATTATTTTTATTGGGAAAAAATAATCAGGTTTCCTAAAGAACTAAAGAGTTATTTTAGTATGGTTGAACTTACAGGGGTTGCATTCCCTCCTCCTGGATACTGTTCCATCTTACTGCTCACTCTACATTTAATTTATTTAAGAGTTCAAGCACACTAATGAGCTTTTCCTCCCACAGGCCCTTTGCAAAGGCTTTGGAACATACTTGTGTAGGGGAAAACACTTATGTCTTCAAATACATGGCTATTGACTGTCAAAGAAATTAATAAATTAAATTGAGGTGTAACGAAAACAGTGTGTAAGTCAGCTGATAGGGCTGAATTTTTAGCTTTACTACTACTACTATAGGAGGAAAGCATATTATGTCACATATTCCAGACACTTCAAGGCAAATCTCCCTTTGGTGGGACAGGCATCAGTTGTCTGATACAGAATTAAGCAGAGTTCCTACACAGGTGAACTCCAGACGAAAAGGACTTAATTCCAACTACTGCTAAAACTAGTCTATGCACAAAGCTTGCCCTGGCTCATCTAGAACACTTCTTAAGCCCACTTAACTGAGTACCTTTAAAACCCTGTGTCAATGTGCTAATACTGCATTTACATCTTGTTTCTCAGTGTGTCCACCTGAGAACTCACAGGGCAGGAGCCAAATCAATGCCAACATAACTCTAGTTAAAATAGTTCATGGTCTGGTCTGCATGCAAACCTCACAGACTAGGTAGGACTATGTTTAAAAAAGGGTGTTAGCAAAGTTCCATCCTGCATTCCCTAACACTACGAAACAGTAACAATGTTCTGGGGCTTATTATCCTTCCCTGAATCCTTACAACTTGGTAGTTTGCAAAATAAAGGGACAGAATTTTACAAAAAAAAGGATGGTCACATGCACAAGGTCTATACACCATGAACATATGAAAGCCTAGCTATATAGATCAATTCTGGTTTAACTGAAGAAACAAAGTCCAAATTATTCCCAGCAGCATTTTGTTGTTTGACCCCCACTGGAACTGATTACATTTTACAACTCTCTGCAGAAGGACCTCTTCATTTCTGCAAGGTTTTATATGCACCGCACACCAGTGCTGAGTGCTGGACATGATCCACCCGGCTGGAGCATGAGACCAGCACAGCTTATGGCGCCGAACCCAGTGCAGCTCCTTCACCGTTGACTAAAGGGACAGCCAAACCTGGTGCCCATAGCCTATGTGCTTCAAAGCTTCTGCACGGCTCTGAGCCGAAGGACACTTCCTACCCGATTTTGGCAAAGGGGAAGAGAGTGGGGAGAGTGCAGCAGGCCTCCCTTGGGCATGGGGACCTACTTCGTGGTGGGCTGCCGGTGCCAGCCTCAGCAGTTGCCAAAATTTCCAAGCCTCCATTTGGAGACACACAACAGTTGCATGGTCAAGGTGACAGACTGCACGGCCTATCCACGGCAGCTTCACCACCGAGCCTTCCCCCTCGGGCAGCCCGCCTGGGCACCGTGTCTGTCAGCCTCCCGCACACCACCTGGGAGACGGGTTAGTCAAACCGCGAGGGCTTTCCCTAAAACACCGCCTCCCACCGCCGCCCGCCGCCCCAGCCTGCTCGGGTTAAGCTTTAACCAGCCGCCTTATCTACGGGC
>VZTU01010337.1:6858-123975 GCA_013400835.1 Zapornia atra
CCACCCGTGCCTGCCGGCCTCAGCCCGCCCGCCACCGGCGCTGCCACCGCAGCTACCCGGTCACCTCCCTGCAACAGTTGGGATGCCTGCCCGCCGCGGGGAGCCGGCACCGCGCTCCTGCCAGCGCCGGCGGGATCCACTGCCTTGCTGGCCCTACACCCTGGCCCTTTTTTTTTTCTTCTCTTTTTTTTTACCCCTTCCTTCTCCTCTATCCCCTGTTTGGCTTTGATTCGCTTTGGGTGAACGAGAAGGGCAGGCTGCTCGCTTCAGTCATTTTTCGGTGCCTCCGTACCCGCCTCGCGGTCGTGCTCCTGAGTTAAGGCGGCTCGGGGTTTGATAAACTCAAAACTTCAAAAACAGTTGGGTACCAAGCTGCCGAGGATGCTTGGGGGGTGTGGGGGGGTAGGCTGCTGCTGTGCCTGGACTCACTCTGCCTGGAGAGGGGTGGCACAAAACCTCCTTCTCACTGCTCGTGAAGGCAAATGACATAACTCAGGCGATTATTTTTAGCGGGTAGTATTTTATTTATTTCATTTATTTATTTATTTAAATCCCTCCACTCCCAACGCACCATCACAGAAAAATGCCGGTTTCGCAGGGGAAGCAAAAGCCAGCAGCAGCTCGGCTGTAGATTGCAGGCATGGTGCAGCCTGTGCCGCCGGCTCAAGTTAGAGCGGACAGCATCTTTCCCTGTCACTTGAGCGGCGCGGAGAGCGTGCCAGTCACAACCCAACAGGACATCTCACCGTGCTGTATATATGTCATAACATGTCGGAAATCTTCGTTTGTTGGAGCCGGCACGCTTAATTTACACGCCGGTAGTTTCCAACAGTCCTGAAGAACAGATGCGAAGGAGCGTGTGTTTGAGAGGGTCAAGTTCACCCAAGGAAAAGGAAAGGAACATTTGGGAATGGCAGAGGTGTGGCGAGCTCAGCCCTGCACGTTTTCTCTGTTGCCTTACGGAAACCCCCGAGATTCAGTAGTGCTTTTCGCTTTTTTTTTCCCTCCTTTTTCTTCCCCCCCCCCTTGAATGTCAAACTGTCAGCCCATACAAAAGCCAATGTTAATTCCTTTTAGTAGCTTCAGGGAGCCTCTCTAGTAAAATGAGAAGACAGATGCAAATACCTATTGTATTTGGGGAGACCTTACTCTTAACAAAGAAATAACTGTTACAGTGGATTTATTTGCATTTTATTTCCACTGTAACCATGTACAGAACTAGAGCACAGAACCACTCAGTATTTTGTTTTCTTTCTTTTCCTTTTTTTTTTGCTTTTGACAATGGTAATCAGCAAACAGATGTAAGGAGCATCGACTCACCAAGTACAGTAACAGGAATGTTACTGGTGAATGCGAAAACTCTAGAGAAACGGCTTCTATTCCTTCATTTTCTTGTGCCATGAATTGCATTCGCATCCAGTATGTGCACATTTACTCAGTCATAGGATAATAATGATAATGGATTTCTTCTCTGTACTGCTTTCTCCAGAGATCTGTAGTTTTATCAATAGCATAGTGACACGCAAATAAATGGTACTCGGAATCTTTCAGCTAGCAAACTTCTGCGTAAGATTTATCACATCAGCGAAAGAGCTATAACTTAGAAAGTTCTGTCAGTATTTAATGCTGCCTCATTTGTAATAGACAGAATTTGCCAACAAAATGATTATTTTTCATTTGCTGAGATAATGAACACCGTTGCCATTTGACTGTTTACTCTTACTGGTAACCTGACATCATCAGGCATATTTGATGCATTATTTCCAACTCTTTACTTATCTAATTAATTCCAGTATCTCTTGTGCAGAATAGATTGCGTCCTTTGTCCTAATTATTCTTCTGTTTGTGGGCAGAGGCAGGCTCAGGCAGCTGCCTATCCAACCCTGTGGACAGACCTGTGGGTCAAAGCACAGCAAAACAGGAGGGAGGGCTCTCTGCTCCCAATACTGGAGCATCCGTGGTGATGCAGGACTACATTGCTTTGTGTCGGCCAGAGTCACCGCGGGAAGGGGAAAGGGAAAGGTGGCCATCAAGGTTTTTCTATGTAGATCCAGTTGTATAAAGGGAGAGGGGACCAAAGGCACCTGAAGTGAGTCCCCCCACCCCAGTGCAGAGACAATGAACTCCAAGTGCTGTGCTTGTAAATAAGCGTCCTGGGTGAAAGTGTGGGCTAGTCCCACCTGCATTCCTCAAAATGCTGCTCTGCGGGCACGGCCAGGACAGAGTACCTATACGGCAGCGTTTGCTTATCTTTCCTTTTCAGAAGGATGACCTCTCTGAGGGAGAGGTTTTGCTTTAGAAGAGGCATCGGGTTTGACTCTGCACCTCCACCTACTAGCAGGAGGATGGGAGACCTAGGCGGATGTTTGTCCCAGGCAGGTGTCAGCTGCTCTCACAGCAGCTCTTCCGGGTTTCCTTACCTGCCATATCCCATCTCACCAGCCAAGGAGGCAAGGGAATGAACCTTGAACCACTTACCCTAGTCACATGGCAAGGGACAGAGATGTCCCCTTAGTAAAGGGATACAAAGTTTTGAGGCCTGAGCAATTGAAGCCTAGTTGGTACTGTCTAAAGTTAACCACTCTAACATCCAACTCAGTTACTAGTTAATGAAGTAACTTCTTTGGTGACATCTCTAAAATACTCTACTTTACAGTGCAGTTCCTTGTGGGCACATTATCAACCTGAGAAACTCACCGTCACCACCTACAGCACGACACCCTGTTGGCTGCCTGGGAAGAGATTTAGGGAGAGGGCTCAGCCTCACACCTGCGACTGGCCCAGATCCTCAGTGGCACTCCTGGAGCAGGAGCTGCCCTAGGACTCCCTGCTGACAGTATGCCCTGCTGACAGCATCTGCCAGCGCGATGCTGGCTGCTCATGTGGTGGTGGCAAGTCTTCCTGAATGTACTAGCTGCTCTGCACAAGGTCTCTCCTGCTCAGTAGCAGGAAGGTGTGTGCCTGCCTTATATAATAGGCTTGACTTGGAGACGATGCCAAGCATCTTTATTTTTTTAATTATTATTTTTATACAAATCTCTATCCGTAGTTCTCATAACTCCCCATAAATGCTTGCACTGTTCTGGACCTGCCATCCCAATATGGTGTCTCCAGCTAGCGTAATCCGAAGAAAAGGAGAAGTCTAAACACATCCCGAATCTCTGGCCTTGAATAGATCCAACAAAAGAAACCTCGGCAGAGTCTGGGATATACAAGAGATGCCTCCTTAGACTGAGATACTGTGGGAGAGCAATAACAAAATTTTACTCACTGCTATACCTGTTCTGTAGCTGAGCACAGGGCATTGGCATCCCGTGCTGTCAGCGTGCAGGACCTATCTTCCTCAAGATTCCACTCTCTCAACCTAACTGAAGAAAGTGTGCGTTTACCCCTGAAATTTCCAAGAAGTGCTTGGAGAAACAAAAAATAATTGGGATGTGTGTCGCAGACCATCCTGCAGAAGTTTGGATGATTATGTAAAGTCTGTACGAGTCGGCTAAGCCTAGCATCCCATCCTGTGTTAGAGCAGCCCCCTGCCATTGCTTAGCGGTATTTCCAGTTGCAGCTGCAGAGTTGTGAAGTTGAAGGCATACAGGCTCATCGGAAATACAGACCTAGGCAGATGGCCCAACCCCAGAAAATACCTTCTGATCTGGCTGGAATTTGAGACTCCCATCCTTTTGAGCCTTTTCATTCCTCTATACTTACAGTAAGTTAACTGCATCATACTACAAAAGACTTTTTTGGTTTAGTTTTGTTTTAATGAAAGGTTTCCCTTTTTTTGCAGAAGGATATCCTCCCTTCCACTTAGCTTATTGTGGTTATAACAATAGCACAGTGCTCATGTTTTTTTGGCAGAACCTCTACTTCAGGTGACAAGACACAGAGGTGAAAAGGGAGTGAAACAGAATCTGCCCTACTGAAAGGCACTGCGTTTGCAGTTTGTGCAAATCTGTGGGTGAGGGGTTTGGGTTTTTTTGAAAGAAACCTAACTACATATTTTCAGAGGGTGCGTATACATTGCCCCTCTCATAAGCCGGCCATCAGTAGCTCTAAAGACCTGATTAAATATCTATTTGAACATGCAAGCCAATAGTAAAATTGGGTATTTCTGTTCAAGGACACATTTATTTAAGACCAGCATAACTTCTGGTCACTGCAGAAAGGAACAGTTTAACTTCAAAATTTTGCAGCCCTCGTACTTGTCGTGGGTTTTACTTCTTTTCATTGCTCCTTAATTGTTATGTCCCTGCTGATGTGTGTGCCTGCACGCTCTCGTCTACAGTCTTCCCGGATTTCTTCACTTATTTTCTACGTGTGAGGAAACTTCAGTGAGGAAATAACTGTATTTATGTTCCTGTGTGGTGGTATTTCCAGTCGCTTTGGTGTACGAACACGGCATGCTTAAGCCATTATGGTCAGAGTTGGTGGAAATGGGGTCTGGGCAGTTCAGGAAAGTCAGAAGCTGTGTCTGTCATGATCCTGGCTAGCACAAGGTGCCCTTTATTTTATAACCCAGGCTACTTCCAAGTGCCTGGGCACAGGCAGTCAACTGTGCATCTAGCCATGGGTATAGTAGGTCTCCACCTTCTCTTGGTAGCTCCAGCGCTAAAAACACTCGTAGAGAAGCAGTCAACAGAACAAATAGTGAATTCTGCTTTAAAAAAAAATAACGGATGAAGTCCTGCTTTTAGAGCAAGGCTGTAAGATGAGGGGAAGAGTCCTAATACAAGAAAAACAAGGGTGTGAAAGCAGCAGAAGTGCAAGCCTGTTGTCATAGCAGCACAATGCTGCAGGGCTAAAATGTATCTTATGCGAAAACAGATGAGAATTAAGATACGCAGGTAAGATCTGGGCACAGCCGGGGAAGAGGGAAGATAAATAGCACCCTGCAAGGACAGCGTGAAAGCACGTGCAGAAACCCCCAGTGTCAGCAGCAGCTCCTCCTCGGCGTGGTTCCTGCGGGCGAGAGGGTTTGATCTCTCCTGCAGCACCGTCCAGGGGCTGGAAGCAGAAGTCCTGAAGTTGCCCGTGCCTGGGAGGACAACCGCATCATTCTGGTCCCCGCCACCCCTCCTGCCCTGCTCCAGCTGTGCTGGCTGGGATGGGATCCCCCTGCTCTCCCTCTTGCCTTGCACCCGCAGTGCGGTGCTCCCCTGCAGTGCTGCACCCCACGCTGCTGCCAGCCGGGCAGCCCGTGCTGGGGACACCCAGGGCTCCGTGTTGCTTTTCTGTCTTTCCTGTTTTTGAAGGTCAGGTTTTGCCTCCTGTCTAACAGAGCACACGGGGGACAGATTTTCTCAGTGAATGTTTGGATGTGTCTGAGGGGGGATGTCGCCCTTCTGAGCAAGCCTCTGGGAAAGCTCAGCAAGTGGGCAGGGCAGGCATTGGATGTCAGGGCCACTGGTGCCCCAGGCAGTGCTGCATGGCTTGAGGAGAGCTGCCAAGGCTCTCTAGAGACCACATCTGGGCTTCCCAAAAGCTGTGACTGGACCCTGTCTTTATTAAGTTGGGGTCTAGAGCAGGAGAACCCCATCTCTCCTACTGAAAGAGAGCAGGAGCAGTTGAGCTGTTAATTGTTGCAGCTATTGTTTTTTTCTGCAGCGAGGAAGGGACCTCTGGTCATGCTTCTACTGGAGGAACCTCTCCTAAAAGCCTGTGCTGTATCTCCAGTTCACTGAGCTCATAAGAATGGAGATGTCTGGAACGCGTGGAGGAAGCCGCCATAGAGCTGATGTGAGATGCACCACAGGAGCAAAGTTTTTTTCTTTCTGCCCCCCCATCCTGAAAAATCAATGTCAGAGCCATCTGCCAAGCTGCACAGGGGGGTCCTGTCCTCCAGCACCAGTCGGACCAAAAACTGGAGTGTGCTTCTCTTAGTGGGACAAACTCAGGCGGAATTGCCAGGGCAATGGTCAGAACAGAGACCATATAGATTAGAAAAGCTTCTACAGATCATAAAAAAAAATCATATCTAGCAACTTTCTGTAGCTAGCAGGAAAGCAGATGGAAATGGAAATGCACACACATCTGCCACGTCGAACACTAATGGTTGCCCTTCGGTTGATGACTTGTAGTTTGAACAATTTTTAGATTTTGTTTACATGAAAATTGTTCAGAGAAAATATAATTCACCATGTTTTGGACAGCTGGAAAAAAAAACCAAACCAACACAGTTCCAAAAAATACATAGCTTGCATAACTGGTATCTCAGTGTCTCTTCAGGAAACCCGACTGTAGGACTGCTAGGAAAAAGAGCCCAGGCACCCATAGCATTCCTTGCTGTGCGCTCTCCAGCTGCAACTTCCAATGTTTGTCCTGAGCCATTAGGATCTGTTGGTGTCCTCCACGTGTTCTTCTTTGGCCAGAATGGCTTGGTCAGAAGGCTGCTGCCCACCAGCCACCTCAGCCCTGTGCCTGTATTTGGGGGCTCCCTTGCCTTCCCTCTCTGCAACTTCTGATGAAAATACACTCTTAATAGTTTAATTCTGCCCATGTCTGCAGAGCCCACAGTGTTTTCTTTCATGAATTAGGCTGGGAGCTGTGCAAGCCTTTTCTCTCTCATAATGCTTTTACGTTTTGATTGAGGCTGTCTCTTGAAGTGAATAAAAAAGCACTCTGCAAAGATAGGAAATGCCAGAGATTACTGAGATCATAGAAAAAGTGGAGAAATTTATAGCAATCCATTAAAGCCTTTTTTTCCTCTTCATTTTCCTTGGCACAAGTTACCTGTAAGAAATACCAAAAGAGTAAACCAAAGAGTAAAGCCTGGACTTAAAATCATTGTCTTCATCCTGCTTTCCAGTTTTTCAGGCTTGAACCCAAAGCAGTGATGTGATTTTAAGCAGTAATAGATAATGAGTTAATTTATTTTTGACCCTTCTCAGGCTTTCCTCCATAACAATGAGATAAGACATACTTTTTTTTTTTTAAGTGAAAACTGAGGGGGTTTTTGGTTTGGTTTTTTTTTAAAATGACAATACTTCATGCTCCAAGGCTCAGAGAAAAAACAGACATGGTGAAAACAACAGTAAAAAAATTTCCAAGAGTTGTCAGCGCTGACTAGAGTGAAACTCATTTTTAGTTTGAACCACCAGATGTAGACCGAAAGACAAGATAGGAGTCAAATAATAGCAACAGCAGCAACAACAAAAAAGTAACAGGGCATTGCAAAGATCTTACTCCTGTTAGTAAAACATGTTTCTCTGTGTGCCAGAATCACTTGCAGCACGGGAGGGCATCCATACGTGTAGCTGGTTTTGCCTCGTCGGCCATTCATCGGCTGTACGTCAAATAACAAAGCATCGTCAGGTCCTTACAGTGACTAATGTCCCCTATAAAGCGCTGCACATCACCGCTCAGCAGCGAAACCAAACACACTTTTGCCATCTATATGATAAACAGAAGGTAGTTGTAGACATTTTTTTTAATACTAAAAATGGTGTCTGCGACCGCGATTCGGCTCCTGTGGGAGTCAGGATGCACTCGCTACCTGGGCTGGGAACAGGGGCTTGGCAAGGCTCAAGTGTCCCGTTGCATGCATCTCCCTCGCCACAGAGCTTCCCTGGGAGCAAGGCTGTGCTGCCAGCAAGGCAAGGCAAGGCCGGTGTGGGACACAAAGTGCCTGTCACTGGGTCCTCGTGCCTTGTCCCCTTTGCCCATAGGTTTGATCAGGGTGGCAGATTGTATAACTTGGGCTTAAAGGATTTCTGGGATCGGACCATTTTGCAAATGAATCAGCAGTTTCTAACCCCTCCCTGCTGGGATGGGATCTGTTTGCTTCGCAGGGAGGCTGCAGGCTTTTTTGTTACCTGATTAAATTGGCAAAATTCTGGTAATACCTGCTCACTTCTGAACTAAAGGAATTTTCAGCAGAGCAGAGCAAAGGGGCTAGGTGTTTTCCTCACCCCTTATTGTGGCTTCCTGCATTCTTTGCATGGATGTAAGAATAAAATAAATCTTTCCTTTCCTCCCTGAATATACATCTCTTAAGTACATCTCTGAATATACTTCTCTAAGTACAACTCCTTTGTCTTCAGGTGCAGCTTTGCTGCCACTGCTGAAAGTTGTGCCAAACTCTGTATGGGAAGGTGCTGTCTCGCAAAGCCTGATGTGGGGCTTGGCTACCCCAGGGCAGCCAAACTGAACCTACCCGGGGGGACTCTGACTCCCCAGGCCTGTCCTCCTGCACCCATGACAGAGGTAGGAGGACCATCAGCTAAAAACCGCTTGACAAAATCTTTGCAGCTGCAGCACTCCGAGGCCCCAGAGCAAATGGTTTAGCCCAGGATAAGTGAAGGGATTGTAGAGTTGGCTTCCTGGCACCCCCTTTTTGGCCTGTGGGCCAAACCAGCTGGCAAAGCAGTGCGATTTCACCAGCTCTCATCCGTCAGTGGCGGCACAGGAAGGAACATGGCATGGTGTGGGAGCGCGAGGCTGGCACAGCCCTCTCCTGGAGGTGCTTGCAGAAAGGGATTTGTCTCCTGGTTGAAGCCATCCTTCCTCTCTGTCTAAAATAAGTAACTGAGTGAGCACGAGACTTAGGGTAGGCAAAGACCAAAGCAAGATGTTACCACATGCAAATGACTAAAGGCTGAAGGGAGGGGAAACACTGCCCTAGAACCCTCTGGGGTGGTACGGGACACACACAATTTTTGGAAAAGAGAGGGGAATTGCAAGTGATGGTCACAGTTTAAACAATGATGAATGAGGGAGGTGGAAGTTACCGTTTCATGCCTGAGCACTTTCAGGGACAGCATGCCACTGTGGTAAGGGAGCTGAGGCGATGCCATGCAGCTCTCTCCTGCTGCAGTGCTCTGGCATCTCAGCAGTAAACTGCTTTTTGGTTCCTTGCACTGTTAGCTAGCTGAAAAGGCTGTGAGCAGCGAGCAAGCAGTGCATGTCTCCCTTCAAGAAAAAAAACAACATTCCTTCAGCTTTTGCTCTTCCTTTAAATCTCCCTTTCTCCTAATAGGATCAGTGAGGATAAGAAAACAGCTGGATAAATGAGAATCTGGTGGGCAGTCATTTGTCCCCGTGCTAGGTGCCAGGTTTATTCAGAATGTGGTTACTTGCTATTACAGCCTGCTGCACTGAGGAGTGCGATATGCATTATGCATTAGCATATTGCTAATGTGGTCCCCATTGCACAGAGATCTCTACCACCTCCTGTTAACAACCCAAAGTTTCCTGGGGGACCTCCTGGTGTACCACAGGCAAGCCAGGTCGCGGTCCGTGTAAGCCCTTGAACTCGTAGGGACGTGCCCGTGTGGCCTCTTGGGCCTTCTGGTGTCTGTAGAAGCCAATCGCCCAGCACCCCAGGTGTGGGCTGTGGGCACCAGTGGAGAATGCTGCCTGGCCACAGTTGAGCCCCCAGCAAGGCAGCAGAGCAGGGAGGGACACAGGGACGTGGGGAAGAGGCAGCGTCCCTGCGGTGCCAGGGCTGCCACAGACAAGCAAAAGGAGGGGTGGCCTGTAGCCATGCCACAGCACACCCCTGCCTGGCATTGAGGAGGCACAGTTTTGTTTTCTAGGCTCTGGTCTGAAAAAGCAAAGCGCAGGTCAAGCGATGTGTTTGACCCAAGGATGAAAGCCTGAGCCAGGCTTCTCGGATTCAAATCCTTGGGCATGCTGGGGCAGTGCTCAGCATGCTTCGAAGGGGTATAGGGAATGGCTGGTTCTTTTCCTCTTTGGCTGTTTTCCTCCGCTCTGGGGCCAAATGGTGTGGCCACTGGCAAAGCTCAGAGCACATCTCAGAGCTGCTCGATGCTGCGTGAGCTTGCAGCAGGCTCTGGGGGCTGCTCGGCTGCTGGGATGTGCCAGGAAGCAGAGCTGGCTGCCTGCTCCCTTCTCCTCCCCAAAGCCCTGCTGCTGGGCTGTGTGATGGGCATGTCCCCCCAGCACAGTGCCTGGTCCAGCCCAGCATGGCCTTGGAGGAAGCACCGGACCACTGCTGCAGAACAGGCTCCCGAGTCTCAAATGATCATTTCCCAGAAGAAATGAGTATTTTAGATACAACATTTAGCTTCTAGCCTTTTGCTAAAGATGAAGTAGCAGCTGAGACAGATGAGGTTATTTTATAACCTAAATATTAAAAGAAAGTGCTTCAGATGTAGAAGGAAGCAAATGCAGCATTAAGGGAAGGTAGGTAAATAGCAACACACATTGTTTGATAAAAGTTTCAGGATGGTTTAGTTCCTTCTGCATTCTGTCGTATTGTGAACCTAATACACACAGGAAATTCTTTCTGTTCCTCCTAGTTGTCCTCAGCTGCGCTTCTTTAGAAGTATCTGATTTTACAGCTATTGTCCATGAAAACCATATAGTAGCTGCCATTATAAAAAATGTAAAATCAGATACCTGTCTTTGATTTGGTAAATCAGGGCATTTTCCCCAAACCATGATGATACACGTTTGAATTCATACCCCAAAACAGCCCTTGCAAAGCAGGTCTTTGGAGAAACACACTGGAAAGACAGGAAAGATTCCCCGTTCAGGCTCATTTCTTTGGCATGTTCCTGCAAATCCTTTAACTTATTTCATTGTAGAAGAAAGTTGTGCAGAAACCCCTAATCTGTTGCACAGGAGTTAGGTGTTCTTTTAGCACAATGGAGAATTTTGGCCTTTCACTGTGGCCAGGTGTTGTGTTCTCCTAGTACCATGAAAAGATTTGTTAGTTCAGTTTATTCCTCAAACCTATCTTTCTAATGTCAATATTGAACTGTTGTTCTGCAGGAAATAAAAACTACTCAAATTTGGAAAAATGCGCCCCCAAGCTGCTAGAGAAACAAGTTGAGAATATAGGAATTTTGTTATTTTTGCCTATATGATGTCGTGTCATTCTGAGGAACACAGGCAGAGTCACTAAATTTATACAAATCAGAGATTATGGAATGTATTCAGAAAACAATCAAATTCGTAGTATCATACAGGTTTTTTTCCACTGCAAATAGGTCTGAAATACCACACAAAACTTCCCCAAACCCAGGATGTTAGCCATGATTGTTAGACTTTGCTTCCATTGCCACCAGGCAAGTGTATAAGCTCTACTGCTCTCGTGTACCCAATCTTTTTTTTTTTTAATCAGTGTTTGTCCTCTGAAGGAGCCAGTTCCATTAAGTATTTACCTAATCCCAGCCTCTTTATTGGGCATATGAACTTCCTGCCCTCTTCAGATCGCAGTGGAAAACAGCATATGCAAGCAGAATAAAAAGGAATTGTCCCCCCCCATAGCCAGTTTTCATTGTCCTGCTCAAAATCTGAAGGCAGAAAGGAACTAGACCCCCTTTAAGGAAAAGAAATTATAGTCCTTTTTAATTTGACTCTTCTGCTCCTTGGAAGATGTGTGGTCTCCCTGCTTTGCAGGTGAAGGGGAGAGCTGGGCTTCTCCTTCTCTTGTATCAGCCCAGGTTGTGTCACCACACCTTTGCAATGCTCCTACAACCATTGCCCGCTGCGTGAAAGGGACCAAATGATAATCCATACAGTTCCTCCAAGCAGATCCGGTGATTCACAGCAGTGTGCAGGGGCCCCTCGTATTTGGGATGTCAGGTACCCAACATGCCAGCTGGGAAAGAGCAGAGGGAGCCCCTTCCTGAGCTTTGTGGCTGCCCATGGTGAAGGGCAATACGGCTGCAGGGCAAGTCTACTCAGGCTTCTGGAGGTGCGTAGCAACGCCTTGGCCTCAGCAGCATCCTTATGGAAGGTCTGGGTACTCTCTGCACAACTGGAGCAGTACAGAAGGAGTTAAGTGGTGATGGTGGTGGGTGAGGCCTGCCCATTTTGCAAGGAAAATGTCTGAAAAAACATCTTGCACTCCGCTAAGGCTCCCAATATTAGCAAACTGTAATCTACTTCTGAAAAATACTGTAACCTCAGCCTTCTGGGGCTATTCCCTTACCGTCTTTTACATTTCTTGCTTCTGCTGAGTTGACTAAAACAGATTCATAAAAAGTTGCAAGAGTTTTCTACATTTTTTCAAGAAGAGAGAGTAATTTTTCTGCCCTTCTGATGCTCAAAAATAACTGAATGCACTTTGGGTCAGAGCTCGGGCACGGCAAATTTTGGAACGGTGCAGAAGGACTTAAAAAGGAGCCTGCCCTGAAAGCTGCTAGACCAAACGATAAGGGGTAATAACCTGCAGGCCTTAAAAATTAGGAGCTTCCCTGATTAACCATACCTCTTGGAGAGAAAGAGGAAACCAGTGTCAGTCTCTGCCACTTCTTCCCACTGTCACGCTTGCTGAGGATTTGATGGGGAAAAGAGGGCAATTTAATGAAAGCCAGCTACCTTATTCCTGCCATGCTGACAATCTCCATGCTTGGGACGTGCGGCTGTGACCTGTCCTTTACTCTGAGAGAGTGACTAGTCTCCAGCCGCTGCCAGCTGTCGACCCGTCCCGTACTGGGGGCACCCCTGCTCATGCTGCTCTTCCGCCCCTGAAGTTTGTCTGGTGAGAAGAGAGTAATTTGGCAATGCCAGGCATGACAGGGTCCCCAGACGTGGTCAGGCTGTAGCTGTCCCTTTTATGTTTGCAGAGATCACTAGAAATTGGAGGCCCAGGCCTATTTCTGCAGATGCACGTGACAGAGGTGCGAGTCACAACACACCTGAGTTACCAGCAAAGGACGTAGGGGAATAATGCCACTATTTTAATGCATGTTTCCTTTTTTTTTTTTGTTGGTTTGGGTTTTTTTTGCAATGAGTGTGCTATTAATACCGCAGTCACCAGAACTTTTGTTGTTGCTGCTTAGATCGAATAGGAGAGGGACGGAGGCGAGGAGCCGCTGTTGTTCTGGCTGCTGCTATGCGAGATGAACTGATGAATAACGTGTGTGATTTCTCTTTCCCTTGTAGTTGCACTCTGCTGTGACCAGGATCCAAGTTCAAAGACCTGGTTTCAATTACACGTTTGCCCATATATGTATCCTGAACAATGACAAGACATGCATAGTGGACGACATAGTGCATGTACTGGAGGAATTAAAGGCTGCTCGTTCTTCTAATCGAACTAATTTTGCAATCACTTATCCGATTACTCACTTAAAGGATGGCAGGGAAGTGTATAACGGGCATCAGCTTGGTGGGGTTACTGTGCACAGCAAAGACCGGGTGAAGTCGGCAGAAGCCATTCAGCTCACCTACTACTTGCAGGCAATCAACTCCTTGAATGACATGGTGGCAGAGAAGTGGGAATCCATTTTTTGTGACACTGTTGAACTTTTCCAGAAATCCAACAGGAAAGTCAAAATGTATCCTTTCACTTCTTCTTCGCTGAAGGAGGATTTCCAGAAGACGAGCAGGGTGTCAGAACGCTACCTGATCACGAGCTTGGTCCTTGTGGTCACCTTGGCCATTCTCTGCTGCTCCATGCAGGATTGTGTCCGCAGCAAACCCTGGCTTGGCCTGCTGGGATTGCTGACCGTGACCCTTGCCACCCTGACTGCAGCTGGGATCATCAATCTCACTGGTGGGAAATACAATTCCACCTTCCTGGGAATCCCCTTCGTCATGTTAGGTAACTATCTCCTATCTCCTCTCTCTTTTGTGTGTTTGTGCCTCCCTGACGCATTTCCCAGCAAGCAGAGAAGCGTCACTGCATGGCTCCCAGTGCCTCCACCCTGCAGCGCTGCCCCATGCCGAATCCACACAGCCTCTTCACCTAAACTGTTTGTACTGCGCCAGGACGTTAAAATCATGTGTGGGGTTCTGGTGTGGTGTCGCGCCCTGCCTGGAGTAGGATGTGGTGCCCGTGCAGTAGCAAGGAGCAAGAATGTGCGAATGCTGTGCCTCATGTAAGGGGGAAGCCTGGCCGCAGCTTTTCTGCAGGCGTTCGATTCTGGTTTTGGTGGCCAGAGTTGGAGGGAAACCCTTTGCAGAGGTCCCTGTGCAATGGCAGTGTCAGCTGTGCTGGCAGATTGAAGAAACCACGCACGTTGGGCCTTCAGAGAGCACCAGCTCCTTCAGGGAGTGGAGCTGTGCTGTCCTGGTGTGGCAGGGAGCTTCTCTGTGGGGTAAGGGCAGTGGTCGGTTCTGGGTTGCATTTTCTCCTGAAGCTGCTGTGTTGGCTGAGTGAGCATAAGGAGGGTTGCACAGCCCTGGGGAGGAGAGCTTTGCCTCTCCTGGTCAGGGATGGACCCGTCTGGTTAGCACCAGTGCATCCCACAGTGGAGGGATACAGAGAAAGTGGCATCAACCACTCCCTGGATCCAGTGCCAGCAGAGGTGTCATCATCTTCCACGGTTTTTGTATCACCTTCGCTCACTGTGGGGTATGCAGTGCTTTCATTTGTTTTGTTTTCCTTGAGAGTGGGAAAGAGGAGGGTAGAAGGGCAGTCAGCTTGTTCCCGACCCGAAATCAGTGCCCTCTCCTGTTGGCACCAGGGTGTTGGTGGGGATGCTGCGCATCGTTTCCAGACAGGCAGGAAGACTTCATGGGAGACAAAACAAGAGCTCTGGAGAACTCACAGCCTCTTTGTTTGTGTTTGGTTCATAACCAGTGTGAAAAGCTTTGTGCGCTGTAGGTGTTTAATATGTCCTTGTTCGCACCGTTATTCATTTGTGGAGAATAATACATGCATTGATTTGATCACAGCTTCCCCAGCTGAAAATCAGTGCTCAGTAATACTTCAGGTTTCAAGTGTAAGAATGTCTCCACTGACTTAGTCACATCATGTCGTGGTATGACACGTTTCAGCACAGCTATTTATATATCCAGCACCAGGCTCCTATGCCATGCCCGTACTGTAGCTGTGGTATTGTTGCACTTTAATTAAAGACTATGCTTCAGTGCATCATGCTACCAGTTAACGTGCAGGATATATGCAGTGACAAAGAGAATGTGGCTACATCCCGTTGGCTCTTGTTTTCAGATGACATCCATGGAAATTCAGCTGTATCGTAACCTAGAGGAAATGCAGTGTGAGGAGGTCAGAGGCAAAAGGGGCTTGCTTTCTGACCCGAGTCTTTACTTTCTCTTGGGGGTTCTTAGGGCCGTGCGTGTATTATAAGTTCAACTCCTCAAACTTAAAGTAGTGTATATTGCATGTAATATTACATAGGAGGGGATTTCTGGATGTGTTTCAAGAGTAGTAGAAAAGCAGTCTAAAGTCCAGCCATATAAAATCAAAGTACCTGGGGAAAGTGACTCAAGAATGTGAAAGATTAGCTCTATTTGGGGATTGGATCAAAGCATCTGCTCCCTGGGACAACCTTTCAGATCTTTAATTCACTAATAGTGACTATGCTGAGGCTTGAAATCCTTGAAGACTTGCAGATAGCTATGAAAAGTTCTATTTTAGTCCTCCTTTAACTGTCGAGCTGTATAGACAACTCCGCTTTTCTTGTCCTTTCTTTTTTAATTTCTCCCAGTCTTGCTTAGTTGAAGTATTCCACTCTCCAAGGGAGTTCAGCTTCAAATACACGGCTCAGCTCTTAGTGTGAACAAGTCAAGGCAGAACAGCCAAAATCACGTGAATCTTGCGGGCTTCCCAAGCTGCATAAAATCTTCTGAGGGACAGGAACATCAACAGGTATTCAGAAGAATACAGGTCAGTCTGGAGAATAAAAATGGTCTGGAGTTTTTAATGAGAACTCAAAAAACCTAGCAGGTAGCTGAAAAAGCAGGGTTTCCTTCTTTTTTTGTTCTCCCCTTACAGTACAACAGAAAGATTCAGCAGAGTTTCAGAATTTATTTCACACATATATATTGTTTTGCTTATAAAGGTTTAACTCAAGGTAACATAAGGCTGGAGCCACAAACCACCCTCCCTTATAGCCTGCTGAACTGCTTCTGCTTAATTTCAGGGACCATCAGATTAGATCATAGATTAACTGACCTTTAGAAAGCTAAAGGATTTCTGGCGAACAGTGTAGCCTCATAGCTATTACTCATAATCTCATGGCTAAAAGCAAAAATTAGTTAGAAAAAAATTATTATGCTGGACATATTTCAGGCAAGGCCCCTTTGCTAGTATAAATCATTAATGAAGTTTCCCTGGTTTATAGCAGCTGAGGATTTTTAACCTTCCATCAGCATCGCTGAGCTGGGCAGGGGGGAGGTGCTCTCCAGACATCATCTTTCCTCTGCCACTGGACAAGATTGCGTCTTTCCTGAGAGATACTTCTTGCCTTGAACTTTGTCTCCTCCTTGGGCCACTTCCTGCTGTGTTTCACTGAACCATCATTGCAATGTTTGCATCACATCTAACATGAATTCCCCTTTTGTAACTCAGCTGCCCTCCCTAGTTATCCCTTGCATCTAGAAAACAAATTATTTTCTTTTCCTTTGCATATTTGAGACCACTCTCACTTGCCCAGTCCTCTTCCCTTTCATTCCAGGTTTCCTCAGACGATGCTTACCAGACTCCCAGCAATCTTCTTGCTTTTGGCTGCTCCTCATCTTCTTTGGAGTGCGCTCCCTAAATCTGGGCTCAGGATCCAGGCTGAGGCTTTCAGCAGCAAGTAGAGTAGGAGGATGATTTCTCACATCTTGCATATGGCACTCCTGTTCATACATCCCCATACAACATTACTCTTTTTCTCTCGGCAGTATGCAATGGTAGGCATTTGGTTGGTGGCACATGGTAACTCACAGATCCTTCATGTCACTTTCTATGCTGTTTGCACAATCACTTATTCCAACCAATACGCAGAAGGTTACCCTTGTCCTTGCCAAATTACAGCTTGTTTATCTCATGCCGTTTCTCCAGTTCGTTAAGTTCACCTTGATGCCATCACTGCCCTTCCAAAATGCATTAACTAAAGGTGGTCAGCAGCGTTTTGCAATGCTCTGCCTTTTCCTATTTTCAAGAATTACTTTCCAAGTGGTTTAAATACTTTGTCCAGTCAGAAGCCCCTTCTACCAAGTCTGCAAAATGCTCTGTTCAATGTATACTTTACTATTAGACTCCATTCATCCTTTTTTCTGTAACATCCCTTCAGCATCAGCCATTCCCAAGAGCAAACAAGCTGTGGTGAAGGATACCAGCCTCTGTAGGTGTTGAGTCCTTAGCTTGTGCACAGGCAGGACAAAGTTAAGTTACTAAATTACCATGGCTTACCACCTTCAGGGTTCAGATTAGATGTTAAGAAAAAAATTTTTACTGAAGAGTCGTCAGGGCCTGGAACAGGCTGCCCAGGGAGGGGGTTGAGTCACTGTCCCTGGGTGTGTTTAAAAAAGGGGTAGATCAGGTACTTAGGGATATGGTTTAGCTTAGGACGGGAATGGTTGGACTCAATGACCTTAAAGGTCTTTTCCAGCCTTGTGATTCTGTGAAGTTGTGCTCTTAAGCTCTGACTGTGTGAGTGAGACCTAAAGCTGGTCCAAGCCTCCGCAGAGGGGCTGTGCTGTGCTGGGGGCCAGCTGGCTGCAGCCGCTTTCGTCTCTAGGGACAGCCTGTCAAGTCAGGCTGGGAACTTTTCTTCAGCTCTGGGCTTATGCAGGTACTTCTAATGTGAAGAGTGAAGCCTAAAACCTGTGAAACTTGGCAGGCTCCCACTACTCATCTGGGCATGTTTTGAATTAGCATATGCCTCCCTGGTTTCTTAAAACCATCATCTGCATTTATCAGTGTATAAACAAGTAATTTAAGGACAAGATTACTCACATGCCCGGTTCATGTGAAATCCTTGGGTGATTTAAGGCTATTCATTTTTGACCCTAAGAACCAAAAACTGAAATTCTTCAATTTGGCTGAATTTAAAATAGCTGATTTATAGTGTCGGCTGGAAAGCAGAATTAAAATTTGGATTTCCTATTGCCTGCTCCACTAAAAACTGCAGATGTTTGGTCTGGCACAGATGCTAATGTATTCATCATAAGTTTCCCTTACACATTAAACGCTGTTTAATAACTGCCAATCCTTTAAAAGTACCAGTTTCCTCAAAGATACCCTGCAGTGTTACCAAACAAACTATTGGACAACAAGTGGGCTGCAACGAGTTTTTGGCCTGAGATCGTTCTACCTCCCAGAGGTGGAGCACAGCATTTAACTCGGAGATTCAAGAGAAAATTGCGATATTGCCCTTTGCACTGAAGAGAAAACTAGCAGTCTGTTTCCCTGTTCCTCTAGAAACTCCTACAGCTTATTCGGGGAGAGGCGGCCCTCTTCGGCTGCCAAGTTCGTGAAAAGCATCGGCTCTGTGAAGTGGCGGTGGAATGCCAGGCGCTGCCAGATACGGGCAGGGACGCGGGGACGGCTCCATGGGCTTATATTTAGCCTCGGATGCTGGCAGGGGGAAACCGGTTAGCAGTGAGGAGAGCGAGGCGAGCTTGCAGCTTGCTGTAAAAGGAAACAATAGCCGGCCTTGTGTGAAACTCAGCAAAACAGGGACAAATGCAAATACCTCTTCTTACCGCCTCTCTCCATCCTGCCATTGTGTCCCACCTCATCGGTATGCCCTTTCTGGGAAGAAAGAAAGGGGAAAATGGTCAGCAGAGCGGGTCTGGGGAAGGACAGCTGGGAAGGAATAGGCAGAGTCCTCCTAAGGTTCAGTCACGGTTGGGAACGTCATGGGGAGAGACCGCACAGGATTGCGTCTGGCGGGAGGGAGCAGGAGAGGTGCAGAACTCTTTGGGAGGTACCCAGAGGTACCAGGGGTCCGAAGAGCACCTCTCAAATGGAGAGCAGTGTGCTGACGGCCCCTCAGAGACTCATGTGGAAGGATGCACACCTTCCACATGGCTTGCCTGGGGGACAGCCGTGCTGCTGGAGGAGTGATCTGAGGCATCAGCACAGGGGCTTGATGGATACAGACAGTGACTAGGGTGGGACCTGAAGTCATAGACAGTCGGGAAAAACGGTCAGAAGGAAAACAGTAGGAAAAAGAAGAGAGGAGGTCACTGTTACTGATGGTGGGAGTGAAAAGCGTAGGAGGGCAATGAGAAGATTAATGAAGGTCAGGGACCGTGAAGGCAACAGGTAGCTAAACTAAGCAGGGCAGCTACAACCGGTGTGAAGACGCCGAGAGGATGAGGGCGCTCGGGCAGCACCTGACAGCACATTTGGCTTGCTGCAGCAGCACCTCCGTGCCAATACGGTACCCGGCTTGGCTCCTTCTTCAGATTTCTGGAAGAACATGCTGATGGGGATTCGCAACATATGCCAAATTTGTACACCCTACAATCATTCATTATCCTCCCTATCAAGAACCCAAGTGTTTGCTGTATTCAATAAACGTAACATGTCAACACTGGTTATAGAGAGAGAGTTTCAAAGAGAGAGAGACAGCCCCTGCACAGGCCTCCCCAGTGTCATGTCCTTCAGACCACGCATAAAGGTAACACACACAAATGGATGTTTGACTTCATCTTGTACTTTTCCACCAGTTATCCTATGGTCAGTTAATAACAGTGTGGAGCTTACCGAGTCTCTCTTGTTTTTATTCTCCAAGCTGAGCTTTCTCACTCTCCCTGTCGGGCTGCTCCTCTGCTGCCTTGTCGTGCTGGGAAGAAGCATGTCCTCCTTCAGCTGGCTGCCCCAGCCTACTGCCCTGCTGGCCCTTTCTCCCATCTCATCTGTCTCCTTGGCAGTCTTGGGCAGCCTCCTTCAGTAGGTCTCACCCGTCCATCAGCTCCAGGCTGCAGCATCTCCTTTTGGTTTCCCTGAGCTTCCTTCACCTTTTCTCCTGTTTTCCCTGCTCTTGCCAGCATGTCCCTGCTGCCTTTTCGTTGGGTTTTTAAATTTCTTTCCTCAGCCACCCTCCCCACTCCTCAACCGCAGCTGGGCCCATTGCTCCTATGCTTTTCCCTGTATTCTTGAATAACTTCCTTGGCTCCCAGACAGGTCCCTTCCATACCCTGCAGTCACATCTCAGCTGCTTCAGATTTCCCAATGATTTCCACCATTCATCTTTTCCTTTTTTCACACTGCCAAAGGACTCCAAGAGTGCCCTGGAAGTACACTTGGTTATTTTGTCACTCCATCTGCTCAGCTTTCCCAGTTCCACCCTGTGCAGCTCAGTTATACTCCTAAAACATTTTGTGTTTTGTTCCTTTCATTCCCCTTATGAGAAATAAATAGTTATCCGGTTTTATCTACCCTGAGCATACCATTTTCCTAGTCATTCTGTTTTCTTCTTTTTCTCTCCTCAGTCACTCAGTCTCTTCCTGAGCTCAAGCAGCCCTGCAACCAGGCTGGTGATGGGGCTGGAGGGCCAATCTTACAATGAGCAGCTGAGGGAGCTGGGGCTGTTTAGCCTGGAGGAGAGGAGGCTGAGGGGAGACCTTATCCCCACCTACAACTACCTGAAAGGAGGTTGTAAAGAGGTGGGCGATGGTCTCTTCAGCCAGGTGACAGGAGACAGGACAAGGGGAAATGGCACAAAGCTGTGACAGGGCAGGGTCAGATGAGATGTTAGGAAAAATTTTTTTACTGAAAGAGTTGTCAGGGCCTGGAACAGGCTGCCCAGGGAGGGGGTTGAGTCACCATCCCTGGATGTGTTTAAAAGACAGGTAGATGCAGTACTTAGAGATACGGTTTAGCATAAGGCAGGAATGGTTGGGCTCAATAGTCTTTTCCAACCTAGTGATTCTGTGATTCTGCCATTCTGCAGTCCCTCAGGTATCTCCTGGCATTTCTGTTCCTCAAAGGGAAGAGCAGAAGTAGTGTCCACCTTCTCTCTCAATATACCGATGAGTCCTCTCACCACAGTCAGTGTTTTCCACCTAAAGGCAAGGTGGTTAACCAGCTCCTCCAGCTGCTGGCCTCCCCCTCTCCAGTTCTCCTCCTGAAGGATGCTGTCCCAAGCCCCTTGAAGAACCTGGACACCAAGAAGCCACTAACGCATGGGAAGGAAATAGGCCCAAAATACTAATGGTGGCAGAGCATTTTAGATATTTCTACCAGCCCTTTCCCATGAACTGCAAAAGCAGCAGGTAGAGCGAGCAGCCAGCCCTGTGTGACGGTGACCCAGGGAAGAGGTGTCTCTGTTCCCCCCTCACCGCCACAAACCCCAGTGAAATCTTGTATGCATACGTGCGTCTTGGCTTCAGAGAAGTGTCAATGACTCAGTAAATGTAATGCTTTTTGGAAAGGAGGAAGTCAGTCCAGAGAACAGTTTTAGTATTGAAAGCAAGTACTGTACAATCACTGAGATCAGACATTGCCTCTTGACTGGTGGTGCTCCAATATGCACTTAGTTCATATGAAAAGTGTGTTACAAGTGATGCAGTGCCTTTAATGAGCATCCATTTATGCAAACGGTAGCGGCAAGATGTTATAGTTTTACTGTCTGCATTCTCTTAACTGCAGAGAAGTCAGTGTGTGCGATGGCTTAATGGAAGGGCTCGTCAGGAGAGGTCCCAAACAGTCAAAGGTACCAAGAGTTTGGCTCAGACATCCTGATTTTCTTCAAGTAGTGAAGTGCCTCAAGAGAAAATTCCACGTAGATGGAAGTGTATTGAAATTTTACAGGTTAGAGAAATAAAACTTTTATTTTATATATATATATATGTAGGAAAATATATGTATATGCTTGTGATATACTTTGCAAACAGGACTCTGACGGTCAATGAAGGGGAAGGTCAGCTGGAACTGATGTGACTTTCCATGTTAGGTCTTGCTGTGAGAGAGATGGTGCACGTTTTGTGCATCTGATAAATTACATCCCCCAAACTGGCAATAGCTGTGTTGTAGGCAGGGGGGATGCCAGCTTCAGGTCATGAGACCTCTGCCTTCTGGCAGAGGACACTGGCAGAGCTGGATTAAATTAAATTGGAGTAAGTTAAGTCTGAGTGCTTGTTGGAAAGCCCAAGCTGAGGTCGAATCTTGCAATGCTCGCTCGCTTTCTTTCTTTCTTTCTTCCTTCCTTCCTTCCTTCCTTCCTTTCTTTCTTTCTTTTTTTGGCAGTGCCTTAACTGAAGTTTCGCAACTTTTAAAACGCCGTGTTTCGCATATGGTTGGTTTATATATTACGATTAAAAGTAATGACAAACATAGCTTAAACAGGGCATGCTTGAGGTATTTTGGTGGGAGCTTTCCAACCAGAAAAGGGAAACCTAAAGTGTGGTAAACTAATTCGTATTCCACTGGTGCATATTTCACTAGGAAAACACTCCTAGAAGCAATTGAGACTTTGGCTTCTGGGCTTAGAAATTTAAAACAGATTTAAAAATGGGTTTGCCCCAGATATAATTGCTGTGTCTTACTCTGTCTTCAGGATCCATCACATGCTGTCACTTGGCTGTTCTGTAACATGGTAAACATTTACCTGGCACAGAGGAATCCAGGTAGCTCTCCTCATTTACCTCTAATTTTTTATATTTGTTTTTACACAGCATGCATAAAATCCATCAAAAACTCACTTTGCAGGGAAAATCCATTTGCAGTTGTGTCTGCTGATTTTAATCTAAGCATGTAGTGTGCGAGATGAGCCCGGTAGAACTCAAAACTCGACCTCTAGCCACCTCCTTGGCTCATGAGTCTTGAGGTACATGTAGCATGGGTGAAACTCATCTTGCCAGCCACATCTGTCATTCCTTTACTATCCTGGCATCAGCCTCTCCCGTCCTGCACGGCTCCCCTGGTGCAGAGGGTGGTCCTGGGTCCCCCCGGGGTCCATACCCTGCTCCAGCAGCGGTGGTGGGCAGCTGCAGCCCTGTGTCCTCCCCTCTCGTCATCCTCTGTGCTGCAAAACTACGCCTTTCTCCCCATCTTGTCACACAACAGCTTAGGTGGGGAAGAGACAGGGAGAAATTTTCTGACATTTCCATGTTAAAGCCACGGATGAAGCAGGGAGACCCTTTTGGAGGCCGGCAGGAGTTAGATGCTGTTCGCCTCAGAGCTGCTTCGCACGTACCGCCGCCCACATTTGGCTCAAGCGCTTTCGGTTTGGATCTGCACAAGGCCAGGGTAGTCAGGAGGTGAGAGCACCACACAGACATAAATATTCCAGCAGCTAAAACCTGATTTTGCTGATGCTCGGCTCCTTCTGATGCGCTGAATGAAATCTGACTTTTTAACTTTTGCCAGGTCTTTCACAAAAAGAGAGGCAAGCAAGTCACACGTTTAAACAGAGCTGACAGCCTGCTATTTAAATGCCAAAACAAGACTTTACCAATTCTCAAGTGGAATTAAATATTCACTTTATGTATAAAAGTAGATTTCGAACCAGAACTTGGCTTTGCTTAGCTGTCCTCAAAATAAAAGAGCCGCTCAAGTTTTCTCTCAGATGTGTTTCTGTTTTTAAAATGTGCTTATCCGACATTCTTGCTATCTCTATAACAACAAAACCTCAAATATTACATTGGTTCAATACTAAAAAAGGGTGATCCAAGCAAAAGACCCAGCATTTTCCCAAAGCCTAAATCAGTAATTTTTCCTCTATTGAAATCAATGGGACTATTCAAGATTAACCACGTCCTTGCTGAATTATTCGTATAAACATTATAATAAGAGGCTATTGATCTAAATTGAATTTGGTATGGTTTTAAAAATATAAATTTGAAATGCAGTATTGAGTGAGGTGGCTTTTTTGTAATGAATAGCTTTAAAATACGCATACTCTGAAAATAAAAAAAGTGGCAAACACTGTTACTGCTGTTGCTGATTAGGGATTGTGGTGAGGATGAGGACTATGAATACTGAGGCATTATTTAATTCTCCTTATTTAAAATGCTTCTTTTTTATTCTTTTCCCCTTATATAGGTAGAAAAATTACAGGAATGTCTACATGTGTCTTGTGTATGTCTGTTTCTTCAGGATGGTTTTCATTTGCTGACTGAATATGAGTCAGCAGTGTGCCCAGGCGGCCAAGAAGACCAATGGCATCCTGGCTTTTATCAAAAATAGCGTGGCCAGTAGGTCTAGGGAAGTAATAGTGCCCCTGTACTCGGCATTGGTGAGGCCGCACCTTGAGTGCTGTGTCCTGTTCTGGGCTCCTCACCATAAGAAGGACATCGAGGCCCTCGAACAAGTCCAGAGAAGGGCAACCAGGCTGGTGAAGAGGCTGGAGGGCAAATTCTATGAGGAGCGGCTGAGGGAGCTGCGGATGGTTAGTCTGGAGAAGAGGAGGCTGAGGGGAGACCTTATCACCACCTATAATTACCTGAAGGGAGGTTGTAGAGAGGTGGGCGATGGTCTCTTCAGCCAGGTGACAGGAGATAGGACATGGGGAAATGGCACAAAGCTGTACCAGGCAGGGTCAGATTAGGTTTTAGGAAAAAGTTCTTCACTGAAAGATTGTTGGGATGTGGAACAGGATGCCCAGGGAGGTGGGTGAGTCACCATCCCTGGACGTGTTTAAAAAAAGGGTAGATGAGGTACTTAGGGATATGGTTTAGCATAGGACGAGAATGGTTGGACTCGATGATCTTAAAGGTCTTTTCCAACCTTGTGATTCTGTAATTTCAGTAGCAGTCTACAGATCATGCTCTTAAAATCAGCTTCCTACAACATTGTTTTGTTGACGGTTGTTTGCCCCAATAAAAGATAGTACTGAGGAGTTTATAATTGGGATGGATCTGTACCCTGACTGTCTGACTGTCCCGGCCGTTTAGGGTGAGACCGGTAGCGTGAGGGTGCTTTTGTCACCGCATTCCTGGCGCAATTGTGTACTTCTCAGTGTAACTCAGACAGGGCTACACCTGACCGCAGCAGACTTGTTTCACGGGAGAACAGAGAGCTCATCTTATGCTGCATTTCCAAAACTTAAGTTTAAAAGCTTAGACAAGGTAGGATATTATGGCAGACGTTCATTGCCAGCACACTGGGACCAAAATGACTCCAGTGCAGCAGCAGATTGGGCTCAGTCTCATGAGGACCCTAGCCCCCTTTGAACGTGTGCTACACCAGACCTTATGCTGGGTTTCCGGGCACACCCTGTTTTCCTGCCTGTGTGCTGATTGAGCCCAGACAGCCTTTTTGCAGGATCTACAATTAAAAATAATGTCATGGTCTCTTGGCGCGAAGCGCTCTGCACCAGTTGAAGACTTCTCTGCGTGTTCCAACCAATACGGTGTGTTGTATGGGGACACTTTCTCTTCAGCAGTGTGCTTCTGTGGGCACAGCCACCCACAGCTGTGAAGCACAGCAGATACCAGGAGCGTATTATTAAACATTTTGGTGTCTCTTATTTTGTTGCCAAGTAGATACAGCACAAAACACAAGGCTTCCAGGAGACCGAGGCAGATTTTCAAATGGTGTGAATGGGCCAAGATGCTCATTGTTTTGATCCTGGTAGTAAGTTGAGGTATACCTGGGCATACCTGGGGCCTTCTGACTGTGGTGGGTGATGCTGTTTTAAGTGCATCTGAAGAGATCAGCCTGAGAGTTGAGAGCGAATGGCTAGCACTCAGCATAAAGCAATCCCACAGATTGATCCACTGGTATCAGACCTAGATGCCTAACAGACTGACGTACCTGATTTCACAATGTTTCTCTTTTGGGTAGATCCCAAGTCAGATGTCAACATCTGCAAGGCATAGTACACCTATGACACATGAAATTTTGAATCTTTTAAGGCAATAACTGCGCTTACTGAACCCAACAGCACTGTCATATTTTTGAGGTATGTTTTGATACCTGTAATCCAATTACAATACAGATATGTCGAGTCTGCATGACAGGAGATAAAGAAGGCATTCCATTACATGCAGCCTACGCTGATACCAAGACATCCCATCCTGTATCACTCTTCATGCGTTCTTCTTAATCCAGCTACCATGCCTGCACGCAGCCTTCATGCTTGCTTGCCTTTTTAACCTATGCTTGGAGGTACAAAATGAAGTCAGGCTGTGCTTGGGTGGCTGGGACTGCGCTGGCTTTGCAAATGAGGACACATTTAAGGCTACTCAACTGCCTACAGCTGTCGGTGCCCTTGCCACAGTTGTCCCAAGATGAACACTGCTGCCTGAAAACACAGCTGATCAGATGAGTACCGTATAGGGTGCTAGTATCCTCTAGGATTTTACTTTGCGCTGTGAGCTGGTGCCTCAAAAATACTCAGACAAGCATAAGAAAAGCAAGTAGGATTTGCAGTGTGTTCTCCTCCCTCAGCAGAAATGTCCAGGATGGACAAGTCTGCACACGGTGGGGTGCCTGACGTTACGCACCCTCTTTGAGGTCTGACACCCCAACACTGTAGCATGGCAGTGCCGTTTATGGACAACAAAGGTAGAGTAACACACATGGTTTGTTAGCCAACAAACTAGCAGCTAACAGCCCGCCAGCGATGAGTTAAATCTCCATCTCAACCCATACTGCTGAATTGTGATAAACTTGGTGAGAACTGTCTGTAAGTTAGGCTTGAGCTCTAAGTTTGTCTGCACACGGAATGATCTCGGTCAGCTGCAGCATTTCATTAGTGAGAACAGAGTATGAAGCCAGGTGTTTCTTCATCTGGATGCGATTTCTCGTGCTCTGCATGTGTATTCAGTAGCACTTAGAACCTGCTGTATGTTCTGCTGTATGTGCCTGCTGGGAGAGGCCGCGCGAGGCAGGTCGTGTTATTTAGTCACCAACTGGTTGATGGCAACTCCTGTGACAAAAGGAGCCTGGATTAGCAGTTTCACTTGGCTTTTCAGAAGATGGGAGCCGATGAGCTCACCCATCTAGCTGGAAAAAATAAGTCAGCGGGGGGAAATTATCTCAGCCTCTTTGTTGACATTACTGTGGAAAACAGTCCCAGAGTTGAGCAGTGTACATTGTTATTTTTAATACTGTCAGCTAGGAAAATTCATTGCACCTTCATTGTATCATATGTTATTACAGGTATCATTTGGGAAAGGGCAATTCTGATCTCCCATGTACTAATTTTGCACCGGTGCTGTTCTTGAGACCTTGCCTGTGTTGACAGCAAGCCGGGATATGAATTTATAGCATCCTAGCTATTTCATGTTAGTTCATCCAGTGTTTGTCTCTGTGGATGATATTTCACTCCACTTTGAATGTGAATCAAGCTGTGCCCCGCAGATTTCCACAAAGCAAGCTGGTGTAACACAGCCAGTCCTCTGTAAATTCACACACTTTCACGGCACACTAAATTCCTCCTGCAGACAAGTGCTCCTATTCAGTGGGATGATTTCAGGCTTAAATCAACCTAAGTGAGACGGCGTTTGTCCAGCTGAACGGATAGTGTTACAAGGATGCAGCCAATGCAATACGGGCAAAAACCTTAAATCAAAGTCAAGGCTTACCCTCAGTAACTCTGTCAGAGCACACTTCCACTTCAGTTTTTTTGCCTACCCGGTTTGCAAGGCTCCCATTGCTCCTACCATGACTCATTCCCAATTTCAGCCAGTTTTATGTGCCGTCAGTGTCGGGAAAAGGTTCCAGCAACCCTCAAAAAACAAAAAAAAAGGGTTGCCGATGTTTCTAATCCAGACCATTCCTTCACTCCAATTTAGACTAGAGACAGGTGAATTATTGGCAGTGAGGGAGCAGCAAGCTCTGGTAGGGAAGGGGAAGCAGTGCCTGAGAAGGGGGACTCACTTCTTATCCCAGCTTTGCTGCTAGAGGTGTCTGCCCCCTTAGGAAGACAGTTTGGTGCTTCAGTTGTGGCGGTTAACGGGCGACACACATACTGCTGTAGCGTTTGGCCTCACCGAGGCAGACATCAATCATCGTTAGAGTTTTGTGTGCTGCTGTACCAAGTACAGTAAGATTCGGTTCTCCTGTCGTTCTCGGACAAGTAAGATTCGGTTCTCCTGAGACGCGACCTTCCACGCAGAAGGCTGGAGCTTCACAACCCGCCAGCGGGACTGCACTCGAGTATCAAACACACGCGCACGCGTGCGGCCTTCAAACCAGTAAGGACAAGAAGCCGAGCGCCACAGTGTGCTGTCAGTTCTCTACATCCGTGGGTGGGTAAAACTGGAAGAGGAAGCAAAACCTTGTCCTCAGTCGTTCCCCTTATGTTCTCTTACAGAAGAAGTCTGTTTGAATACCCCAACCTCATCTTAACCACGTAAGATTGAAACCTCACATGATTTTAGTGCAAAACTGAACATATCCCTTAACCTTTAAACAATAAGAGCAGGCAGCAGCCTTTATCTTAAGAAAGCAATTAAGCCAAGCAAAGAGAGAGCTGGTCCGTGACTCCAGTGACTGGGAGGTCACTTCACTGCCCTGCCACAGGCTCTGGGGCTGCTTTAAATCCCATCACTGCACTATGCTGCCGTCCTGCCATTTGCCAGGCAGGAGCTGGAGCCAACTTTAATCCAAGGCTGCAGCTGCCCTTTCGTGAAGGCCCCCTTGCTTGTGCAACCACTTAGTGGGAGAAAGGATGCATTTCTTTTCTGAGGGTTTCAAATGATCCTAAAAAGGATAGCCTAAGTGCCTGCACATCAGTAGTGTTTAAAATGAGGTAAATTATTTTATCATTTTAAGCAACAGAAAATACTGCATTTGTTTTCACAAATTCTTGCAAGTGTTTTTTCTCTCGCACACATGCTCTGCATTCACAGAATCACAGAATTGTAGGGATTGCAAGGGACCTCCAGAGATCATCAGGTCCAATCCCCCTGCCAAAGCAGGTTCCCTAGGTCAGGTCACACAGGTAGGCATCCAGACAGGTCTTGAATATCTCCAGAGGAGGAGACTCCACAGCCCCCCTGGGCACCTGTGCCAGGGCTCTGTCACCCTCACTGTGAAAAAGTTCTTCCACATATTGGTGCGGAACTTCCTGTGCTCTAACTTGAGGCCGTTGCCCCTTGTCCTGTCCCCACAGACCACTGAGAAGAAGTTGGCCATTTCCCTCTGTCTCTCTCACTTCAGATATTTATTGATTGTGCAGAGCATGTGTAATTGCAAGACTTGATCCTGAAGGAGGCAAATGAAACTTTTTATAGCATTCGCAGGCTACCCATGAAAGTGCTGTATTTAAGCTAGGTATAATTTACAGGGGTTTATTGCTGAAATACAAGATAGCCCATCTCGGCCTGTAAAAAATTTAGGCTCATCAGGAATAACACTGACTGTTGTCTTTGTTTTCTTTGGCTGCAAAAGCCAGAGGTTTTGTCTTCAGTCATCCAAGACACGTGGTAGGAGCATGTCCTACAGTGCAAAGTAGTAGAAAAAGAGAATAAGGAAAAAACTATTTCCATCCCCATTTTCTATGATACCTTTCTCCTTGCCCTTTCAGAACCTCTTCTCCTTAAAAAAAAAATCCCGTCGTTCCGTTTACTCCTTCTTAGCTCATGGTTGCATGTCCTGACTGTAGGGCACAACCAGTGAATCATAATAGCAAATGTCAACAGGAAAAGATCTCCCGTAGCCCATTAGCTGTTTGAGTTCATATTTATTATTTGCTGAATGACTGTGAATAATGAGCAAATTGCTCTAAATCATGATGGATTTGTGGCTGGGTCTCTGTCTAGTAAGAAGGGGAAATCAGTTAAAACAGTTACCAAATTTATTTGCAAGGAAAAAATTGCCACCTTCTCGTTACTATTAAATAAAAAAGACACAGCACCAGCAAGAGGAATAGAGGGAATAGGGGCAAATCAGGGACGCCAAAAATGGAAATTCTGGAATCACAGAATAGTGAAAAAAGTTCCCACAAAATGCTTCCATGGACCTGTCTGCCCTAATCTCTGTGGGTTATATTTACACAAGCGTTAGCAAGTTAGGCAACACTGGAGATTGGCATGCCAAGTTGTGCTTGCAGTCAGTATTTAGAGGAGTAAATTATGTTAGGTACAGCCCATTCTAGCTAAATAAAGCTAATCTCCAGACCGTCGTGCCTAATTGGTGCACAAGTTTGGGTTTAATCTTTGTCTCAGAGGATACTGGTTAAGGTCAGTAGTGCCATTGATGCAAAAACTCTGCATCTTTGTCATGCAGGCTTGTCTTCACGAAGGTAAATGAGAATTTTGTAGCTGTTGTACGAATGGGCAGAGGAATCACAACTTGTGCAGTTGAAAGAAAACACCAATTCCTAGCATGCAGGTTGTTTAGCAAACAACAAAAGGAACCTATCCTAAAATAGAAGAGCATCTATATATGCTTTTTTTTTCTGTTGGCTTTGTGGAGCGCATGCAGTGACGCCTCTTCATGCATTTACTCAAGCAGTTCTCTCAATCAGATTCCATTTTAGGGCAGTCTCAAAGATTATGTAAGAACAAATCATGCTTTTATGTTTCCTACTTAAAGAAAATACGTGGTATCAGGAGTCGTGTTATCAGGCATTATCCGAAAACTTATACCTGTTAAAAAGCCACGCTCAGCATCATACTTAATTATATCTAAATTCTTTTATTCATTGTGAAGTCAAAGACTTTCCAAATTAATGCAGCTGTTTGAGTAGTTTTAGGCAAGAGCCTATTAACACTGAATTTTTTTTATTTTTTCCAAAACATGCCATAGCTAAAGCTCACAATGGAAGTAATTTGTAATATTCAGTGACCTCATTTTATACTGTTTTGCTCACTCGAAGCTAATGCATATGATGCCATGTGAAATTCTCAGACGAGCCTGTCTGCAGGACTTATGGGAGCCATAAATGGATTAAACCTCTCCCTCCCTGCTTTGGCAAGTGATCAGTTACATTTAAATAAAGGTCAGTCTGTCTTTACAAAGAGCACTCTGAAAATGAGCTTGATAGCTTTCCCTACTGAGCCTAGAACGTAGCTGTTTGAAACATAATTAGCGACGGGGTGCCAGTCACTGATTGTGCTTTTTGCTTCTCGTTACATCTGGGGAGTTCCAGTGTTCCCCATTAGCTTTAAGAGGGGGCACAGTGCTAGTTATCAAATTGACAGTCTTGACCTGGCCTCTGAAAGCGGCTGTGAAACATTGTTTGGGAAAATTAAGACAAACGCCAGATGCCATACCGAAACCAGGAGCGTAATACTGCTGCAGATTGGACAGTCGCGGTCCATGCTGTGACTCCAAATACCAATGTAGGTAAGAGAACCCATATATGGATTTTGGTACTCTGAATACCAGGCGACCATGATAAGGAGATACACCAGCTGTCCGGTTATCTCAGCTTTTGAGCTCTGTATTTTGAATTCTTTGTAAAATACCCTACCTGTTTTTTTCAGCATTAAGCTCTGCCATCTGTGAATATGTAGATAGAATACTCCTTGCAGGAACAGTAGAGTGAATCAGCTACAGCTGCCCCTACAGCAAAAGGTACTGATCCCAGAAGGGCTTATTTGGTCAAGGTAATGAAATACATAGCCCAAATGAAGCATTTAAGAATAAACATGGTCATAGAATCATTGAATGGTTTGGGTTGGAAGGGAGATTAAAGTATCATCTAATTCCAACCCCCCTCATATATTTTCTGTTTTTCTGGTTTTTCAGAATACCTCATTTGGGGGTTTCTTGACCAGTATTCATAGCCCTTGTGGCAAAAGTGATAACCATCTAATTCGGGTACTCAGCAGACAGCCTGAAATTCTCAGAGGTCTGTGAATTACCTTGACCTGCCTGACTGGAGCATCAGCTTGAAAAGTCCGGTGACTGCACTTCAGCGTCATCAGCAACTAATTCAGTAGTGTTATCTAACAGTACCAGGGAATGGGTAAGAGCAAAACACCATGGACTGGCTTATTGGGAATTTCTGGAGATAGCGCAAGAGCAGACCAGAGAGGTAGACAGGGGGCAGCAGAAACAGTAAGATGGTGAAGAAGAGAAGTAATTAAAAGGCAGTAAAGAGGGTGAAATTAGGTGGAAAGGATCTATTAAGAGAATTATTATGAGAAAATATGACGGTCTTACATTTTAGGTGTGAAGCAAAGACTCTTACTTTTTCCGTTCATCTCCATGTAAAACATGAACCTACTTTTACCTCAGCCACTCTCACCCCATAGCTGGTCGATGGCAGCCTTTCCGGCTCGGGTCCACTATGAGAGGGCAGAGGTCTGTGTCCTCCAAATGCACCTTGGTTATCAAATACAATATAGAAACTCTTAAGAGGAAAGTGACCAACCAGGGATTAAGATAAAACTATATACTTTTCCCTATGTACCTGCACTTGGGGGTTAAACACAGGATTTTAGATCTGCTTCATGAATGCTATATCCATTTTAAGAGTGAATTAAATACGTTACAAAAGGTAGGAACTGCCAAGAAAAACAGAGCCAAATTTGGTTTTACAAGGCCTTAGGTGCATTAAAGAAAGAAGACCAATGCCTTAAGAGTTCCCTATCAGTTCTACCGTTCTGCGTCTCTAAAATTCATTTGTGCTTTTTCTGTTTGTTACGTTTCCAGGTTTTCTTTTTCCCAACAGAAAATTTGTATAGGAAATGGAGAAATCAGTGGCTGATTTAATTGACAATTTTCAGCTGGTATGACAGTTTCATTTTTTTACAGACTTCCTACAAAGCAGCCGACTCATGCTCTGCTTCCAGCATAGGCACTTCAAGGTCGTATTCCTTTGTTTTCACCACAGGTCAGATCCCATCACCAGGAAAAACTAATTTCAAAGCGTCTTCCATCACAGGCTCTCCGAAATAATGAAACGAAACAACCCACCAGAAAAAAGGAGAAAAAAAAAAAAAATCCTTTTTCTTTAACCCATCAAGCCTGCGCCAGCGATGCAGAACTCTCCTCAAGCTCTGGCAATAAGGTTTGCTACTTGGGGACTGAATGTGCTCCTGGGGCATAGACCACCATAATAATTTCTCTCTTCTGCAGGATGTTTCCGCCAAGTATGGGTAGCGGCCGGCTGTGTCTCCCCTGAGCCTTTTAGCATGTCCACAATAGGGTTTTTCCACGTGTTGATTTGAGTACTTTAAACACTCGCTTTGTTCTCTGTTGTAGGTCATGGGTTATATGGGACTTTTGAAATGTTGTCCTCCTGGAGAAAAACTAGAGAAGACCAACATGTAAAAGAGAGGACTGCAGCTGTATTTGCAGACTCCATGCTCTCGTTTTCTCTCACCACTGCCATGTACCTGGTCACTTTTGGAATAGGTGCCAGTCCCTTCACTAACATTGAAGCAGCCAGGATTTTCTGCTGCAATTCCTGTATTGCAATTTTCTTCAACTACCTCTATGTACTCTCCTTTTATGGTTCCAGCCTGGTGTTTACTGGCTACATAGAAAACAACTACCAGCATAGTATCTTCTGCAGAAAGGTACCAAAGCCAGAGGTATTGCAAGAGAAGCCTGCATGGTATAGGTTTCTTCTGACAGCCAAATTCAGCGAGGACACAGCGGACTCAGAGGAAACGAACACTTACGAGAGTCATCTTTTGGTGTGGTTCCTGAAACGCTATTATTGTGACTGGATAACAAACACTTATGTCAAGCCTTTTGTAGTTCTCTTTTACCTTGTTTATATTTCCTTTGCCTTAATGGGCTACTTGCAGGTCAGTGAAGGGTCAGACCTGAGCAACATCGTAGCGACCGCAACACGGACCATTGAGTATACGACTGCCCAGCAGAAGTATTTCAGTAACTACAGCCCAGTGATTGGGTTCTACATCTACGAGTCGATCGAGTACTGGAACACCAGTGTCCAGGAGGATGTGCTGGAGTATACCAAGGGCTTTGTGAGGATATCTTGGTTTGAAAGCTACTTAAATTACCTTAGGAAACTCAACATATCTACCGGATTGCCCAAGAAGAACTTCACTGATATGTTGAGGAACTCCTTCCTGAAGGCCCCTCAGTTTGCCCATTTTTCGGAGGATATCATCTTTTCCAAGAAATACAACAATGAAGTCGATGTCGTGGCCTCCAGGATGTTCTTGGTGGCCAAGACAATGGAAACCAAGAGGGAAGAACTTTACGACCTCCTGGAGACCCTGAGGAAGCTCTCTCTCACCTCCAAGGTGAAATTCATTGTTTTCAATCCATCGTTTGTGTACATGGATCGTTATGCCTCTTCAGTGGGAGCGCCCTTACAAAACTCCTGCATCAGTGCTTTATTTCTGCTCTTCTTCTCTGCATTCCTGGTGGCAGACTCTCTGATCAACGTCTGGCTCACTCTAACTGTTGCCTCGGTTGAGTTTGGAGTAATAGGTTTTATGACCTTGTGGAAAGTGGAACTAGATTGTATTTCTGTGTTGTGCTTAATTTACGGAATTAATTATACAATTGACAACTGTGCTCCACTGTTATCAACCTTTGTCCTGGGCAAAGAGTTCACAAGAACTAAATGGGTGAAAAATGCCCTGGAAGTGCATGGGGTAGCTATTTTGCAGAGCTACCTCTGCTATATTGTTGGTCTGATTCCTCTTGCAGCTGTGCCTTCAAATCTGACCCGTACACTGTTCAGGTGCTTGTTTTTAATAGCATTAGTCACCTTCTTTCACTGCTTTGCCATTTTACCTGTGATACTGACTTTCCTGCCACCGTCCAAGAAGAAGAGGAAAGAGAAGAAGAACCCTGAAAACCGTGAGGAAATAGAGTGTGTTGAAATGGTGGATATGGATAGCACCCGAGTGGTTGACCAAATTACAACAGTCTAACTTGTTTGTTTGTTCCTTTTTTACCAAGTCTTACCGAGGGGAAAGAAAAAAAAAAAAAAGAAAAAAAGAAACCAGTACTGGCTAAATGTCTGGGGAGAGGAAGGGGTTTGGAAGTTTTCCCTCCCCACCCTAAATCTAGGAATATTCAAAGTTATGGGAGAAATTAAAAATAAATTTAAAAAAAAAAACAAAGAGCTGGGTGACTTGTACCTTGCTCAGCCCCTGTAACAGCTATTACGAGAGAATTTGCACGCACATGCAGAGAGGGGTTGAATTTTAGGCGCACGAAGTAAGATCTAATGAGAGAAGTTGGGTTCCTAAGCAGCCGTCTGCATCGCCTGTGCTGCAGATGCTGCAATTATTGTGGCTAAACCCAATCACATTGAAAGGTCAACTGTCAAGGCTGAAGTAGCACTAAATGTTCGCTGGATGTAAAGGCTTTACAAACTTTCTGCACAGCAATAACTCAAGTCAGTGAGTCAGCTCTTATAGGTCTTAGCCATCACATTTAATTTTTCTTTTCTCCCCTAATCTAAACATTTATGCAAGACTGTATAACAGACAGCAAACTGTACTGGGAAAGAAGGCAGTACACAGCAACCAAACGCTTTCCAAACACTTTTATGTTATAAATCACTTCTCTTTTTTTTTTTTTTTTCCTAAAAAACGCCATTATTTTAAAATGTAAATCACCCCTTGTTACATTTTTAATCATGATTTTATAGCTGTTTCTTTTTCTTATAAAAACAAAAAAAAAGAACAAAAAAATCCCAGTGACCCTGTCACTCTAGAAAATATATAATTCTATTTTATACATGTCTCGCTACTAGTTAAACACGTAATCTGCTTTACCAACTGTAATTTTGTTAGCACGCTACTAACACGTGCGAGTGGATCTAGCAGCAGACAGAAGATGGTGTACTGAATATTTCAGCACCAAAATCCATGACACAAACCTCAAATACTAAACTGTCATCAAGAAAGTGAATGTTAGGGCTCTTTTAGTGAGAGCCTATTTCAGGCCATTCACTGGTAATGCACACTAAGAGGATTAGTGGGTAGTTTTACGTAATGTATAACTTAATCCCTCGATCTTCCTAGAGAACCTGTAAAGCAATAGACCTTGCAGCTGTGGGCTCTTCGGAGAGGCAGCCAGACCGTGAGAGTTGTTGGGAACAAACCGAAGGTTGGGACAGCGGTTTAGCAGCAGCGAGTTTAATAACGTCCCCAAAGAGCCCATGTCTAAGGGGCCTATTGAAAACGTTGCATCTGAGGGAAAAAAAAAAAAAAACCAAAACCAAACTTTAAAAAGATTACATTAACGAGTCTTTTTGGAGCCATGAGTTCTAAATCAATAATTCTGTCAGCATCTGTGATGTGGAGTAATACCGATAAAGCAGCATCTCTTTCCTCCTCTACCCCCTCCACCCTTAAGAGCAACAGGCTCCTTACTGTAAGGTTTTATGCTGTTGAACCCCAGTGGGGATGGGTAAGACAATTCCGAGGTTTTGCTGAGCGCATTCCGACTGTACATTGCCTGCCAAAAGCCCCGGGTGCGGGATGCTGGCTGGTGTGTTGGGTGGTCTCATGAATATATGGACTGTTGCTTTGTGGCACAAGATGAATGTATTGCAACCGGATTCCTTTCTACACCTCCTCCAGAAAGTCAGAGTGCTTGAAAAGCTTTCAGCAGTTGGTGCAGTGTTTGCTTTGGTTGACACTATCTGGAGGGCAAAGAGAGATTGCAGGAGCCATGGGGCTTGGACCACTGGGAGCAGCGTGGCTTGGGAGGCTGCCTGTGCTGCCCATACGACGGGCAGGAGCACGTCTGTGGTCACAAACCCAGGGTATGCTTTGTTGCATGAAACTTCTCTTCACCATCCAATCCCAGCGATCCCCAAATGCCTTGTGCAAAACCCACAAATGCCACTTAGTATTCCTTTTCAAGCAAAGAGGCACTTCTCAAGCTTCCTCCCTAGCAGAAAAAAAGCCAGATTTATCTTTTTCCCCAGAGGACAACATTGCATAGTGACTAGCAAAAGGAGTCAGGAGTGCAACTGGCAACATGGACTTTCCCCTGGATTAGTCCCTTCTCTGACCAGAGGGAAAGGAAGCTGTAGCCAGGAGCACACAGGTTCTTTGCTTGACCAAACAACGTTTGCTGCAGTTGCAGCTGGGAAGCTGTAACAACAACTTCAGCCTTGGCAGAAATCAGGCAGACACCTTGAAGACAGCCAAATGAATGTGAGGTGAGGGGAAAGATCTGTTTCCCCTGTTTCCTTTAGACTCAGGCTTGGGGTTTTCCAGTTAAAAATTGTTCCTTAAAATACACTCTCACTGTAGATTTTCTGTGACAGTCGTTCTGTCATTTAAATAACAGTCTCCTGGGGGTTCGACAGGTGGCTGCAGTGGCTTTTTAAAATTGGGAGGGCATTGGCAAATTAGCTGAGAGCTGCAGAAGAATTGCAGACCATTTTTGGCAGCAGCGGTCTACTTGCTTGTGGGACTCCTGGAAATGGGAGATGTGTGAAAGAGGCGGTTTGTACACTGTGGAGAGGGATAGGCAGCAAAGGCTGGTTTTACACCACTGCTGTCCCCGACGCTGTCACTTGCAGACACCAGACGCAAGGGTGGCTACCATAAACCTCTTCACATCTAATTGAGATGCATGGGTAGGAGCGCCTTTAAAGAGATGTCCAAAGACAAGCTTGTAGTTTCAGTGATCTCATTAAATCTCGGCATGTGCGGCCTTCAGAGATCTTCAAGGAAGGTGATAAAACCAGTGACAAAATTACTCCTCTATCTCCAGACCTGTCAGAAAAAGGATGTGGAGGCACTACTATGGCAAAGTGCCGCAGGATGTGCTTGGGTGTCCAGACAAGACAGGGTGAGAAGTCCTGTGGCTCACCCCCCATGCCCCAAGGCAGAACCAGCAATATTTAAATTGTTTCTGAAGGGTGTTTGTCCAGCCCATTCCTCAGAATCTTTTCATGGGCAGATTCCTCCCCTAGCAGTTTCCCCTGGTGTGGAGTTACCCCACCAGTAACTCGCAACTCCTGCTGGCTGCCTGGGACTGGGAGGGGGAAGAGGAGCCGAGTCCCTCTCTGCAAGGGGAAGGACAGCGCAGGCCAGCTTCTGGCAGTCTCTGAAGCCTCCCCACCCCATCAGAAATGCAAAACAGAGCCAAAAGTAACTTCATGTACGTTTCTCGCGGTGTTTCACCCCAAGCCACCACTCCTCTCCCCACTTCTAGACTTGGTGAGACAAAGGCATGAGACTATCCAAGGCGCCCTCAGCCCAGGTCCCTGAGATTTCTGCCTGAACCCTGAGGTGTCAGAGATGCACCCAATACTCCTTCGCTGCAGGTAGCTTGAATACCTCAACATGAACCAGAAGCGGCAAGTTCTCAAGGTCTCAGACTATGCTAACCCACTTTGGCCTTCCTCCCCTTTGACTTTTTCCTCCAGAGCAATTATCTTCACCAAAGTCAACTTGTCCTCACCGCACCAGTTGATTAACCGGTGCGGATGCTGTGCTCTGTTCTCAGTCCAAAGCACTCCCAGTGGCTAACTGTGCAGAAGATATTACCCTTACTGGTGAACCTCCGTTTTGGAAGACTACCTAGGCTTCAGCAGTTTTTTGTCATACTCTCAAGTGGCTTTCTAGCCCAGGTATCACTGTGGTTTTGTTTGCAATATAGATGACCCGATTTTTGTATAAATTCAGTGAGTAACAGAGTATTATACACTGTCAGGCACTGACTAAAATTTAACAGCAAAGATTTTAACTAAGGCTAGCGAGAATATATAGGATTGTGGCTCACTGAGCACATATATCTTATACAGACATTAAAATTTCCATACAGTAAGGTATGGTGTACAGTATATTTTTACTATGGGGTAAAGCATGGGGGGAAAAGAGCCAACCTAAGTGCGTATGACCATCAAGATCAGTCTGGTTTTCTTGTAACATAATTCCTACCGTTGGCTTAACACAAGTTCATTTTCAATCTACGCATACTCCAACCTGAGGAAAAACAAAGGGAAGATAGAGCTGGAATAACTTCACTGTAAAAATTAATTGATAAGGCCAGAATATTCTGCCCAAAGCTCTAAGTGAAATGTTCTAGTCAGAATTAGAGCTGTGAAGGGTGAGAAAAAAACCTGTCTGGCAAAGAGAAGGAGCTTCTTTTCCAAAGACAAGCAAACGCACTTATCATGGTCAGCTGCGTGGACCCGGGGGGGAAACAGTACCAGAGTGGCCTGAGGTTACGTTGTGCCACGTGAGGATTCACATCTGCTCTCAAAAGCTTTCTGAGCCAGCACTGAATTCAGGTAAAATGTGTACTGTAGATTGAAAGGTGTACTTCTAAATGGCTAAATGGCTTCTGTGAGCCATCAAATCCCACCTCAACCAACGCCTTGTTTATTTAAATCAAAAAAACAGAGCGGTGCCATGACTGGGCAGAGTTTGGGAGAGTCGGAATGAAGATGGTGGCTTCTCTGAACCAGCCAGAAACAACTCCTTAGCAAGAGATTTTTTTGTGGGAGGAGACCCGGTGGTTTCAAAACTTGGCAAACCGCTGCTCCTCCTGTTTGGTTAACTCTGGGAGTACATAGGGTGTCCAAGGAGGCGTGGGGAAGGGAAGCGGAGTCGAGAGGAGTCAGCCTTGGGTTTGCAGTGTACTCTCCAGCCTATTCTAGGGTGGCTAGGAGCTGGTGGCAGGAGAAGGGCACAGGAGGGGCAGGGGATTCTCTGCTGCAGGGGCCAGACTACGTGCTGTGTGGGGGTCATTTCCCATGCCCCTGCCCCACAGCCCTGCGCTGCGGCTTCTGGGGGTGAGCTCCTCGTTACAGCAGCACTGCTGGTGTCTGCTGAAGCAGGGCTCAGGCAGTAAGGCATGAGGCCCCGGGGAAGCCACTTTTTGGAAGACTTCGGTGAGGAAGGGTTACCCAGAGCTTGTTCCCCCCCTGCCCTCACAGGTGTTAAAACCCATGTTCAGGCAAATAAAGTTGGACAATTAGCTGCATAGGGACAAAGCATTTCTCTCATATCTGTACCCGTACATTTAACACTAAAGCTATTTGTCATTTAGTTTCTTATAAATATTTTGGAGTAAGTAAACCTTCCCAGGGCACATACAGCTCTGATGAGAAGGGGGTGTGGAGACGAGAAGGTCCCTTCCCCTCCCCAAAGGTGGGCAGCATCTACCCACAGTCAGGCACCACACCATCACCACAAGGCACCCCCAGGGGCCCCAGCCCATGGTAGGGACAGGGAAATCCTAATCCACCCTCACTCCCTCCCCAAACTCATTAGAGAGCAAGTGGGGAGTTTGAGTTCCAAATTGTGGCAGGGTTGGGCCTCCAGGGAGCCCTTGTGAAATGTCTGCTGCCAGGAAAGCACAAGGGAGAAATTTCTGTGGCTTTTTTTTTTTTTTGGTGGGGGGGAAAGACATGGCAAAGGCATGGTCCCAGAAGGGGATTCAAAGGCATATTCCTGCCCATGGCACACAGGTTGGGGTAGGGCGGCATGCCCCAATGTGTCACCACTCGCCCCATCATCGTCCCAGCACAGCTTTCTGCCTGGAGAGAGGGAACCTCAGCATCATCTGCAGCTGCCTGGGGCAGCTGCTTCTCAGACTTGAATTGGTCTGATGTTGTTGGCGTTCTGCAAGTCGTCATCTTTTTTTAGTTTGGGAAAAGGAAAAACGAAAAATTCAGCATAAATAATTCTAGGTTATTTAAGCTCCAAGAAGTCTTAATCTGTGTGTCAAATAAATGGCTTGCAAGATGTCAGGGGTTTTCGTTTGGGCTTTTTTTAACCTATTTTTACTATTTTTGTATTAATTTAGGGAAAAAAAATTGTATAATGAATCTCAATGTACAGCATAAGCCTAAAATAAAATGGCTGTCTCTCTCTTTGCTTCCTGTGCTCCCAAACTGCTACAGAAGTCCCGTGCCATCACCAACCTGACCGATTTTTACCTGACCTAACTCAAATAACCAGGCTGTCTGTCCTCTCTGTCTCTGATCGGAGAGGAGTGGTGGAGCAGTGCAGGGGCACCTGCTGAAGCACAAAGCCGGTGAGGTCCCAAAGACAAAGGGGGCTCTGCTCCTCTGGTAGCCCCTCTCATCCCAGGCTGCACACCGCTCCACAGCAAGCACAGGGAAAATGCATTGACTTCACATCTATTCCTTTCCATGTTGTTGACATCCAGGTCTTTTTTTCTGGGATGTTCGTGGTTAATTCAGCAGCAGAACCCCAGCCTGAACAGGCAAAGCAACAGCTGTTCAACATCAACTTTCAAATTGATTCAACCAAAAACCAGTGTTAACTGTTCAGACAAGAACTCTACTGAGATCTGGTAGGTTGACCTGAAGTATAACTATTGAACAATATTACTACTATTACCATTTTTTACCAACACCTTAGCATCCACGATGTTAGGAAGCCCCATTCTCACGGAGGGACCCGCCTCTCTGCCCCAGCAAAACAGCAGCTGCTGCCCCAGGATCTTCCAGTGACTGTGATCCATCACCCTCTTCCCACACCCAGAAAGATCACTCATTTACGCCTTTTCCCAGTGTTTTGGGGAAGGGGTCCAGCACCCCTATATGCCCACCTGGACCCACTGTTTTGACAGAGAAGCCAACCACCTCAGCGAGTGACAAGGGTGACAGATAACAGCTGCTCCATCACACCTGGTTGCAGTAATGAGATAAAAGTCAATCTACTTTAAAAAGCAGGTGAGCCAGACCCAAGCCAGAATCACCGCAAACAAACATATGTGAGAGATAGTGGTCTTTTGGTGGCCAAGGCCTTTTGGCCTCTTTAGTTTAATGGGAAGTTTGGGTCTGCAATTTAAAGGTGACCTCTGTCACCTGTTATGGCTCCTGGTCTTCTCCCTTCAGGTCATTCTTTCTCGTGTTGCCTTAGTTTCAGGATCCACAAGCACTGTTGGTAGAAATTCTGGCTGAAGCAGAAAATCAAATTGTAACCCGTTTTCTAATTGCTAGCCTAATGTAGGAGAGGCTGCATCTAAGCATCACACAGGAACTCAAAGAGCAAAACTCCCCTACGAGACTGGTGTGCCTCATTTGTCTACGTTAGCAAGAGCTGTTGGTGCAATTCTCCATAGACCTAATTTATAAAAATCAGGCTTTCCAAATGTGTAATCCGTGCATTTTATTCTGAAAATCTGTCTATATGTATACCTTCAGAATAGAGGCACATCAAGTCTGATTTTTAGGTTACCAAGGAACACAGTTGAGCCCAACAAATGTGCACGAGCAGCACATCAATCCCACGTGCAATTCCTGCACTGCCACATATGAATCAGAATATAATCGTTCCAAAATGCTGCATTTCCTTATTTGTACAACTCATTTGCAGACAGAACTAGGCAGGACTACGGCCTCAAAACAGTGAAGTGTGCTCACATCTACATTCATCCTGTGAACACCACTTAGAGCATGTCCAGGTTAATGGCAATGTAGAACTTGTTGAGGAGGACTGGATTCGTCTTGCTGATTTCAGTTGACTGTTAGACAGTAACTGAAATATATGTCAAGCACCTAGCTAGAAAGAAGCGTGGAATAAGAAATCTAACAGTCCATCAACAGAAATAAAAGTCTGCTTGAGAACTTACAGATATGGGAAATATAAGAATAATGTCAAAAACCGTAGTAGCTGAGTATCCAAGCTATATACAATGCAGTGTGTTGTAAAAGCATGCAGAACATACTATTCTGATTCTCTTTGGTCGCATTCAGTCCCCTTAAAAATCATCTATTCTGTGAACAGCCAGTGAGACTGACAGCTATCTTCTGAGAAATTACTGAGTTGCACAGGTAAAGTCTACTGGAAACAAAATTTTAAATGTATACAAACAAATTGATGCCAGAAAATACAATTTGGGGGAAAAAAATGCCTTCGCGTTCTGATTATATTTAATAATAAGCAATCTGTTCACTGATCCTACAAGTTAAAATGTTTTTATATTTGTTAGAAAAATGAGATGCCCCAAGAATACATATATAGTGCCTACACCCCCATAACAATGAGATTATTTTTTTTATACGCCCAACTCAAGTTGTCTTCATATAAAGAGGAAGAAAAGCCAACCCAAGAACAGCTGAAAACTTGTAGGAAGAATGGTTTAGCTGTCCTGAAATTAGCAATGAATCAGCAGGGGAGGAAGAAACAGAGAAGTTGGTAAGGAGGTTAGGAAGAAAGAAGCTAGCAGAGCTGTTGCGGAAGGAAAATACTCAGGTTTTATTGTGTCAGTTGGATGGGAGAGAATTGATATAAAAAGTTCTGAGTAGCAAAGGGAAGGAAGGTCTGAGGCAGAATGAACAGGGAGCAAAATTCTGCGAGTGTATGCAAGATTCGCAGCTGTAGCGTATATCAAGGAGATCTAATAAAAGACAGGGTCTGTCCATGTATGGAAAATAAAAATTCACAGCTGCTTTATTATATGGATTTAAATATAGATTCAGTGCCTCACTGCTTTGGAATAGAAGGTGGAATCTCAGAACTGCTGACTGGTTTGGGTTGGAAGGGACCTCAAAGCCCATCTAGCCTCAACCCCCTGCAGTGGGCAGGGACACCCTCCACTAGCCTAAGCTGCCCAAAACCCCATCCAACCTGACCTTGGACTCTGCCAGGGAGGGGGCAGCCACAGCTTCTCTGGGCAGCCTGTGCCAGGGCCTCACCGCCCTCATAGTAAAGAATTTCTTCGTAATATCTAATGTAACTCTGCCTTCCTACTTAAGAACCATTACTTCCTTGGCCTGTCACCATGTGCCCTGATAAAGAGTCCCTCTCCAACTTTTTTGTAGCCCTCCTTCAGGTACTAGAAGGCCGCAATAAGATCTCCCTGGAGCCTTCTCTTCTCGATGCTGAATGAACCCAACTCTCTCAGCCTGTCCTTCTAGGAGAAGTGTTCTTGTCAACTTTCCGACCCTCCTCTGGACTCACTCCAACACCTCTGTGTCCATGTGGGGTTGGGGACCTCAGAGCTGGATGCAATACTCCAGGCGGGGTCTCACCAGAGCAGAGCAGAGGGGCAGAAGGACCTCCCCCAGCCTGCTGGCCACATTTCTTTAGATGCAGCCAAAGGCACAGTTGGCTTTCTGGGCAGCAAGCACACTTTGCTTGTGTATGTTGAGCATCTCCTCAAACAACACCTCAAGTTCTCCTCAGGGCTCCTCTCAACACGTTCTCTGCCCTGCCTGTAGTTGTGCTTGGGATTATCCTCACCTTGCACTTGGTCTTGTTGAACTCCATGAGGTTCACAAAGGCCCATGTCTCAAGCCTGTCGAGGTCCACCTGGATAGCATCCCTTCCTTTCAGCATTCTGGCTGCACCACACAGCTTGGAGTTGTTGGCAGACTTGCTCCCACTGTCTGTGTCTCTGACAATGATGTTAAACAGTGCTGGTCCCAGTACCAACACCTGAGGAACACCATTCATCAATGGTCTCCCTTTGGACATTGAGCCATTGATCACAACTCTGTGAGTGCGACCATCCAGCCAGTTCCTTATCCACCAGGTGGCCCATCCATCAATTCCATGTTGCTCCAATTTAGAGGTAAGGATGTCATGCAGGACAGTGCCAAAAAACACTCATCATCTAATCTGGAGCCCAGAGCTGAAGACTTTAGCATGATATAGCTAGAATATCATCCAGGAAAAGTCAGGTGGATTCTGGCTTATGAAAACATAACGTGAAAAGTAACTAATGGACCCTCACTCTTTTTACTACACCTCTTCCTTAGAGAAGTGCAGCTGACTTGCAGCATTTCCAAAGTAGCCATACCTGCCTGACAAAATACTCATGCATTTGAGGGATTTTTTTTTTCTTTTCCTTTGAAGACACGATCAATTTTCTTTCTGGACAAAGTGAGCCCTCGGGCACATTACCTACAGTGAGAAGTGGGAAATGCTGCCTCGCTTAAGGTGATTCCTGAGTCAAGAACATCTGCAATTGAGTCTCCTTCTTTTCTTTCCTCTCAGCATGCTATTGCAAGCTGTTCCACACTTCCTTACTGACAGATTTACCAATCATTATACCACCCCCTTGATTGCAAAAAGAGGTGGGATTCTGCCGAGCATCTCCTAGAGCTGGCTCCAGAGGCAGTGGCTACATTGGAATTTCCCTATAATTCCTGTCATTAGCCCCTCTGATGGGACCCATTTCTGCCAATAACTCGGATCTTACCGGAACGGTGGTGGCAGCAGCTAGCACAGGGAAGCCAACAACATTTTCCTGCTCTGACATACCTCTAATGTATACAAGTGACATGACATATATCCAGAAAGGAGAAACAGTCAAAGAACATCATATTATATTTAATATTTCCACCCATGTGGAGGTTGTATAGCAGATTTATTATATGGAAGTTGTGGAAATGTAAAAGAAAAATCGAGGGAGAGAGAAAATTCCATTTAAACTCCTCATTCGCCACTCTCCAAACCTCTCCATCAAAGGAAGAGTTATTGCCTCACAGTCAGTGGTGACACCAAGCCTGAAGAATCTAATTTACAGGAAAAGGTTAAAAGGATTGGGCTTAGAAAGGGGAAATCTGAGCTACATGTCTTCAGAATTGCAGAAAGGGTCGCAAAGATCAGTGTGTTCCCTTTTTCACCCAGGGTGTGCTTCAAAAGCCAAGGTATCAGAATACAAAATGTTTGAAGTGAGAAGCAAATAATAAATTTATGGAGAATGTTTCACAGGTGGAAATGACAAATACGTATTGGAAACAGGAAAACCAAGGGAGACAAAAAGTTGACTCAGATGAGAAATGCCTACATCTATTGTAGAAAACTCCATAAAGACCTGCCCAGGAAAAGTCCCAAATGTACTCACAGCCCTGGAGAGCTCTTCAGGTGGTCTGTTCCAGCACCAGGCTGGAAATAAGGTAAGAGTTTTGAATTACTGACAACTGCAACCAACAGAGCTTTAAACTGTGGAGTGTGGATAAGGGAGAAATGGAAGAAATGATAGGAAAAATACTTGAATAATGTACCCTTTACATGAATTAACATCTCTCCGCAGCCTTCGCAGGAGTTACAGCTAATAACACGTGTGTAAAACATGGGCTGTCATGTCCCAGATGAGTTTTCCTCTCCCCTTGAAGCCAAAGGCTGAGCTTCTTTTTGTCAGTCCACGCTCTAAGGCAGATGGTCCCTCCGACACTGCCTGAGCAACTGAGGACCCAGCACACAGGAGCAAGGATGGGGATAATGAGAAACAGCCCGTACCTGAGCCAGCACAGGGCAAAGCTTTATTACTCCTTCATCAAAGAGACATGCAAAACAGTGCATTCGCATTTGCAATGTTCTCTAAAAGCTTGTAAGAAAAATTGGCCCCTGTGGTACCCTGTAGATGCACTAAGAGGTAAACGTGCTATGGATGCTGTCCAGGCACACTTACGCTTGCGCTTTTCCAGCACTTGGTAGCCCTCAGCCTTTGGCTTCGTGCCACACAGCCCATCTGAGATTCATGTTGCAGGTTTTATCAAGATAACTCCTTGCTGAAAGGGACTTTGTTTAGAACAAACAAATCTTTTCAAATGTGAACTGTTTTATTCGCCCCAGAAGGTTTTCCACACCTGCCATCTCTATCCTCCGTTAGTGCCTTTGGAAATGAAGGTGGCCATACCAGGAAGAAGAGAATTGGAAAGCAAGTGAAAGTGCCATTGTTTTTGCTAAGTGGCAGCTGATTTTATGCAGCTCAATTACCAGTGATTTTGTGAGGCTCGATTTCAAATTAAAGGTGCTTAATATTCCACTCCTAAGCCAGGAAGAACTGTGGGGCTTCAGTATAGTCCAAGCAGAATGTAACCGCTGGCTTCAACATATGTTGCCCTGTGGAAATAAAACACTGGAAAGAGGGGGGGAGAGGAGGATAGAGATGCTAGATTTGAGATTTTTCAGCAGAAAATATGTTTTTTTCTTTTATTTAAAAAAAAAAATCACATTTTTGCCTTTGTTCTGATAGAAAAAGACTTACTGAGTCTGATAAATTCACAGGATATAAAGTCATTTGCAAAAACTTCTTTGCAGGAGAGGAGAGGCAGAAGGTAAGCTGAGAAAAGATATATCTTTTCTGATTTATTTCCATAATGTCTCAGCCTTGTCAGGGACCCAGGGAACAGCAGTATGCCCGCTATCAAAGCAGTGGGGTCCCTGTGTTTGGATGCAATCATTTTATGGAACAATAAAGTGGTAAATAGTTCCCTAGTAAGGTGGACACCCGTTGAGCTTATTTCAAAATGCTGCCAAAGGGAAGGAAGGTATTGAGCTGTAACTCCACCATTCGGGGAAGATGGGGCCGCAAGCGAGCAACATTTACCAGGAAGGCAACAGCAGGCGTAAAGGATAGCAAACCTGGTGCACGTGTAGAAACACATATTTGAATGCAGAATCTGCTAAATGTTACCCAAAATTCCCTCATCCAAGAAAAGAGAGTCAGGGAAAGATCGTCAAAGCCCAGCATGTCTTTGCAGTTCTCAACTCCTTGTTAATGTCTTATGTGTGGTGTCACCAGTTCCCTGGTGCTCACACACCATTCAAATCCATAAACATCTCTTTAGGCATAGTTCCTAACAATGCACATTGAGTCAGCCAGTAAGCAAATACAAATCAAGCCTAGGACCCTGATCGTAGATCTCAAGTAATCAAGGGTCATCTGGAGTGCAATTTAAAGAAGCAAGCAAGCGAACCAGTGACCAGAGTATGTCTTGGCAGTTGACCTTCACTGTGTGAGGATGGTAAGTGGTTTGGAGAATCAGCATTTCATCGAGTGGTTGACTATATTTTTACCCTTATCAAAATGTGAACCCGCTCTTCAGGTAAAAACGGATCATGAGAGGTTTGTTCATTCACCTGCTCTCAGTGAGCATGAAAAAACATCGTATTCCTAAATGAACCTGTGTTCTCTACTGACTTTGATTATTCCAGACATACTTACTTCTGTTAACCACTAAGGCGAAGGAAATCAGAAATAAAAATGCTCCAGAGGTTTAATACTTCTCCTTTTCTCAAGAATCTATCCCACCCCTCCCTCCGGCTTCTTCTTTTGCTATGCCAGACCTCTCTGATGAAATTCCCCAGTTTTGGCCAATTGGCTCAAGCGCTCCCCTAATACACTCTTGCAATTGTAAGCACTCAGGGGTTCCACTAAAAGAGTGGCTGGATGCAGCTTCAGGACTAATTGTATCCTATGAGTTATAGAATTATGCACCAACAGTGAAAAGGACACAATTACAAAGGTGAACTATCGTGACACACACTGTGTAATGTCATACAATCAAATGCAATGTTTAGTAAACATGAACCTCTTTGTCATTTTGTATTAATTTATACAGGTTTAAAAAAAAATAAAATAAAATAAAGCACACATTTAAAAATATCCCTTGCTCCATTGTGTCTCTGCAGCATTATGCAACTTCCCGGTGAGGCCGATGGGTAGGCAACGACCCGGTCAGTGCCTGGGGGACTAGACGATGACTAGCAAGGAATATGGAGCTGCCTAGGTGGGAAAACCAATTTCTGCAGACATAGGAGCCTTAACTAGGTCACTGCTTAAAGAACTGCATTTTCCCAGCAATTTGTTTACGGCCCATTGTGCCAGTAACGAAACAGGGGTTTCTAATGCCTGAGCTCTCTCCTTGGCCACAAAGCCCGAGGGAAAAGGAAAGGGGGGGGGGAAAGTCTTCCACGTGTGCTTGGAGAACAGGTAAATTTCTGTCGTGCCCTAAAAACTGGGAGGTGATGCACAGCTCTGCAGAAAGCCAGGCTCCTGCCAGCTCGCCAAAGGATCTGTGAGTGTCCCACGATGTCCCCCACATCAGGTGAAGGTGCTGCTTCACGGAGCTCTAGCAGGACTGTCCTCCTCTCCTCTGGGAGTGACAACGCACATTTCCAGACAGCTCTGTCTTTCTTTAGAGGAAAATTTTCCTGGCACCTTGCCCTTCTCCTTCCCTCTCCTGTTCTCATTTATTCTCATCCTCATTTATCTCACACGCACGCACATCAGATATTCCGAAGCAAAAGGGTGATCTCAGCCCATTCTCCTCCAGCTGAAGCCAACAAAACTTCCACTGGTGATGGAAAGCAATCTGTGCTTCTGGCAAAGCGAGCAACTTTCTGCTTTTCTCACTAACCTCCAGGAGCAGAGAATCACTACTACCAGCATGGACAGTGGAATGGAGAGTGTCTCAATAAAGTATCATCTAAGTCAGGAAGGACTGCAGAATTTCAAAGGTTGAGAGTGGAAGTCAAAATGCACTTGACCTACTGAAGAACGCTGTGAAGTCAGCAAACAAGAAGTCCAGAAAAGCTGAATCTACAGGGGGAAGAGAAACCGGCGGTGCAAATGCAAGGCATAGAAAATGCTGGTTAAATGGCAGTTGTGCAACAGAGCATCTGTGGCTGCACTTGGTCACCGTCTCACCAGGAGTAAAAACTACCAGAGTGCTACAAAGCCACTATGTCTAATCCTTAGCTGAGTTTTTAACATACAGAAGGCATGGAAGTTTTAATTCCGTTCTCCTTGGAGCTGATGAGCCTTCAGCTGAACGCTGTGGGCATGATGCTTGGCAAGAGCGCAGAACTGAATGGTAGAGAGGAGTCAGGGAAGCCAGCTCAGCCTAGCAGAGATGAATTCAAGGAGGACCACAGTAATGCTTTTCTGTATGAGAAGGATCTATAAGAAGGATAGGTATCAAATGTTTCCACTGTACCCTGAAGGAAGGACAAGACAAAACCAGCTTAATTTGCAGCAAATATAATTCAATTTGCATATCCTAATTCCAAGAATAGTCATGCACTGGGAATATGCTGCCTAGGGTGGCTATGGAACCATCTTTAGCAGGGTTTAAAGAAGAGGTTACACAAAAAAAGAACCCAAAAACAACCAAACCCTGATTGAATCAACCTAAATACTGATTCAGCCCTTTTTCTACAAGAATCCACTATTTTAGAACTCGACTATAGTATAGCGATTTAGGTTGCTCCAAGCTATGTCCCCTTAAATTGACTCAGATTGGGTATTCAGAAACAGGCACCTCGAGTTGCTCGTCATATCACTTAATGTAAAAGCTGGATTCTTGGCCTGTAGAGGCTGGGATGTTAGGCCTTTTTTTTTAATATATGGGAGATTTATGTATCTGTAGCTAATACTTTAAGTATGGCACCAGTAAGGGGAGAAAATGTGATGTCTTCTACTGTTTTCTGATGCACTTTAATACGTAGCTGTGAAATCCAAGCTCTTTGGCCCTCAGAAAAACTCTGCCATAAAACATTCAGTAGGGATGGTCTGGGAAGTACAGAATAACCACAGAAGAAAGAGACAAATTCATTTGCTGAAGAGACATTTACTGGAAGTTAAGGAGAAGAGAAATACCAGGCTAAAGACTTTCTCCATTTCTTTCTTGTAAATCAGCCTTTGGGTGTTTAATGAGTTCCTATCGGTCTATGCAAATAATTCACAATGAATAATTTATCTGATGATCTTTTCTGTTTGTGGGATATCTAAGAGCAAATTGCTTTCCTCTCACAAATTCATTATTCAAAATTATATTAGCACAGCTTTATGTGAGTGCATTTTTGCTGCAGTTGCTTTGCTCCACAACTGAGTATTCGTGCCACCTAACTGAGGCAAGCGTCCCTCCTTTTATTCTCAACACCAAGATTCCTGGTGTGGAGGGGGCTAACCTCCTCAACTTAAATACCTGAATTAGGTGTGAACATCTGGGTTAAGTTGGCCAGTGGGAATTGCTGGTGGTGCCAAACAAGGGACCCTCTTGGGCTCCTACTTTGCAAATGAGTCGTCTGAAGAGAAGCCAGATTTGCCACAGAAACAGAAGCAGCATTCCTCTGGGTTTCCAGCTTCTGCCACTTATGTCCCCCATATCTTCCATACTTCTGGCTGAACTGTTCTCCATTCACCACTACGTATACTCTTCCACTTGGTCTGCACGCAAGTTATAAGAAGATGGCTATGTCCTTAGTCTCAAATCTCATTTTAATAGTCCCTACCCAAAGGAAGCCACTACCATACTGGAGGTGTCCCCCATTTTGGGTCAAATAGGATGGTAGGGTACAGTACACAGACCAACAGCAGGAACTCTCCTGCTCCTTGGAACACAGAATTAAATGCTTGCGTGGAGAACTTTGAATTCACCTCTGTTGTGAAATTTTGGGATGCCAGATAGACCAGCAAACACAGCAGGCATTGTTCTGTGTAACACACTGAGGATGCCAAACAATGGCAGAGAACTGTCAAGGTCCTTCAGCAGGGTCCTTCAGCAAGCAAATTGTACAGAGGGAGGATGGCTTAAACAGGACTACAGTTGTTTTTCCAGATGTACTCAGATCTTTTGATGATCACATGATGTGGAGGTAGTCCTATAAATTTCCCAGTGTCTTCAGTGAAGACAACTAAGGGGTTCTGTAGCTGAACACAATGAAATATTGGTGTTGCAAACAGCACTTGATAGCCAGACCCGCCGTATTAGATGTCTAATGCATCCAGCTCCATCACAGCATTTGCCTTCACAGAATTGCCTTCCTCACAAGCACACTTCAGACTTCCTCTTTCACCATTTCAAACAGCTAGAAAAAGTCATTCCAAGTTATCAAGAACATTTTTATTCACAAATGGAAAGGCTCACTTTCTTTACTGTAAAAGCAAGGCCACATAAAACTGCTGTTTGCTACGGGCATATTGCTGTAAAGGAGGAGAGCTTGCATGGTGGGGGTAAGAAGGGGCAAATGAAAGAACAGAAAGCTTGAAAGGAGGTAAAGGAGATTAACAGAAGAGAGGGAAAGAGAGGCAAAGAAATAAGTGGGATAAGGGGGGGAAAAAAACCCAAACCAGAAAAGAAGGCAAAATATACTGTAGTGATGCCTTCAGTAAAAAAAGGGGGGAAGTGAAGAAATAAAAGGATTTGGGGGAAATGCAGGGATGATACCAGAACTTAAAATAATTCTGAGAAAATGGTAAGTGATGTCAAAATCCCAGTAACAGAATTTTTGCCTTGCAAAGCAGATGACAGATTTGCTTAAACTTTTAGCCACATAAAATCAAACTCCACATCTCTGACTGCATTAATTTCTCAGTGAAGTCACCAAGCATCAACAGCAACAGTAACATCCAAAGCTGTGTTGTTTTCATTGGAGAAAATGTAAATGCAGTACTCTTTCCATACCTGCACCATTCTTTCACCTCTTTTTAGCCTCTAATGGACTCCTAATACGTGTCTACCCCAAACCCACAGCTGTTAGCCTTCCTCTATTGATAGTGTCTAGCTGAAGAGCAGCCAGCATGGGAGAGCTCATATATTGTCTCTTCTTAATAAATAATCGTTAAAAGATAGATCGGCAGCACCACAGCATTCTCCAACACTGAGTCTATTTGCCTTGAGTCAGCTGCTCTGTACTTTCTCCCTATTCTTGCATAATTGAATACTACATCTTACCTTTTTTTTTTTTTTCCNTCTCTCTCTGCACAAGGACTGCTCTTATCTGAAAAATATTGTAAACTCATTCAAATTTCATGAATCCACACTGGGCCTAATGCAAACTAGCCAGGAGGTGGTACAGGAAAATCAAATAAATGAGCAACCCGACACCTCTCCACTACCTGTCAACAGTTCTCCGATTGTTGTTCCTTTTAACTGCTGCCCAGGCCAGCCTAGCTTCCTTGCTCAATTTGTGAAGGACACTGGCAATATTCATGAGCAGCCAGACCTTACTCAGTCATTTCATCCTCTTTGGACATCAGATGCAGCACACAAAGCAACTGGATTGTCACACTGAGACCATGCTTGGACCCCTGAAGTTTCCATCCATCCACCTGATGGGTCTGATAAGATGACCAGCAAAGAAGGGGCCAGACAAGGTAGCAGTAGTGCCACATAAGAGAGAAATGCTTCACTGGTGGCACCCGTTCAAAGATTTCTTGGCAGTTTAGGCAAAAAATGAGCGTTGCTATCTGTAGAGCAAATGAGGTAGTGGGTCTCCTTTCAGACAGTGGTGAAACTCAAGTGTTGGTGGAGGCCTGTGGGTAACAGCATGGCAAGGCACAGGGTCATGGGGCAACAGGCAGGGAGTCATTGAGGTCCGTGCTGGTCAGGAGGAGCTGGCAGGTAGCAGAGGGTATCTGGAGTTTGTAGGGATGCCCATTTCCCACCTTCCCATGGACCTTGCAGACACAAGCACACAATCCCCCAGCTTATTTTCTCTCTCTGGCAGATCTCAGGTCCTTAACTGGGACACTGCACAGCACTCGCTCCACAACCCTGCTCTCAGGGACCCCTTCAGTGGAGGGAATCACGTTGCCAGGCTATCCTTGCACTGCCCCATCCTGATGACACGGCTGTCAAGGGGGCTGGAGGAAAGCCCCACTTTCGCCCAGTCATATGGTTTCTGACAAATTATTTCAGGTGCTCCACACCGAGAAGCGGACGGGCAGGCACACTGTGAGCACTGCTATGGGCAGGCTGACAGATCGGCCTGCCTAAATTGTAATGGGCTTGGGTCTTCAAGACCATCTTCTCGATGCAAAAGCCTAATGATTCTTCATTTTGACGTTAATCTAGATGCCAGAGCTATGACAACCCACAGGGAGCCATCAGGCCTGTAGGCTTCTCTATCTGTCTCATTTGGGATGGGGAGACAGATAATATACAATCATGTTAATTAGCCAGAAGGAATGACTTACAGTCTCGTGTACTGTGTGCTACAGATTCTACCTCAGCTAAGCAAGGGAACAAATTCAGGTATGTTCCTGAGTGGCCTATACAATCAAACATCTATATCTAGGCCCTAAAACAGGAGGAGGATTTGTCTCCCTTTTAAAAATCAAGGTCTCCAAGCACATAATGCTGAAGGAAAGAAAACTTAGTATTTCTCTCTAGAAGTCTTTTAGCAAAAGAATGTGTCACAATGATGTACAGCAGGTAGGGCAAGAAAACAAATTTGATAGAATAAAAATACTGAATAAAGATTACTTTTAAGGACACTGTCCCATAATATTTTTTGTTACGATGCAAAATCATATCTTTGATTTGCACGATATGAGCCCTTCCAGAAATACTGCCTTAGTTGTAAACCACCGGGTAGTAAAGAAGAATCATCCATCAAAAAGCAGAACAAGCAGGTTTCTTATTTAGAGAGGAATAGAGTTCACCAAAGCTGTGAGGTCAGGTGCAATGAATAAGCAGAATCCTCCGGATTTTTCAGTCACACAGGGTTGTGAGAAAAACCCTTTCTGAATGCTTCCCGTTTGTGTGCCTGTCCTGTACCTGCGCAGCGTGAGGTTTCTTGTACACAGAAAGCAGGATGCATTAATCATGAGGACCCGAGGGCCTGGAGCTGCACTGTGGCACCTCTAAAATACACCAGTGCCAGATCTGCTAGGGCTGAAAATTACGTAATGTTCATAATGTTGTATCTCAAAAGAGTAAAATTAATTGTAGGCTCCCAGAAAAATTGCTGCACATCCACTCTCAATTTCTTGCCATTCCTAAACTACCACAGCATTGTAACGTCAATCTCTGCCTCAAGCATGCTCCTCCAGTATCTTTCACCAGACCTGTGTGGGTCCCACCTGCCTTTCTCATGCAAGTTCACCTCAGGAAAGCAAGATTTTCCCTTTCCCTTTTGGGGAATTGAACTGTTGAGGCTTCAGTACTCTGAAAGGCACAGCTTTGGTTGCTGACCTCCTCCATGTGGTTATGCACACAGGCACAACGATAATCTGACTTTCTGATGCCCTGCTTTCTCTTCATCTGCACCTGCCAGATGTTGGTGTTAGCTCTGAAGTAGAGCACTAAGCAATAAAGCCTGCTTGTTGTCACACTGGAGCAGGAACAACCTCGGCCACGTTCCCAAGCATTTACTCTTTGTCTGGATTGCCTCAGATATTTTGGTGCCAGCCATACATCATAACTTTAAGAGCTGAGGTGACAATTCAAAATACGAGAATCATTGCAGAGTAAATGAAGCAAATGATCATTTTTGACAAATACACATGAGTGTGGCACTCAAATATGGCTTGAATGTCTCTAAATAATTAAATTTATCTACCTCAGTAACTACATTTGAATTGCAAATTAATTCTCCAACTCCTGAGGTAAGGCTGCCTCTGCAAACCCAGCTTAGCTCCATCACGTGTGTGTTGTGGTACCCCTTATACCTCCAGGTCGCAAGGGAGTAGCAAAGGACCTTCCAACACTGTTAATTCCCTGTACTGTTTGCATCTTTGCTTGGGACTTCATGAGTGCCCCCCCTTATTACAAGTTACTCAGATTCTGTTGTAGACACCAAATTATTCATCTCCTTACGTACTGCTGAGGCTATCAGCATTTTCCCAAAAATGATGACTTTGTTCTCCCAAGTGTCCTGTGAGATGAGGAGACTTCCTTACATACATTTTAAAAATAGAGGTTTGAGGCACGGAGATATTAATGTCAGCAGGGCTAACTCATTCAAAACATTTACAGTTTGACTTTTTTAGGGAACCAGGTATTTTATTGTACTATATTTCTCCAGAGCAAAGCAGAGCTCTCCTGGTCTCCATTGGAAACTCCAAGTGTTCTTCATTTCATTTCAACCAGTCAGACTGAAGTGCTCAGATAAGAAATCCAGAAATTGAAGAACACACAGGCATCACCTGTGAAAAAGTCAGTGAAGTGATGTGATTTAAATCCCCGTGGAGTTCAGGCAGCATCAGGAGGAAAATCAAGTTCTCCAGGGCTGTATTTAACAGCCCATCCCAAGAGACTTCCCCTTGGATCATCCTTTTCACAGCACACTTCCTTAGTTCCTGCAGCAACTAATGCAGAGGTCCTGAAAGCAACAATATCTTTTTCCCTGTAGCCACAATGCATCCCCTGAGCCATGTACCTCTCCTGCACCATGTGCAAGCCTGTGAAAAATGCTGTGTGTGAACAGGTAACCCAAGACTGCTCTTGTTGCCATTTAGGAAAAGTGAGTCAGGTTCACATAGGCAACTTGAAAAATTATTTTATTCTTTTTCTTGTCCCACATCTCCCTCTGGTGCTGCAAGCAGCCCCCTGTGACAAGTGAGGAAGGGGCTAGGGAGTTTCCACGCTGCACATTTGCAGCCCCAAACTGTCCGATGAGACAGGAATAATCCTCTCCCTGGCCGTCCCAAAGATGCCAGTAGGAGATTGCCACTCTGGTTTCTTAGCATAAGGGGCTACACTCTGCAATGGCAGTAAGTGGATTTTTACCCCAGCACCCCTTACCCTAACCTCTTTCTATTCCTCGGTTCCACCCTCCTGGCAGCTTGTGACTCCTGATGCTGCCAGCTTAGTCCCACCAGAGCCCCATCCCTGGCCCATGGATTTCAGTCCTGGCTCCTGGCTTCTCAGTCCCACTCATCCCTTACCCAGTCCCACATCCCTCTCTCCCATGGACACACATGTGGTGAGCATGCACAGCCCCCTGCACGCAGAATGAAATAAGACAGCAGAAACCACAGTCTTACCAGAGTATTTTCCCAGGGAGAATAAGGTGCAAACCCCTGACACCAGCCCAAATCCTCACCCAGCTTTCCAGACCTGCTCTAGAGCTCTGACTGTGCTAAAATGTTTGGAGCTTTTTCATCCCAGAAAGGCAGTCCTCTTTTTCTAGAAAGCAGCTAAATTGTTTCAGGGAATAGAAACTGTGCCCGCGTTTCGAGAGCGAGAGGAGAGGACAGGAGAGGAGAGGAGAGGAGAGGAGAGGAGAGGAGAGGGAAAAGAGGTTTTATATAATCAATTTATAATCAGATAGCGCAACTACAGGTGTAGGTGAATATAAAAGTATGGGGCAACTATAGGGTACCTGGAACCATCTGTTGTAGTTACTGATTGCGCGGGTGCTACAGAGATCCTGGGTAGCCTTGGGAGGGGAAGAGGTGCGTGTGGGTGTGCTCCATGTATTTTTAGGAGTTTTGTCAAATCCATCAAATCTGACGAACGAGAAGAAGGATGTTACCCCAATTCCAAGTGACTCCTTTACTGCAGCTGGGTACAAAGCATCGGATAGCCACAGCTCACAGCCCTATGCCAACTGGGTGGCAGCATCACCTTTCAAACACAGACAGACACGGCTTTCTGTAGCACATTGAGATTGACATTTGGGCATGGTGATCTCTGCGTCAGCACCCACCCAGGTTAAGATGAGCCAGTGCTCCATCTGGATCCTGTGTGCCTGCAGCTTCTGGTTGTGTCCAGTGGCACAAGGGAAGCTCTGGAAGATGGTTTGGGCTGGGGAGATGTTCATTCACAAAGCAGCATGTAGGAAGTTGAAGGAGTTGCTGTCTCAGCAGGGAGCGCCCACTCACGTAGCTGGGGTGCTGCGAGTGTCACTGAAATGGCTCTGAGTTCTTAAAACAGCTTCAAACTGTTTCAAATGCCATATCCCAGGTTTGTTCACAGACGGTGCTGAGTGCCCCAACACTGTGGGCATGGCGTTTAAGGAGAGATTTCCAGCTCCCTGTGTATCACCAGCGGGGCTGCTGCAGCAGGAGCTGGAAGGCTTCCCCATCCAGCGAATACCCGCAGGCTTGGGCTGGCAGTCTCAGCAGGAAAACAGATGTGGGATCTGGAGCCTGCTCCCAAATTCAGGGCAGAATTGCCGTGGATGTTGCCCTGAATGGTTAACATAGTGGCCTCAGTGCTAAACAATAATAGAAATAACGCCACCTCGTTCGTCTGTGCTTATCATACACAGCAAACACACACCCCTTAAGGCTGGCCAGCCTTCCCTGCTTCAGATAGGGGAGATTTACGGAAAAAACAAAAGCTGCAACTGCTGCAGTGAAGCTCCCGGGGCTGGTGGCACCCGGACACCATCGCAAGCAGACTCTGGGCACACTGTTTGCCGAGGGCTGCCTGCATCTCTGGTCGTCAGGCCCTTCACTTTTCTTTCATTTCCACTCCACCATCTCTCATCAAAGTGACAGGTGTGAGACCACGGATCTCAATTAATGTCTGTTAGCTGCTCGGCTGGAAGCTGACAGAATATGAAAAGCTATTATTAAGTGCATCAAAATATCTAAAGGGAGGCCAAAGTGCATAAGTACATATCATTTTTTAAAAATTATTTATTTATATATACAATGTTTTTTTCTCAAGAAGCCAGTGAAAAATTATTTGCTTTTATCCCCTCCTGAGATAGCCACTCTCTGATTAGGTATGGCGTTGACAATTACTCCACTGCTTGTTATACGAAACACTAGAGCATTTCACATGTAAGCAATGACTTTCTGGAAATAATTATCTTTCTGACACAATGTTATACATATGCTTCTTTGCTTAGGCATCCTGCAGGTTAATAAAATCAAAAGACAGATGCCTTGAGACAAATTAGCTATTTTCTGTCAATGAAATGTACCGCTGCACACTTAATTTATAGGAAACGCTGGTGCCATTAGATGCTCTGGGCTGCCCGCGCTACCTATCCCCGTGGAAGCACTGTTGTTATTGACACCACACAGCATTAGTCCTGAAGTGAAGAGGAGTTTCTCTAAACAAAAGCTGTGAGCAATGTAAGAGGGTTCCACACAGAAAAAAATGCCTCTGCCTGACTTTGCCTTTGCTTAGTCAGTCTCCGATTTATGCTTCATGTCCAGGATCCACTAAATCCACTCACAAACCCAGGGCATTTCTGCAAACATCTGCGCAATGGCAGCGCTCTGCAGCTGTTTGATACCACTTCCTGTTGATGAAGATCCCTCTGATGAGACTTAAACACTCATCTAAGCAGCCCCACAGTTGTCAACAAGCAACTTGAGAGAAGAAAAACTGAAAACGAAAAAAATTTTAAAAACTAAACCCCCCCTTCTGGGGTTTTTTTTTGCATATTTATAATTTCCTATATTTATAATTTTATAATTCCTGTATGGGTCGTTCTGTTCTCTGAGGTTTGGTTAAGAAACGTTCCTGATCCATCCTGGTTTGAAATCAATCAGTGAGACTCATTCCCAACTAGCACGGTTAATTTTGGAAGACCTGTTGCTATGCCATAGTTAAGCTGCATTATGTTTTATCCTGTCGCTTAACATGCGAAACACGCGGTGTCGCCCTCAAAAGTTTACCACATACTGTCTTTTTTAAAATTTGACATTTATGAGGTGTTTCAAGCAAAACAGTAATTTAGGCTCTAAGTGCTAAGTAATTAAAAATTAGTCTAGAAAAGCCCATGTTTTGAGTTTTGTGATTTTTTTTTTTTTGGAAGCTCTTCTACCTTGACAAGGACAAAACAGAGAAAGAGAAAACATGCAAATATTGAATGTTTGGTGACTTCTCGTGGCTCTGGGCTTATTTTACTCACTAACAGCAGCCTTCAAAATTCAGACTTTCAGCAGTCAACCAACAGAAAATAAAATTTCTTACAGTTTCTCCCATTCTTCAACATGAGAAACCATTTTAACCAGATCGAGAGAGAAGTGTGATGGGACCTACTCCCACAGGACCCTCACTAAGGCTCCCTGCCTCCAAAGCCAAGGAGATTAAAATAACATCTGCAGGATTTTGGGAGTTTTTTAAATATCAAAAAATCGGGGGGCGGGGGAGGGGGAAGGGGCATCTGTCAATGGTTTCTTGAAGACATCATGGAAGAATCACAGAATCACAGAATCGTAGGGGTTGGAAAGGGCCTCAAGAGATCAACAAGTCCAACCCCCCCTGCCAAAGCAGGGTCCCTAGGACAGAAGCAGGTTCCTTAGGACAGAAACTGACTAGCAAATGGGTGAAATGGAAACCAAGAAATCCATTCATTTGCCAAGGCTTACGATGCCCATGGAGTGCCCAACCCACCTCCCACATCCCTTTGATTTATAGCACCTCGACTCATGCCTTGGAATGGCTGGGTTCTTTGCACCCCTCTCCTGAAATAACCGAACAATAAAACCAACCAATAAAAACAAACAAACAACAAAAAGAAGAAAACCTCCTTTTTTAAACAATAGTGACCTTTTCTCAAGAAAATAACATTTTTTATTAAAGTTTATTGTTTTTCCCAGGCTTCTGATGACCAGGGAAGAAAAGGTCAAGTTCCCACTAAAGCATTTTTCATCTGAGCAGGATGGAGAGCTCAGCTCGCTGAAGGTGAAGTCCCAGAGGTGACCACAACAACCGGCTGCCACGGGTGGTCCAGCCCTCTCCCTCCAGTCCCACCCCACCAGCCCCTGCCCACCTCCCCACTCTGACGCAGAGCACTCCTGCGTCTTGCGTTGGAAACGGCAACAGCAGGAGTCTTCACAGCTCACTGGCCTGAGCCCTTGGAAAACAAGGGAAAAAAAAAAGGGTGAAGAATACAGCAGCTTTGATGGAGCAGGAGGACAAGGATATTAGATTGCAGCAGAATAAGGATTAAAAATGACTGAACCTGGTTTGGCACACACCCTCATCCACAGCTATTGCTCCTGCAAAGTTATCTTTGGCTAATCTCTTTGTACCTTCCAGTAAAGTTTATTTATAGGTCTTCCTCCCCCCCCCCCCCCCCCCCTTTTTTTTTTCACAATTATGAATTGCTGAGGGCTAAATCAGTCGCAGTGCAGGGAATTTGAACTGAAAGGGAATATGCCTACTAGTATCCCATGGAAAATGAGTTTGTTGTGTCTAAAGCAGGAAATCTTCTGTTCAGCAGCTCCGGATTATGCATGAGTTGCAGACCAATGTGTTTTGACTGACAGGGGAGCCCCTTCTACTGCTACACATCCTCTTTTTAGGGTTATTAGGGGGAAGAAAAAGCTTACCAGTGCATTTTACAAAACACACGGAATTTGTGTATGGGAATGTCCTCACTGGAGAACGTGCTCTCATGACCCAAATCTCAGCATAAAGTGTATGTACCCAACCCAACAGGTTGATTTCCAAAGCCCAGAAGTATACAAGATAGCAATGGAAAAAAAACATGCGTGTTTGCTTCATGCTGTCACAGTGTTCAACTTGCTACCAATTGAACTTTCCATTTTAAGGAAAATTAGAATAGGGTTTAAATTCAACAGTGTCTCCAGAAAAAGATTTATACTTCATAGCTTCATATTTATCATGTCAATGGGTTAAAACAAATGAGCATTGTAACATTCTGTCACTGAATAAAATGTCATGCAAGTCAAATAACATTAAAATTTACAAATTTTTATTCCAGGAGAGAGAGAAGCTGTTAAACACAGCTAAGAAAAATAGTAAAGAAATCAAAACAATTACATAGAGGAATATTTTTATTTATTTCTTATTTGCTTTGTTACATTGAGAATTCCCACCTCTTTGGTTTAATAGTCAAGGAAACAAAGACCCATCATCCAACACCTTTAAAAATTACAACCCAACCTGTAAATACAAACTAAGCACTTGATATGATGTTGAGGTATTTCTATTTTCTATCTAATACTGTTTCATGCATTCATATGCTAATAAAGGTCAAGCGAGATGACCCTCCGTGCTACCCTCTACACTTTATCTGCCAGAGCTATAAAAGCCAGAGAAAATTGCTGCATTTATATAGTGAAAAGAGAAAGACCTCCAACACTGTAATGAAGTAGGGTATTTCTTCCCATGTATCGTGTCAGCAGCAGTTGTTTACAACAAATACATTTAGTCAGAACTGGATTTTTATGAGAAATCCTCATGTGTTACTAATCTTCTGCTGACATCAGAGTGATTCCTCTGGATCTTTCATTGCTCCTGGTGAATCACCCAGCCCATAAAGCAAATTGCCTTGTCCTGCCTTTGATTTCCACGTTGATTTTTAGTGTGGCTTCAGGTATAACGCAGCAGTTTGCCCTTGAGAAAAATCACCATAGTCATGCTAGTACAGTCTTCATCCTAAATTAACCCCACACGACCATTGTACAGTGAACAAAATAAAAAAAAAACTGGGAGGAATTCGTTCTTAAACATTTCTACTCCAGAACAGCATTTTTATCTCAAACTTGAAAACCAGAACTGGATGTGAAATTAAGTACAAGATCAGCCACAAAACCACCTATAAGAAGCAGACAGAAGTTTCTATTACACTATCTGCCTATCCCCCTAGATGTCCCAACTTTCGCTTCAGCTTCCCTAAAAGATCAATTAGTCCTTCACCGTACTGCAAATACACCAGACCTTTTCCAACCTTCTCAGTAGTCTGAGATACAAACCAAAAAAATCCCCCTCTGTCGAGTCTGGCAAAGAACCCGCAGGCAAAACCAGGGGCTGACTGGGCCACCTCTTCAGATCTCCGCATCCTTCAAAAGATAAGAGCAAGGTCATGAACATAAATGGCTGGTTTAGCCAGGAAGCAGTGGATTTGGATTATAAGTGCTATAGGGAAAAGCTTTAATGAAAATCTTTACAATGAACAGAAAAGAATCTGCGATTGCCAATGAACAGAAAAGAATCTGAGATTATGGAAAAAAAGGCGATGAAAAATATGGATAGAGGGGCTGCGTTTGGGAAAGGCGTTTTCACTGTTTCACAGCATCATCTTTAGCCGAGATAAGCGTGAACTAGGAAATCTTGATGCATCCACAGACCAGGCTGGAGGAAGAGTTATTGTTACAGAGTAAATGGCGTACTCCTTTGGGCAGAGTTAGTAAACAGCAGTCTACAGGGAAGCAGAAAAAAACCCCAACCCCAAGCGCACACATTGCAAAGGAATTACAATAAAACCCCATGTAATGTTTCATGATCGCACAGGGTGAGCCAACACCAATTAAAGGCCAAATTCTGCTTTGAAAGTGCAAGCTAGCCTCCCATTAATGGCAGCAATGATAGAGGAGGCAAATTTTGGCCATGACCTCGTCTTTTATTAATGTCCTAGGCACCAGAGGCCAGATTTACAAAGGTATTTTTGGAGCTAAAATTGCATATGGTCCCATTGACTCAAACACAGGGATCTGCAGAAAATCCTTGCAGGTTGCCTGCCTGGTTTTAACCACAAACAAATGAATCAGGTTAGAAAGGGTCCACAGAAAAGAGCTGTCACCATTGCCACCAGCACTGATAGCTTTAAGAAATTTAAATTAAGCTCCTCAATCCTAAGCACTGGAAGTTCTTTCTCTCTGTCATTTGTATGCACACACATGCAGTCCAACAAAGCAGACCCAAAATTAAAACACAGATTTTAATTATTTTTTTTTAAAGCACAAATTTTTAGATAAATCCAGCATAGTACAGTAAAATTCCTTCATTATTTTCTCATCTTTTCAATTTAGTCTGGAAAAAAGCACATCACATTAAGCCTTTTTCTCGGGAAGTTTTCTATACATCCATCATCCTGTATTTTCTATACTTTCAACATAAAGTAGGAACTGCTCTTTTTTAGATATTTCAAGCTCTATAATCAAGCCAAATCTGAGCTTTTACAACATAATTATTCTGAACTGCTTCCTTCCTTTTTCATATGCATATATTGACTTAAGTTGCTTTTTGCATTTGAATTGGAATTGGAATTGAGCAAAACATTTAATTTTCTTAAATCAACAGATTCTTTATATTTTCAAAATGTGCGTCTGTTATTTTGGGGAAACAATGAGAGCACCCTCACTGACAGACCGGGTCTGGTAATTTCACTGTACAGCAGACTAATCGGTGCCTCTTTAGTCTAGAAAACAGCTCATCTTTAAAAATGCTGAATTATTTCTTTGAATTATGTGTTTTGTCACATCACCCTGGGTTGTGGGCTTGGTATTTGTTTTTTTCTGAAATGTCTCTCTCCCTTGAATGCTTTATGACCTAAATTGGTAAAATGCAGATTATCTGTCTACAGTTGTCTGCTTCATCTTTCTCTTTATTTGCTGTAGTCTACAAACCTTGAGATTCTGCATTTGACAGCATACAATTGCCATTGTCCAAGCCACTTATAGATAAAAAACCCCATTGTGGCTGTGGTAAGATCTTGAACTCGGGAACTAGAGGGGTTTTTTCATTTCTGAACTATTGTTCTTTGTTTTGAGGTTGTGCCTACAGTTCCCAACATCAGACTGATCCCTCCTAGGTGTCAGGTGATGCGTAATGAAAACTGAAAGGGAACCTGAGAATAACAACTTGCTGGCTGGGGATTTCTTCCCCAGCTGTCATTTATGCCCACATCCATGCTTTCTTTTCTGCTTCCAAGTTAAATGTTTTAATTTTGACTGGGCTCATGCTGAAATTCAGCGCAAAGCTATTTAAAATATTTAGGGTCTAATCTAACTCCTGTTCAAGGAGATGGAAAGAAAGATTGATTAATTTGTCTAAGAGCCAGGTTCAGAATAGAAAACGTTGCTGTATTTCCACTAAGACAAAGGCCGGAGCAATATGTCAAACCGCTACATTCAGTCACGTCAGAAGCATTTCCCACGCCTGTCTTAATACTGATGAACCCAAAAGCCCTTTCCCAAGCAACCACACCAGTCCCATCCCAAGCTGCCCCCCACTCCTCCCTGACCCAATCTCTCAAAGTCTTGTCCAGACTTTTTTTCTATTTACTTCCCTTACATTGTCTGCCCAGTTTGCACTGGCTTTGCAGTGAAGCTGGCCAAGCCATTCCCTTTTGTCTTGAGAAGAACAAGGTGGGGCTTCTTTTTCGTAAATCATTGTTACATGCACGTTTTTGACAGTCCTAGAGATGAACAGAAAAAAAATCTACTGTAAGGACTGAGCAGAAGTTCTCAAACAAACTTGCTTGGTTTTATCACTAGTGCTTTCTTTTTCCTTTGTCTCTTCTCTCTCACTCTCTTTCACCAGCACCAGCCATTTTCACTCTTGACATCACACTGTAATTTAAGAAAGCTCTTGTTCTATAGTTTAAAAACTATTTTTATGACCATCGCTATTCAGATATATCTTCTTTGAGTCTTTGTGCTATAGCTATTGAAGCAAGCAGGAATCTCAAAATGTCTGTGAAAAGTGCTTATTAAAATTGTTACACCTAAAAAAGACTTGCTAAGAAATCTTTTTACAGGCTTTGATGCCATGAAGCTTCCATGATCTTCCTCCAAAATGTGCTGATTAGATAGACAAAAAAAACCTACCTGGAGACAGCAAAGCAGACTTCACATCCCAGCAAAGAAGAAACTCAAAGCCTGAATCAGATTTACTAGGGTGTTTGTTGGTGGTATTGATGTGAATATCCATGTCTTCGGTGAGATGAAGGATGGTAGTGCAGGCCCTGGAGCAAGAAACAGGCCAGCACTTGACTCTTTTATTTTAAGCATTGACTTAAGGATTGTCCTGAACCAGTCGCAAGCCACCAGGGCAGCCCAGGTCTCGATCAGGAACCTGGGAGACCTTTCTTGCCACACTGCAGTAGGGACACCTTTCCATAGCATAGGACAGATGCCCTTTGAGATACAACAGCAGAAAAACTGTGTCCTCCTGCATGAAAAATGTTAAGTTCTTTAGCAACCACCCTGTCACATGTTGCAAGTTTTCAAATCATGAGTTTGCCAAGGATAATATGGAGCCAGACACCAGTGATGTAGGAGCAAGAAGCCAAGAGCACAAGCATTCCTCAGCCATGGTCTTTCCACATTGCCCAAGGCCCAAGCAGCTTCTTTTTGTTCCCAACGCAAAAGACAGGACCTCAGAAAGGAAACAAAAAGATAGTAGACAGGACCTTGAAGAAGCCTCTGCTTCCAGAGCAAACCAAAGTATCTGGGGAGATCAGGGACAGGTGACCAGGCAGGTCATAGTCCCTTACTGCTCTGTTATTCCTCTGGGCGTGCTGGAGAAAATCCAGTGCTCATGCCTGCCTGTGGCACAGCGTCCCCCGGGCTCCCGCTGCAGAGGAACAGCTTTGTACAGGTCTTCAAAGCCTCATCTGAAACAGTTAAAGCATAACAAAGTATAATTTTATCAGTAACTCACACTGAGCTATTATTAATTACTTAATAAAGGGGGAATATTATTCATAATATAAACCTTACACGAGTAAACAAGGAATATGAGTGAGTGAGATCTATTCATCTCGGTGAGCACACCTCTCCTGGAGAGTGATACAAAGCCACAGGATCTCCCCAAGTTTCAGAATTTGCATTCCCACCTCTGAGTTAGATGAAAGACTTGCAAAAGCATATGTATCTAGATAGCTCCTTAATGACTCTGCCTCTCAGGGGGATTTTGTGCATCGCTTATTCAGGAGGAAAACAGCAATAGGTTGTGCCATGCACGCTTACCAATAATAACTGCTATTTAAACAGCTGTTTTCTTCTGGGGGAAAAAACCCCAACAAAACCAAAAAAAAAACCAAACCAACAATACAACAGCAAAAGACTTAACAGGCACCTATACTATCAATCCTCGGAATGAGGGAAAGCTGCTTATCTTCCAAAGACGCAGGCAGGAAGCTGTGGAGTGGCAACTGAATAAATTTCTGTAGCCAAAGGCTGCATCTACATTGCAATTGGAAGATAGATGTGGAGATAAATGGTTGGTTCTGAGGACCTAATGCCTGCATCATTGAAAAACCAGGGAGGGTGGGGAGGGGGTGATTTCCTTCAGACAAGCTCTGGTCTGATGGACTGACTGACCATTAGCAGTGGGAGCACTCATCTCCGTTTCATCCTTGAGGAGAGGAGTTCATGGGCTCAGAGGCCACTCTGTAATGCAAACCCAAAGATGTTATTGCAGACAACTGGAAGAGCTATTTCAAAATGCATTCCCCATCTGAACAAAACCACTAATGCAAATGCACGATTCTTCACCCTGTTCCTCAGTACCTTTGAAAACGCTGAGAAAAGTCATGCACAAAGGCACAACTCAAGGAGAAGGAAGGTTGCACAGTCATTTCTCTTTTGCCCAAGCTTACACCTTTCATGTTGCTTTGATAATAAAGGGAGCAAAAGGCTGAGGCAGAGCTATTCAGCTAAGCTACACTCCATTGCCTGCTTCTGAAGAAAGACATTTCGAGCTTTTCTACCTCACCCATTGAGCATTCTAAGCCAGAACATTTTCTGTCATTTTGAAGTTGGTGGGTTTGGGGTTTTTTTTATTTTCCCCTGCATTAATGAGATACTTTCCATTTTATTTCCCCCTGACAATTCAGCAGTTTTCTCCAGACAACCACTCCACCTTGGGTTCCTTTAACACACCTCTTTCTGCAAGGCAGACAAGGGTAAGCTGCTACTCGGTAGGCAGCGTCCTTCCAGTAGATGCAGCCGCCACAGTGCTGAGCACCTCTGAGAGCAACACCGAACTCTCCTTCATGGACCCCTGTGCCAAATGGGCACATTGATTTTGCTGCGCCAGAAGGAATGCTCCCAAAGCATCCTCCCTGCAGCACTAACAGGGGGGTGCCCGTTCTGGGGCAGGAACCATAACAAGGAAGGGCAGCACTGCAGCTTCTCTCTCTCTCTCTCTTTCAATTACTTTCAATTCTTCATTTTGCACATTTCTTAACCTGGGAATTATTTATTTAAAACAAAACCCCTGCACATGACTACTTCTCTTTTCCCCAGAGGGGAACAAGCTGAGCAAAAGCTGGTTACAAGCCATGCCCACGCTGCGGGCACCCTGCAGCCACCCCTGTACCCACACCCCCACCCGAGGCGTCTGTCCACTTGCAGCGGCAGCAAGTGGATTCCTGACAGCTCTTTCCTTGGGAATTACAACTTGATTCCAAAGATGTTGTGGCCTCAACCTCAGCCACCCTTTGATAGGGCACTAGGTCTTACCCCCTCCACCCCAGGATGGGGAAATGGCTCAGTTCTGGTTTTAACCTTAAGCTGCTTGTCTAACAAGTCCCCAGGGGGTTGGGCACCTTCACAAAATGCCCTGGCTACATCACCAACATTTTTACACCTATCTAGGTTAGAAAGCTAGGTGAAGAGCAAAGCAGTGTTGTCATCTAGGAATGAAAGGAATGGACACATTTGGCCCAGCTGTGAAAGAGGCAAAGGGTTCGCACAGCCCTGTGGCCACATCTTCCCATGACGCCAACCCAAAGTTCATGAAGGCGTGGCGAACATCTCCACCAGCTTCACATGATCCCACCTCAGGATCCACCTTAGATCCAGCTTTACCATGCTTTAAAAAAAACAAAAAGCCATTGTATAGAACTGGACTGTTTCTGCTCCCTCATGATACACATGGTAGCAACACAGCAGAAATATCGTACATGCCCTTAATTTAGTCTCTGTAAAGCTCTTGTGTTATTGCTTAATGTAATCAATTACTGAGTAATCTAAACTGTGCCCACAAAATGAGCATAAATTGGCATCGAAGCTAGGACAATGCAAGCGGTGTTGTTAATTCCTAACCATCTATTGTAATCCTGTATTCACTGGAGAGAATTCTCTCCTGGTAAAATTTAAATGCTCTTTACACAATTGCCTGCTCTCCTTTGATGCAGAACAACAGGAAACATCTTTTAGCACTGAAATTATACAAAACATACTATGCACAAATGTACACAAGCAGAACAGAGCAAGCTATATAGACTGTGGACTCGTTTGCTTTAATGGATAAATGCCAGTTTCCAGGTGAAGTCCATATACAAAAAGTACCTGACATTTATGCACATTCCTTCAGTACAGAAAACCCCCTTACGAATTGCTGAGAACTTCACTTTGCATAATTAGAAAATAAGCCGCTCTTGCAGAAGACAAATAGCAAATGGGGGTGGGGGGGTGAATTGCATTACTCAGGAGCAAGGTAAGGCAAGCAGCCCAGCAGCCCTGCCCTCCGCTCAGCTCCATTTCCTCCAGGGAAAGGAGGGAGCCAGTGATGTTGGGAAGAGGACAAGGCCACACTCACGCCTCCCTCGCTCCCTCTTCCTCTCTCTCTCCCCAATCTTTCCCTTCTCATGCTGCTGCATTCTTCCAAATGAAGAAGCTGTTTCCATGACACCAAACCCTTAATTTGAAGCGTACATATAAACAGCCTAGGATTCTGATCACAATGCACCATTTCATATTTATTTTATGCTTTTCTGGCTCTGCTTCGGACAGAGACAGGCGATGCTTAAGAAGCTCAGCGTTAAGGGTTCCTGATTATAACCAGCAAGCAGTTTCACCTTACTGTTTTACAAATACCTTGACTTTGTTCTCTACTCAACTTCTTGTCATGTTTAATAAACCTAAGAAGCAGGCCAGTTGATTAATCAGACTGCATTTTGTTTGTGTTTTGCACTTATGGCCAGATCCATCTCCTTGGTGCTTTTTTCTTTAGACAAGGTCTTAGCTCACCACATGCTTTCTCCTTGCTGTTTACTTTTTCTCGAAACCTATTTTTCAGTCGTTCTCTCCTTCTCTCCAGAAAGCTGTTTAATGGTCTTCTATCACGGCAAACATACAGTAAGGAACTACAAATGTAAATACCATCTTTTGTTTATCTAGATATTTATCTAAACAATCAATAAAAGAACATTCTTCTTGCATACAAAAGCTATAAGAAAATACATGCCACTCTTGAACTGCATAATGAACAGCACCATCATGGCAAAAAAGCCATTTTATTTTTCAATTTCTTAACTGTGTCTACTTAATTACACAGATTTACTTCGTTTCTTAAAGAAAGACTTTAGTCAAACTATCCTCCGATTGCAAGACTGTAATGGTCTGAGTCCCAGCAGAACAGAAGTTGAAAGTAAAGACGGCAGAAGGATGAAGGTTTTGTGCACCCATAGCATCCCCTCTCTCACCCAACGACAGCTACAAGTGAACTGCCGTGGCAGAAGCATCATGCAACAGCAATTAAGTATTATTCATAGCCTCAGCTTCATTAACAAGCCCAAGACACCTACAGCGTGTACACCCACACACACGCTGAGGCAGCAGCAAGGCAAAGCCTGCATTTGCCGAATACACCGATGCCCGTTGCTCGGCACCTGCGAGGCAGCCACCCGCGGGATGCAGCACTCTCGACTCGCTCCTCAAGCACAGCAGCTCAAGTCCCACCGCTACCGGGCACGAAATTGGCTGTGGCTTCGTATCACAGAATCACAGAATCGTAGGGGTTGGAAGGGACCTCGAGAGATCATCGGGTCCAACCCCCCTGCCAAAGCAGCTCCCCAGCTCGTATTGCACAGATAGGCGTCCAGACGAGCCTTGAATATCTCCAGAGAAGGAGACTCCACCACCCCCCTGGGCAGCCTGTGCCAGGGCTCTGTCACCCTCACTGGGAAAAAGTTCTTCCTCATGTTGGTGCGGAACTTCCTGTGCTCCAATTGGCAGCCATTGCCCCTTGTCCTGTCCCCACAGACCACTGAAAAGGGGCTGGCCAATTCCCCCTGCATCCCATGTCTAAGATATTTATAAACACTAATTAGGTCCCCCCTAAGTCTTCTTTTCTCCAGACTAAACAGTCCCAGTTCACTCAGCCTGTCCTCATACGGGAGATGTTCCAGGCCCCTAATCATCTTCGTAGCCCTTCTCTGGACTCTCTCCAGGAGATCCCTGTCTTTTTTATACCAAGGAGCCCAGAACTGGATGCAGTACTCCAGGTGGGGCCTGACCAAGGCAGAGTAGAGGGGGAGGATCACCTCCCTCAATCTGCTGGACACACTCTTCCTGATGCATTTCTCATGTGGCCTTCCCAAGTATGCAGGCAGGACGCAGGGAAAACAGCAAGGTGGCACGTTTCCACCTGGTCTTCATTGGTATGCTCGCTGCGGAGGATCGGCTGGTGCCTTTGGGCCAGATGTTTCGCTGTCCTGGAAGACACGAAGCAGCAAAGAACAAAAGCGTTGGGAGCGGCATTTCAATTTGGAGGCCTGAAAACTGCTCTTGAAATCAGCAGGCAAAAGGCAGCACTAAATAAATCAAGCAACTCAATGTCAGGGCAAAATCGGCCCTGTGCTTTTTCTTGTCCACAGAGAATCGAGGAATCATTTAGGTTGGGAAAGACCTTTAAGATCATCAAGCCCAACCTAACATCTGGAAATTGCTGTGTGCAGAGGAGAGTGGTGAACTCCGTGGCTTTATGGGACAAGATAACAACTGGCATACTTGCAAGCAGAGTGAAATATTAGGGGACAGGATGCAGGGGAATTTCAGAATTGGAACGATAAATTATTTTCTGGATATCTTTTCCCTGTCCAGGGGGCCATCTTTATAGTATAGACTTTTCCCCCCAAATCATACCTTTCCAAAGCCAAGGAAGGCAGCAAGACTCCCTGCACTGGTGACACCAGCCATCCCACCAGGTAAAAAGTGCTGCGTGTGGTGTGGGCAGGTGGCTGTATCACCACTGAGGACACATCCCCAGAGCCTCACAGGAAGCAGCAAGATGAGTAACACCTGAAATCCCATAAATAGCAGCAAACACTCAGGATGTAGAAATGTAAAAGACAAGAGCAACCACCAAAGCCTAGGGGGATGGCACCCAGAGCTGGAGGGGACAACAGCAGTAGGTGACCACCGAGGTACCTTCATACCTGTGCTACTCCCTTCTTCCACATAACTATTTCAGCCAGACACAATCTCCTCTCCAGCCCAGTCACCAAGAGGTGACAACAGTGGACAGTGTCCTCCAGTCCCAGCACTGCCATGGTAAAGCTAGTTCTTGCCACCAAGGGGCATCTCTAATTTTCTAAGATCTTCCCTAACACAGCACCTGTTTCCCTCTCCCAGTAGGGTCCCTTCAACCCCAGGGGAAAAAACCTCACCAGGGTAGAGATGATCTTGGAATGGAAGCATCAGACTGTCAGCCCCACCTCACCATCCCCTTACACCGGGGCTGTATGGTCCTCAGAGACTGTTGTTGAAGAGTGTTGGTTATGTACAATCTAGTGAGTCTTCATCAGCAGTGCCATCCTCTCCAGGCTACTCATGTCAAGCTAAAGGCTGGTGGAGCCACTGACCCAGTAAACATCAATTTCTAAACATGACCAGCTCTGGGACACAATTGCAAGGACTTCTGGGCACTGCTACCCTATATATATTGACAACTGCTGGATTATTTGGCCACTGCTTTGTGGGAAGGCTAAAAGGAGAGGAAGGAGACTGCAGTTTTCAGGACGCTCACATGAGACCACAGAAGAGCCAGGCTCAAGCCTGCTCCACTACAGGTTTGCAAACTTCAAACAAGTGTTTTGGCCATCTGTCAGAGAGGGACATCAGTGGGGGTCACACATCACAGGGATGGGGTGAAGATAAATACATGGGAGCACACGTGAGTCTGCAGCAACAGGTGCTAAGTGGTAGGAAACCCTCAAGAGAAGCAGAGGGTTTGGGGGTTGCAGCATTCCCACCCCTGCTTTACAAAAGGGGAACCTTACTATCAGGGAAATCTCAAGCAACAAAAGCATCAAACCTGGAGGGAAAAATGTGACTCAAGCCCCACTGAGGGGTCTGGATGCCAGGGTGTGTGGTCAGGGCTTCTCCATTGCTGGCAGAGAGCAGGAGAGTCTCTACAGATAATTCAGGATGTGACAAGGAAGTAAGACAATGACACCATTAGAAAGTCAGCTGTAGGAAGGAGACAGGGTGACCAAGGAAGGACAGGGTTCCTTGCTGGATCACAGAGACAGGACAACACCAGAGATACATGATCTGATCTGCAGAAAAGGCCTTTTCTGTGGTGGGGCAGGGTTTATTAAGATGCTGCTGTTCCGTGTGTTATTCCAAGGGCTCCTCATGCATCTCTTTTAGGTAAATTATATTTTTTCCCTTTAATAAACTTGCTTATTAAGTCTCACTGCTACACCAAAGGAGTCATTTGGTTTAAATTTATATCTCTCTGTGTGCTTTCCACAGCCATTTCTCCTTTTACTTCTTCTCCCCCATCTGCCAGTCTTTTTTAATCTCGGTCTTTTGTGTGAGCCTTGTAGGGCAAGGATCATACCTACTTCTATTTTTGGAAACCACCTACAGGGAATAAATTATGGTGATTAAGTCCAGCAGAATTAGATTATAATGACTGCCAGACATGGAATAGTCACCATCAGATATCCTCAGAACAAGATAAACTGTTTTTTGCCCTCAAGGAAGAAAGAAACAAGGAAGATGCACCAAGTCAGTATTATGAAAGTGCCTTTACCTCTAATCTCTGGAAAAGTACATGGTGGATGCTGCCTGCAGTCAGGGAATCATGGAGAGAGCACCAGGCATTTGAGCTTTACCACAGAAAGGATATAATAATGTTAGTGACTGCTGAATTTAAAACTGAATTCTACTAAAGTTCCCATTTGAAGCTACGCTTATTCCCTCACTCCAGGCTTTTTTGGGGGGAAGGGGTGGGTAAAAGGGTAGAAAAAAGCTTTGAATTAAATTTTCATTTTACACATTTCTGATATTTGAAATGTTTCAAAATTATTTATGTTCTACATTTGGCCTCAGACCAAGTAGTGGCTAATCTAATATTATGTTTATGAAAAATTTGAAAAGTTGAAAATACCATTTCCCATATATTCTGACTGAAATCCGTCCATTTATGTAATGGAAAAAATGGTTGAGTGTCCCAACATCAAAGTAAGTGTGTGGCACAGGATTCCCAGAGGAAGATAAATAAGACTCCCATGTGAAGGAGCTCGGTTCAGTAGTGTTAAGGTGAAGGATGCTGAAGCTGAAGTAGCACATCTGACTCAGACACTTCAGGCTGCTTTGGTGTGATGCTCTAGAGGTAAGGCAGTTTAAGAGAACAAGATGCAGACCGGATTACCCTGGCTTGCTCTTGACTGTTTCATGCTTTTTTCCTCTACTGATGCCTCTAAATGTTTAAAGATGACCCATGAGAAGAAAAAAACCAAAAATAAAGCATGCTTGTGCCCTTTCCTTGCTTCTTCTCGGTGTAGTAAAGTCAGCTTCAAGAGTTGAGAGTCTGCCTTGTTTGTTTTCTGCTGGCTTTTTGTACCAAGGATGCAAGTTTTGTTTCTAGTATGAGTGGCAGTTGTTTGTAACCCACCAACTCTGCTGCAGCTGCTGACCTCAGTCACCCAGCACACAGAGCAGGGCTGAGTGTCTGCAGATATGAAAATTAAATTACTCTGAATATGTTTTGCTTCTTTGTCTAACCGATGAGACCACGATAATGTGGATTAGCATACCTGTCTTCCTGTAAAAAGTGTCAGTATAAATGGAAAAGCTTCACAGACTTCTACCATAGGGGTCGGTTTCTGCAGCCTCTCTTCCCAGGTGGATGCTCCTGAGTTAAGGAACTAGTATCCCTGGAAGGGCTCTTCTTTCCAGTAACAAACCCCTCCTGACAGTGTAAGAGAAAACTGGAATACTCCAAATATTGTTCTTCATGCTGAGAATCACAATACATGGGTGACATGATTGATGAAGCATCAGGAGTGGAAAACAGTAGACATTTTGGGTACATGCCACATCTTCCTTTAACCTGTTGCACCGTGAGCCCGCCCAGGGTGGTTCTTCTTCTTCCTCAGCAGCAGCATACCATCCCAGAGCAGCACTGCTCTGCAGTGCCGTGCTCTGAAGGAACCCAGGGCAGAGAGGTAACCTCCGGCAGTCCTCTCAGCTGAAAGAAGCTGCCAACATCTGCCTAAAATCTGATCTTTCTATACAAACATCACATACATCCCTTTTTAGTCAGGATTCACATTCTCCTGCATTCGTATTGCAAATGTTTTGTTGACATCAATCCCTTCGAGACTTCTGTAGTGGTTGAAATAAAAAGAGAGGATTTGGGGCAGCAGCCGGCTGTTGAAACCAGGGGGCCTAAGCCCCATGGTCCCCAAAAGCCCAGCACCTTCCCCTGTGAATCTGTGACTGATGGCAGATATTAACAACTCCTCAACCATACATAATAGACTTGGGTAAAGAAGCATTTCAGCACATTAACCTCAGTAATTAGTGTCCTGCAACACCTCCCTTACATATACAGAGAAGGAGGCAATAAAGAAGTTCAAAGAAATTAGCCCTTTTTCTTACACCTCCTCCTTAGGCTGGCTGACAACCCTCCTGTGGGATGGTTGAGCCTTTGGTCATATATTGTTTTTCCGCTCTTAAGGAGGAACTATATTTTTTGGCACTTGTGTAAGATGTTGTAGACATTCCCTTCGAGGTCTCTTGGTTGAAATAGCCCCCAGAGGTTTTTTGGGTTTTTTTCTTTCCTTATTCCAACGTGATACCAGAACAGCTTTGTGTACACCCGGCAAAGTAGCTCATACAGCCAACCAGTTTGGCTACCTCTGCCCAGCAGTCCTGTCTCCATCACTACGTAGTGATGGGAAAGTCTCCATGATACCTACAGGACATTTACCACAAAGATTTTTACCTTATTTGTTACTCTCAGGATTGGTGAGTAGCTTGGAGGGAAGCAGCCAAAGATGCAGAGTCCAATAAAGACTTCCTCGTTTAAAGACAACCCTGTGCTGATCACAGATTCCTGAATCACTCTGTTTGCTCTGTCTTAACCCATCTTCTGGCTCCATACCACCCCAGCTGAAAAAAAGCCCATATTGGAATTGAGCAACGTATATAAGCAACCAATGCATCTTACTATAACACCACAGTTGGCAAATGTTTAGGGATAAGGAGCTGCAAGAAACATGACATACAATTGACAAGAAAGTGGCACCATCCCCGCACAGTCCACACAGACACACTCCCTTTAGAAACAGGAATCCCTGAGATGCCATTGCACGGGCAACCTACAGCTCAGGCTCTGTAGCAAAACAGTGGGGAAAATCTGTTTTCTCCAAGAAGCTGATAGAGTGTCACTCCCATATGGAGCTATTGAGCAACAGCTACCTATCTGGTGAGTGGCACCAACTGCATTTTTACACTATGAAACCATATGCCTTTTTAATTTAAAAAAAAAAAAGTTGCCTGCTTGATGTCATTTATATTCATATTTCCTATGCAAATTTTAATAGCCAAACAGCAAACCAGTAGATAAAGAGATTTATAATAGAAATGCTGACAGACCTCTGACTATAGCATCCTCAGCTGCGGCATTATGACAACCTGTGTAGAAGTTTCTACGCCCACAGAATTTCAGTCCTAGCCCAGCTCTTGGGACTGCTGCATTCCACTTTTCAAAGCAAACATAACAATTATCTGGATACTGAAGGATAAACCCGGGCAAGTTACACGAACATTTTAATTAAAGCACATCTTGACAAAAGATCAAGAAGAGAACAGGGAGGTAACATCCACAGAAAAAGTGTGGAGACAGCTCTGATGTATTTTCCAGTCGTAGAAAAAGGTAATTGGATGAAGTGAAGGGGAAACAAATTCAATGTGATAAATGTAATAGATATTTATTGCTACAAAGGATTAGCTGAAATTACCTTCAAGCACGAGCTTGATGCTAGATATGATAATTTGATAAATCGAAACTGCCTTTCCCTTTCATATTATATCAACTTCTTTTATTATGATGTACCATAAAGGGGGGGGAAAAAAATCACATTATGGATTTGCTGGCCTGTGGGATAACCTTGAAATCGTGCTGCTGAATTTCTACATCTTTTTTTAAACCTCCAGGATGTGACCAAAATACCACTGAAAGTACAGGGAAGACTAAAGCAAGGAAGAATGCAGGTAAATACAGGAATGTGACCTTCCCTTTGCACAGAGAAAGCCCCTGCCACCTCTGCTCATCGGGAGTCAAGGCACAAACGGAAGGGAGGAGGGAAAAATACACACCCAGAGAGACTGCAAAACTTTCTCAGCCAGGAGCATTCCTTCTCAAATGAGAAAGTGGTGCTGTAAACTCTCTCTCTGTACATATGACGTGTGTGTAAATATGGGTGACATACTCATTTCACAGCCCCACTAGCTCCTTGCCACAGGTTGTAACGAAGCGCATTGCATTTGCCTTCGTAAATAGTAACTCCTGTGCTATCTATAGTAAATTAAGCAGAGAGGGATGGCACAATCACTACAAATACAGAACAAACGTGTGGTTTTTATAACTTCTGTCTTGTGACTATCCTCTCCTGCTCTCTTTCAAGCAAAAACAACCCGTAAGTAGCAGTTTTGCCTGAACAAGGAGTGTTACAAGCAGGTGTTGTAAACAGGGAGTGTTATAAAGAGTCGAGAACCTATATTTTGTCTGCAAAAGAGACTTACTGACACCTCTAGCCTTACAAGGTAATTGTATTCTTTCTAGACTGCAAGTTACGCTGAGGTGGCACCCGTGTCTGCAAGACTGTTCCTGGCACTGTGGGGTTGCTACTACAATATTCATAACAAAGCGCATACGTAGCCCAAAGGGTGGGGACCTCCTTCTTGAACCAAAGAACCCACTGAACAAGTGTATGACGCTGTCAGGCACACTCACTCCAATTTGCTCTAACTCAGTATTGACATTTTCCTCCATTATCCATCGCATCCATGAGATTTTAATGTAATTATTTCAGAACATTGCTAAGCTCTCGTCTGCTCTTGGAAATTTACCAAAATAGCTACCATTATTCTGAGATGGTTTATTTCAATACAAATCCCAAAGCGGGCACTCTTATTCCAAAATAAGAGTTCCTATTTCCAATTTAATTTCATCGAGTTCTAAAATATCCTCCTGGGAGTTTATTCTGGAATAGCTATTTCGGTACGTTTCCAAATGTAGGGAAGCCCAAAGTCAGGGATTGGAGAATGGAATTTGTTGAAGATATAACTCTGTTTCCACTTAAAAGAAATAAAATCCAAATGAAATAAGTTTAGGAAACCCATCCATTTCAGAAATACAAGCCCTTGTAGAGATCCTTTTTCAGTAATAGCAGTTGCTTACCTCTGTACACGTTGATCTCAATTATTATTTCACATCAAAAATCCTCACCAGAGAAGCCACTCACAAACCTCCAATACCCCCTCTCTTTCATCTAAACATCTACTGTCAAAGCAAAAGCAGAAGAGCAAAAAATAAGAGAGTTGGAAACTAAACCATGAAAATAATGTAGCTCAGGCAGGCTTCTGATCCTGAGGAAAGAAAACTGCCAAAATCTCCACTAGCTCAGCCAAAGGCTTCACATCAGCTGTTAATTTTACACAATTTCAGATTCAAATGCTGAACTGCTGGACAGTATACAAAACCTACAACAGGCAGACTCTAAGAGAAGTAAAGTGAGGTCGGTACGCCTATGTGGAAAAAGAAAGAGTCTGTGTAGCTTTTGCAAACCAGCTATACCTTTTACTATGCTGACACCTAAACTTAAAAATGTCTAGAACACAAAAAGGCACTTGGAGAAGAACTCTGTTTTCTACATTACCAGAAAGCTTCTGTGCAACTTAATTTCTTTTCAGCCTTCCTAGAGCCTGTGGGAAGCCATAGGTATTAAGAAAATATTTGATACTGTTTCTCTAGGATTTCCACTGTGTTGCATACTACGGGCATTGAAACAAGCAAGCAAACAAAACAAACAGACAAACAAAAAAAATCAGAGCTTCCTAATTCACTAAATGTAGACATTTGATCCAACCAAGTTATTTCTATTACATCTGTCTCAAAGATGTTACTAAGAGCCATGATCTATCCGTTGCAGATTTTGAAGGCTAGCAACAATACACCTTTTACTCTTTTTCTACTCAGCAGCCTAACGAGAGAATCCAAGGCTTTCTTATTTTCTTTAGAGCCCTTTTTGCAGCCTGACCATGCACAAAACAGGCACAGCAGCACTAACCAACACTGCCACCAGCACCCCACAGAGCCAAAATGTGTCAGACCTATCTTGCATCCAATGGTCGCCTTTGAAATCTATCCTGGGTACCACTGACGCGTGGATCCCCTGTGCTTGTGCCTGTGCCCTCCTCTGGGATTTCCCAAAGCCTAGCCTAAGCTGCACGGGGGCCTTCAAAGCGGTGGTGCTGTCCTTGTGAGCCAACTGTCTCGTGGCCTGGCTTCACCCTGGGTCAAGAGCCCCAGGCAGCCAAGACCTTGGGAGTTGGGGAAGGAGTGTCCTGCTTTGAATGGTGTCCCCTTGGCAAGCCAAACATGTGGAAAGGAAAGGAGTACAAAGAGCAGCTTCACGTCCCTTCCCCACCCCCAAAAATACATCAATGACACCTGCAGGAGCAATGCCTCACGTCCACAAGGAGAACATGCCATGGTTGTGGCTCTTCCTCTTCCACAGGCAAGACTTGTTGCTTTTTCCTACAGCTGCAGAGGAAAAGCAACGGTCATCCTCTCCCCCAGGATGATGAGCTGTGTTTCACAGACAGAAGAGAGGCTTCAGCATGTCCTGAGCTATACAGACCAGCTCTGTTCAAGACGGAGACAAAAGAACAAGAAAGGGCTACAAAACCTATAGGTTGTCCTGTGAGCCCCGTGCGACCCCCTCTGATCAATCCCTTCGTTGGGATGTGACCGTCCCTCCTTGGGATACCTTCCACCCAGAGTTACCACACTACCACATGGCATGCTCCTCACCTAAACGTCTCGGTGCCATCACCACCACGCCGAAGCTGTATGGGGCACAGAGAGCTGCAAAGTGAGGGAATATCCCCATCTAGCGTCCCTGAGTACCGCAGAGCATATTCTGCTTTCCGTCTCTCATCCCTGTCCAGCCATCCTCTCGCGGAGAAGGAAATTGGTGGGTTTTTCTTCTCACCCAAGGAGAGACCGAAAATTACCCTACCCAGCAACTGAGCCCTGTGCCAGCGCTGGTCCTGCGAACAGCTCGGCCAGCACCCAAATTACTTTTCCACAAGCCTAGTGCGAGTGTTCTCCTCAGCAGCAGCAGCCGCTCGTTATTCCATCGCCTGTGGCCGAGCTCCGTCAGGCTTCGTTCTTGGCTGCGTTCTGCTAATCTGACCACAAGAAATTGGCAAATTAGTTGTAGAGGATAAATCAAAGGGGTTTTCGTGTGGCCCATTGCCCCCTGTTTTGCATACAGTGCTTCCAGCTCACGACTGTCTCCTCAGTTCTTCTAGAAAAAGCTCTCTGGCTACAGTGGTATGTTATTTGAGGGTGAAATGCATTAGCCTCTGTTTGCTCCAAATTTAATTCATCTATTTAAATAATTTAATACAGCATCCATCAGTATGAAAGCTGGGCAAATTGAATCCAAAGGATTTGAAGACACATAGATTAAATAAACTACCTTCAAATCCTGACTCTCAAATTATCACTGCCCCTGGATTAATTCTACCTTAATTAGACCAAATAATCTTCTTCAAACGGATTAAATTAGTGAAATAAAGATGAAATAAACATAAAGCAAAAGCAAATGGAATATAAACAGCCAGAAAGCATAAGCCATAATACCAAGCCTTAAATCACACGCTGAAATTCATTCAGTTTAGGTTCTCATTAGAGTTCATAAAATCATGAGTGGCATGAAAGAGATGAATAAGGAATTTTATTTCTCAAAATACAAGAACTAGAGGGGCATCACATGAAATCTTCAGTCAGTACTTTAAAACAAGCAAAACCAAGGGCTTCCTGACAGAGTGAATCATTAAATTGCCAAACTCATTGCCACAAAATGCCGCAGACGCTGAAAGCATAGGTAGGATTTGACAAATTAACAGAGGAAAAGTACACTAAGAGTTATTAAATACTCAGATCAGAAAATCTTTAAGCCATAAACTGCTGAGGGGTGGGAGAGCATATTGGGGAAATATCACTCAATACTTTCCCTGCCGTTCCACCCTTTCCTTAATTATCAGCTACTGTCAGAAACAGGATACTGACCTGATGGCACTTTGGTCTAGCATAATGGGGCTATTCTTATAATCTGACAGGTCATGAATTGGACCTACTTTAAAATGTTGACACTGGCTTGAGAGTCTTATACCAGAAGGTGACGAAAGAGCATCCAAGCTAAACTCAGCTAATGGGGTTTAGGATAACAATTAGTCTCTCAGGCTTAGCAAACTTGTGAGAGTTGTTCGTGTTGCAATTCCAGTTAATTGGCGAATTGGCCTGCCTCTTTTCATTGGTCTGTGGGGACAGGACAAGGGGCAATGGCTGCAAACTGGAGCATAGGAAGTTCCGCACCAACATGTGGTAGAACTTTTTCCCAGTGAGGGTGACAGAGCCCTGGCACAGGCTGCCCAGGGAGGTGGTGGAGTCTCCTTCTCTGGAGATATTCAAGACCCATCTGGACGCCTATCTGTGCAATATGAGCTGGGGAGCTGCTTTGGCAGGGGGGTTGGACCCGATGATCTCTCGAGGTCCCTTCCAACCCCTGTGATTCTGTGATTCTGTGATTCTGTAATTGTCAAATCATTAAGCATTGCAAACGCTGAGGCAGACATTTTTCTATGGCAATGATTCACAATGACAGCTAGTCAGCATGCTACAACAAAAAAGACAACACTACTCTAGAAAAGGTCCCAGACAAACAGCTTCATCAGCAACAAGGAATTTTATGGGGCTGGGGGGGTGGGAGTTAGACCTTCAAAAAAGACCCCATCATTTGGGACAGGATCCAAATATTTTACATCTGTCTCACCTAGGTAGCTAGAAACCACATTCAACAAGTCCTTGAAGATTCTGGACAGTCCTTTGGAAGAGAGCATTATAGATGAGCACGTCGTCCTTGCCCCATCTGGCTTGTAATGAAGGTGCAGAGGTCAGGATCAGGAAGATGTTTGACCAAGCCAGCCCTCAGAAACGAAAGGCAGAGCAGGTCACTGCTCCAGAAGACAGTGTAGGCCCAGCAGTAAATTCAAAGGGAGTTAAGGAATGGGCCTATTTTTATGCCCTGGCAGTACGTGGTACAGCCCCATGGCCCACCACTTAAAAGGCAACACCACGTGGCTGACTCATCGTGCCCTATTTGACCTGAATATCAAAATTTCAGAGCAGTAAAACATTGAGGCAGCTCAGTTTTAAGACAGATAGCCTAGACAACACTGGCAGGATAGTTGCTGGGCCTCAGAGATCTTGAATAAATACCTGCCATGCCTTTTGCAGCCTGCGCTGAGTTCCTTCTTAGCACACAGCTTGCCAGCCATACCTGAGCTTGCTGAAGCTCAGACTTACAACCAGCACCAGTGAGGACGCATCCCATGACTGTGTTGCAACTGGTTAACCTATTTCCATGAAGGAGGAAAAGATGTTCAATCCAGAGATGCCTCTGAGAGGAAGCAATCCATGCAGTGTTCCCTCAAACCACAGAACGGCCTGAGAAGCAGCGCAGCGGTTGATAATCAATATTGCCATACCCCTGGTCTCCCGACAGAGCTGGATTATCACATCAGAAGTAATTTTCAGAAAAGCCAACTCTTCAATTTTAGCTGCTGGGAAAGTTTGCATATGACAGGGAAAAAACCCCACCCTAGATCAACGCAGCCTGTGGGCCTGATTCAGCTCTCACTGTCTTCAACATTAAGACCCCTCAGTGCTGTGCCCGGACTGGAGTGCAGCCTTTGGAGACACCTGGAAATGTAATAAACCAATGAGACCATTTGGATACCAAAGCCACTCTCAGAGGCAAGGTGAGGACAGGCCCAAACCTCCACAAAGCACATGGAAGAAAGAAAGAGCAATTACTAGGAGCACTGGAGTGAGCTCACTGCCTTTTCTATCCACATCAAGAGCCCTCAAAAGCCAAGCAGGAGTCGGGGCATGCAGGCAAGTACAGGGTAAGTGCCTCACCACACTGCTGCATTTCACAGGGGTGGCAAAACAAGCTCCTTTTCCTCCCTCAGTTCCCTATACAAGGTCTGTCCCCGCCTTCTGCCATCATCTTGCCATAGCAGCAATACCCAAATACCCAGATTCAGCAAAATATACCCACCCTGCTGACCAGTTAGGCATTGGAAGGAGTTGTCCAGGGAGGTGGTGGAGTCACTGTCCCTCGGGGTGTTCAAGGAAAGCTTGGATGAGGTACTTGGGGACATGGTTTAGTTAGTAATATAAGTGGTAGGGGGGCGGTTGGACTGGATGATCTTGGAGGTCTTTTCCAACCTTAATGATTCTGTGATTCTGTGACTGCCCTGAGCCAGGTCTCTGCATCTTCCTTTGGGTAACATTTCTCAGCCGTACTCACACATTTCCTCCACCAGACCAGGCACCGCTCTTTACTGGTAGTGACCTTTACTCCTGAAACACCTTGCAACACCCTTATCGAAGGCTGCCCTCCACCACTCATCATCCTGACCCATATTCACACAGCCTTAAAATGGCACAGCCTGGATCCATGCCAGCTTCAACAATGCAGATCCAAATGACTTCAAACCTCTCTTTTTTCCTCCCTGCATTTTCCAGCCAGGGTGTGAAGACTCACAGAAGAAAACTCTGCCACCCTGCATTTTTCTGTAATTTGCAATGCCACCCATCATAGGGTACAGTAGAACTAGTTAATCATATAAGCTTGGGATATGCATAAGCCATGCTGTAAAGGTGCTAATAGATATATTTGAATTCAAAAGATATCTGAGAGGCAGAAAATAATACCTTATTAGTATGCTACATGTGTGTGCAAAGCAGCAGCCTGTTCTCTAAAATATGTGAACAAATAGTAGAATCAAAGCCTTTAGTTGTAAGAACTCATTAAAGTCAGTAATCTTTATCACTTTTCTCATTAGAATTATTAAATCCATTGATTTCCATATGACATCGTTTTGGACCACTGCAAAAACACTGCAACATATCAAATCTGCATTTCTGTATGTTCACAACCACTCATATATATTTCTGGGTCCAGCCTCAGGTATCAGCATCCCACTGTCACCACACAACTTGTTTTTCCAGCATTACAGAAAAGTGTTGAACCTTGATCAGCACGGGAATTGAGCCCTCCAAACAATCTGTTAGTTCATCTTCTGAATATGGACTGAGAGAACACAACAGAGGTTCATCTTCAATTTGGTTACCTTCATTCCTGAGAATGGACCTTTTCCTCAAATTAGCTTAATTTATATGAACTTCAGTTCCTGTCTTCAATATGTTTCTGGTTTGCAAGTTGTTTTCTCCTATTCTCCTTGTGCATTGTATGAGCGACAGCCCTAATGGGACATATCCAACTGCACGTATGACTGAGCGCCTGTTTTAAGGGGTCAGGGACAGAAGTTCTCCACAGAGGCACAGGAGAATAAGAACAATGGAGTAAGGCAGCATCATAAGTAAAAACTTGGACAAAACAAGTATACCCAAGCAACTAATGTGAGTTTCACTGTGGCTACTTAATGTTCTCATCTTCGCCAGCTCAATACATCCATCACATCCAACGCATTTACATCTCATCTACAGGATATGGAAATCATTCTGCAAGATACAATTTGAACTAAAGTAATAATTTCTCTTAAATTTTGGTGCCTGAGGGGGAGAATAAATACTAGGCTATTTGAACTTAATGAAAGTGTTTTCAGTGACATAGGGAGGCATAGGGTTTCAACCTGTTCTCTTTTTAAGCCAAATTTTGCGATGAAAACTGGATGAATGGGTTGTGCCACCAACTATCACAGCACTCTGTGGGGACAAGGGGCATGACTGAATTTAAAAAAGCATTAGGCAGGCACTGCCTCTAAATAGTCTTCATCCCCATTCAGTTCTCTAATGTACAAAACTGGCACAGCGAAGCACTGCAGTCATGTTTCTGTGAGCAAGATGTTGCTCTTGTGGCAACTCTTCATGGTTAATCAGGTCTCGAACAGCAAACTCAGGTGAGATGAAGGTTGCCCCCATGGGCTTCTGTGACATTTCTTTGTATGTTTTCTGTGACTTTTACTTGTACCTAAGTAAGTAAAGCAAAACAAAACAAATCCACTTGGGCCTATTCCATTGTCTTCATGAAATCCAGCTCCATTTGGGCTGTTCGTCATCTGATTTTCCAGGATCTTTAACAACATGAGTCAAGCTAAGCAATCCCTGTCAACCAGAATGACTGGAAGATGCCTTCCCAATCACAGCACACATGTCACCACACTGCCCTGCAGCTCCTGGGACTGCAGGAGGGCACAACTGACCAAGCACAGCTCCAGCCACATTGGACACAGAAGGGAAACACATCACTAACGACTCTACAGTCCAACACACTGGCTTTGCAAAGCCAACCTTTCCACCCAACACTGACCTGAACAACAAGGAGTTTATATCCATGTTGTATCCAGCACACAAGCTGCTTTAGGGATACCAAACCCAGAAACGTCTGTAGCAAACACTTGTGCTTTTCCAGTCACGAAAGCTGTAGTCAATTTAGAGGTCTAGAAAGTGAAGCTTCCAGTTCACCCTCGTATCACAGGAACAAGGTGGTGCTCCAGCAAAGCATACAGCACATTTACATGAAAGTCAGTCACACACTAGATGGATAATATGAAGCACGTGCATCTCCTTGGTTCTCTAGGGATCAAAACATCCACTCCCCTTTTGCGAGAACAGATCATGTTTATGGCAATTGTGTTTTCATTAGTTAACACTGAATCTGTCTTCCCCAATAGGAAAAAAACCCCAACAAATTAATTTCTTAAATTACAATGAGAAAACTTCACTGCTCTTCCGCAGGACATTTAAACATTGCCTAATCATGTGCAAATCTCTAAAATTAACGTTTCTATAATGCTTGGCTCATCACTTTTTGAATTATTCACACGGTAAAAAAATATTTATTCTTTGTGTACTGTGTCCTTTGCATCACCTTTGGAGGGTATTCCACCAAGTCTGACTGTATTTATATTCGAAACATTCTTGCATAAAGCCTGCAGTGCAAAACACAAAACTCTTAAAACTTGCCCATGTACACGTGGCCTTTCAAAGCTGAACTGCTTAAAACCCCAGTAGAAATGCAGAACACTGAAGACTTACCCCATTTGCATCTGTACAGCTTTTCAGTTGACTCTTTATTGGCAACATTATTATTATTATTTTGCTGATGCTGTGCATTGATTATCACCTGTCCACCAAAGTTTCCATTTTGTGATTTTTAATGTTAAAACTAGCAATTGTAGGGTTCCACCTGCCACAGATATCATGGAAATTATTTGATGCTTTGAGGTTCTTCTGCTGTCCCTGAGTTTAGAGCACAGGCAGCTTCACCACGGGCAGCTTCACCAGAGCGTTTAGTTTTGGTCCTTTCTAACCCAAACCATTCTGTGATTCTTTTTTTGTTTTTACAGTCTCTCAAGGGAGTGAAAACTATTGCTGCTGCGGGAGCTCAGTGGGTAACAGACACACCAGGTGCTGCTCAGTGATCAGTTCAGAGGCTGCATTGGGCATAACTGGAACTGGAAATAATTAGATGAGCATTTCAGTTCTGAACTGTGCCTGTTCCTCTAATCCTCTCTGTTGCAACTGTATTTGCTGCTTAGTGATATGGGTTTTAATACCCAGTTCCTAATTAGTGTTATCAAGCACCTCTCTCTCAATTCCATTATGCTGGATGAAATGTTAGGTCGAGTGTAACCCCCAGGTGAGCTTATATTACATTTTGCCTCCTGGTTTCAGTATGTGCTCTCAATGTTCCCCCTCAAGCAATGGCAGATTCCTTGTAAGCACTGAAATCGTTCAGCTGGGTCCCCAGGGCACCCCGAAACACAGCAGGCATCACACAACAATTGTCACCACCCTGATTTGAGGAGATACTTAGGTATGACTGTGCAGCTGACAAAATTGAGTAGTCAGCTTATTAGCCAGCAAAGGCCACCGGAGTTAGCTGGGAGAGAAAGTTAGGTTAAAAAAAAAAGAAAACATAGTACAAATCATCTTTCTCTTAGTGTTGTTCCCATTCTTTCCATCCTCCTTCCTGACAAACACTTGGAAAAACACTTAAAAAAAAAAAATTCTCATTTCTGCTTCAACTTACATAAGCAAAAACTGGTAGTTCATGTCCACTGCAAATTATGAGCATGAAATATGTGACGACATGACGTATTTACAAGGCTTGGAGGAGGCATTCAGATCATCAGGAGCCTTAACCACACGGTTTTTAATATGCGTTCCTAACTCTCGTGGATATGATGAAGAGTGTTTTACTGCTGGCTGAGCAGTAATAGATTTGGAGCTGTTAACTGCAGCCCACGGGGAGCCTGAAAAGGTGAGCTAACCTGTGTTTAATGTTGCTTTTTCAGTTTAGTTACAGCACTGTAGTGCCGGCACCAGCAGTCTGGGGGTTAAACACTGCCGGAGTGTGAGGGGTCAGTGAAACCCTCTGAGAAGGGGAAATTTAAAAAGAAGGGGGCAGAAAACAGAAGAAAAATGGGCAGGGAGAAGAAGTAGGAACAATTTGGAGAAACAGCAGGAATAAAAGGCAGTGGCAGAATAAGCCCTGAAAGGGAGTGTCTTGAATAAACATCCACAAGTCCTGTTGCTGGGAAAAGAGCGGGTGCTGCCAGGGCAGCATGTCTCTGACAACGTCTCATTAATATCCGTGAACTGAGAGGCGCCAGGGTTCCTCATTTTGACCTCAACCCTCACATAAGGTTTTGGGTACTGGATCCTCTCCTGGAGCAAGTGCAATCTTGAAACCATTGGGTTAGTCCCAGAAACACGTGGGAGCTGCATGGCCATTACGTTTCGAAACAAAAGAGGAGGAAATGCTTTTCAGGGAGCAAACTTAACATTAGCTACTTTGATATTTCACTGCTGACTTTCACCTCTAAGTTTTTCAAGGGCTGGCAGGATGTCGGCACAGGAGACAAGCAAAGGATGACAACCCTGAGTGTGTACAGAAAAGCAGGACCATCTAAGGCGGGCAGGAGAGCTGCTACTGGCAAGAAAAGAGTCCAAGGAAGAAAAGGCTAAAAAGGTAAGGATTTCTAGGGAAGTCTTAGCTAAAAAGGTAAGACTCTTCTAGTGAAGGCTAGAAGATCTGAGCTGAGCTGTGACAACTCTTCCGCAACCCAGGAACACAACCCCCTTCCTCAGCTCCAGTGATGCACCTCAGGTACATCCCAGCTCATAAGGACCTGAAACCCAGACCCACATTCCCAGGGAGAGGAAGGATCCAACAAGACACAAGCAGAAACAGCCACTTCTCCGTCAACTGCAGGGTGAAGAAAAAGCAAGGGTGCATAACGTGTCCTAAACTGAATGCACAAACCAGCAGCTGGGCTAACACCAGTTCAGCCTACTGGCACCAACACAGGGCAGCATGAACCAGCCACAGCCTCAACAGTGCTTGGCATTAACAAATTGACCAACCATCAAAAAAACCCACAATAGTTCATTTTCATCCTTCTAAATATTGTTACTAATGATTCCATATGAGTTCAAAAGGGCCTTCACAGCTCCTAGCCTGCCAGACCCTGAAGCAGGGTCAGCTCTGAGCAAACAGCAGATACATTCCCCTCATTTTTAAGACTAAGCACACAACATCATTTTGCCATTATTAGCAACAAGGACTCTCCCAACAGGCAACCTTTGAGAGTTGGTGGAGGAGGTGGGCAAGGGGGCGCTTTCAGAATCACAGAATCACAGAATGGCAGGGGTTGGAAGAGACCTCTGGAGATCATCTAGTCCAACCTCGCCCTCGCCCCCCCGTCACATAAAAACATCCTCTGTCTTTTACTACTGGCCAGAACTTCACTACCTTTCCTGTGGGAAACCAAAGAAAGAAGAATCCACCGTCTCCAAGGGACTTGCAGCAACCACCAGTTTAAATTGCAGTATCAAACATGAGTTTTTACCTGGAGTGTAGATACAGAACCTGCAGTAAATTCATATTTAACAGGAATCTCGGGGCATCAGAAACATGCTGCACATGACAGGCTTTTTTATAGAGAGTCTAAATACCAGCAAAGGTTTAATTTTACGTTCATATACCTGCTGATAATGGGACATTTTTGGAATGTACCTGCAAACCAAAGCACCATAGCAGTTTATGCCAGGTATGAGCAGGGTCCACAGCATCGGTGTGCTGTCCTCTGTCACAACAGATTTGGGTGAGCAACCCTGCCTGGAGCTGCACGCTGCTAAGACAAAGCTGCCTCCCATGCCAGATCAGCGCATTTGGCTTGTGTACCATGATGGAGCTTTGCAGTCGAAATCACAGACAAATCCAGAAGGGTTTAGTGGCTGGAGAGCAGGAGTTGAGCTGAGAAACTTGCTCCTCCTGCCAAATAAGGTAGCAAATGAGTCCCAGAGAATGGAAGTCAAGGGTCCTGTGTAAAAGAAATGCATATCACTGTCTTCTAAAATGAGGGCCCCAAAGGACTGGCTGTACCAATTAAATTAAATCAGCTCCATCACCAATATTGCACTATTTCATAATCATCTCTAGACAGTGTTATTGAAATTAAGAGCATCTTCTCTTAAATTATGCCAGTGTCGTGGTTCTGCCCCCAGCTGGGAGCTGAGCACCGCCCAGCAGCTCGCTCTGGGGGGCAAGGGGAAGGAAAGAAGGGAAAAAAAACCAAGGCAAACCTGTGGGTAGGGGTAAGGACACTTTACTGGGACAGCAGAGAGAAAAATAGCAATAATAGGACTTTTATAGCAAAAATATATCAAACTGGTGATACACAATGCAGTTTCTCACTGAACCTCACAACTCAGGCCGTACAGCTCAGAACCACCCCGAAACTGGACCGTCCCCAAAAACTGTGTGTCCTGGAGCCATGCCCTCCCCCCTCCACCTGCCCCTCTTTATGCTGAGCATGATGTAATTGGCATGGAATACCCCCTTTGGCCAGTTTGGTCACCTATCCTCACTGTGTCCCCTCCCAGATCCCTGGGTGCCTCCCCCCCACTTCTCATTACCAGGGCAATATGAACAACTGAAAAGCCCCTGACTGCTCAGCAACAACTAAGACATCAGTGTGTTATCAGCACTGCTCTCTTTCTAACTCCCAAACAGGGCATTTCACCTGCTGCTAGAAAGGAAATTAACTCTATCCTAGCCAAAACCAGGACAGATGGTTCATAGTAAATTTCTAACAAATTAATATAAACTGTTGCCAAAGTGAAATCAGAGCCTTGACAGCACACCATTAGCTGGCGTCATGAAAACCTTGAGAAAGCAACTTCTCAGCAACATATATAAAGTTATGAGCAAGGGTTTTGTTTCCTGCAAGAAGATTTATTATTGCCACTATTATTTCTAAAACTAATTTCTAAAGTGTTGTGAGACTTCACTCTAGTGTGGCTGGCTTTTTGCTTGAGTGATGAAAGTCCGTTTGTCTGGATATTGGAAAGTTTTTGCTGATAAAAGACAGCGAGAACATACACCCTCTTAAGCTTGGAGTAGTAAATGGTCAGTGAAGGTCTAGCAGCGTCTAAACAATTAATTTTTTAAAAATCAACTTATGAGTTCATATGACCAATCATTAGATAGCATTTTTTTTAACTTGGAGGAGAATTTTTTTTTTGTTATTATAAGAGAAAGAAACTCTTGAACAACACTGAAGCCAGAGAATGGTGTTGGTAGGTGACACCGTCCATCAGAAGCAAGAACATTCAGAATTAGTGTTCAAGTGCTCAGTCAGACTGACACAGATTTACTGCAAAAAAGCAAAATCACACAAACATCTGAGTTAAATTGCGTAGCTGGAATATCTACCGGAGGGGTTTTTTTCCCCTGTAGTGGGGGTTTATTTTCACTTCACCTAAAGTAAGGTCCACCCTTGGACTATTCGCCAGTATAATCATCTCCTGTCTATATGTGGGGAGCAACGAGAGGAGAGGGGAGAAACAAGGAGGGGAGAAACGAGATCATATGACATTTTTAGTCTTGACAGCACAGATGTATTTCTGTTGGAAAATCACTTCAGCTAAACTTGTTTGTTTTATTCAAATATCTGGTTTAAATAACAATGCCAAACATAGCTTTTTGCTGTTAGAAACTCATAAAAACTCCAGCTGAGGCACACAACTGTAAACTATGAAATTACCACTGCTCAACTAGAGGTTATCTGAGAGGTAGTGAATGCCTTTGCACATAGCCTCAGTCCAGTTTAGTGCAAAGTGCAGTGGGTTAGATCATTCCTACTCAGACAGCCTGACACAGCATCAATATTGAGGTAGAAATCACTACCCCCACACCCTGAACAGCTTCAACAAACAACTTCCAGTCTGAGAAGCTAAGCAGTCACAGCTTCTGTGCTGAAAACCTTTTGAACCCCTTCAACTCAGAATTTTGCATTTGTCTGATGGGGGCCGGGCTGTAAAGCTTTCACTACACTATGCATCTTCTAGAGTAGCCTATGGCCATGACCTGAGAAGATACCTCCTAGGTCTCCACTTGCATCATTTTGTCAGGATTTATGGTCACTTCTCCATCCCTCTTATGAACAGGCAGATATATCAGCCCCCAAACCACAGATCAGCAAAGATTCAGTCCTGATCCTCTGAGTCTACCAGACCTCAGTTCCATACGCAAAGGACTTTTTTGAAGCCACACTGGTACCACGCAAACCATTCTATGATTCTATGACTTCTGTTAGCAGCTCCAGCCTCTTGAAGTATCCCCTGGGGACTTTTCCTCACATAGAAATGTTGATAATGTCCTTATTTCAGTTGAGCATTTGTTAGCTTTCTATAAGCAAGCCACCGAGTGGGCAAGGAAGAATGGAAGAAGGGATGTATATTGAGAAGACATGATGTTCTCTGGCAATGTGGAAAGAGTGGCCCATCATAACATGCAGAAATAATAAATGTACCCCTAGCACTTTTCACTAGCCTCATGATCAATATGTTTACCGTACCAGTGGGTTTGAAAAGTAACCACCAATCCAGATACACAGCTTGTGTAGGTCAGGAAAAGGGCAACTGAGAAGAACTCTTTAACTCAATAAGAAATTTGATTGAAAACAGAAAGAGTTGAAAAGCAGGCTACTATTTCTGACTTTTGCTACAGAAAAGTGAAATCTCAAGTAAAAAAGAATGTCTTTTCATTAAAAACACTGGTGAAGCAGAACTGGCAACTATCATTTGAGTGACTCACACTGCCCCTGCTATAAGCCAAGCTTTGCGATCCAACTGCATGTCCTATCATGCCCGAAGACATCATTGCACCTCACTCATGAAAATCATTACTTCTGGGAAACCTGGCTTACAGGGCAGGATGGGGGCATGAGGAAAATAAATGATACATTTCCTAAGGATTTGGCACAGCACTTCCAAAGCCAAAGGCACGGGTTTTGGCTAGATTATCTCTGTTTTCAATGAAAAAAAGTACCTATTTCTGCCAAAATGCCATTGAAGTCTGAGTGATTATTTTATTACATCTTAATGATTGAAAATGTTAACCTCCTCAAGTTTTGTGAATTAACCTCCTTAAACCATAGGAAACAATGTTTGACTAATCTTTCTTCTTACATTAAAAAGGAGAAAAATATGGTGCTATTCAACTTGACTAATTTTGCTAGACTTTCAAACCTAATAATAGCACTCTTCATAATTGATTTAGTCTTTCTCAATTCCACTTAAATTAGCTTTCTCCTTTAATTAAATCACAACATATTTTATGCCAAAAGAAAATTGGTCATTTTGAACTGCTGGTATAATTACAAAATATCACCACAATGCACAAGAGAATCCCAAGGTCTATAGTTATAAATAAGCTTAAGAGTTAATTTTATGCTTCTGTTTTCCCTACAATATTTACAGTGCATTTGCATTGCTGATACGTTTTACACTGCTATGTTTTATAGTGTTTTGCAGACAGCGCTGCAATTCTCAGCATGCAATAATAGGAATTAAATATTTATGGTCGTGTATAACTTCAATTCTCTCTGCAGTCTTCAGAGTTCCTCTTAGAAGTCAGAATTTGTCAGCTCGGAGCCTGCGCTGGCACCAGCGATGATTGTACTGGCACCACCTCGTCCTACAGCAAGCACTCTCTCTAGCCCCAGCTCATCCATAATTTCAAGGCATATCGTTCCCATCTTCTTCACAGAAAAAAATTATCAAAGTCAAAAGTGTTGCCCTACTTTTCAAGCCTGAAGAAGACACAGTCTGTGAGCTAAAGTTTTGCTTTGATCTCCATGCATCTCACGCACGCCTTGGAGTGGGAGGTTTGATTCCATGCGGGGGACATGCCATGTGGGATTGGGCCATGACTTCAGGCTTCTCTTCACCTGACAACAGGTCACATAAAACACACAAGGAAGATATGTACAAGCACTCTCCGTGGCATTTGGGGCTGCAGTGAGGGACTGAGAGAGCACGTTTTCAGATACAGACGCCCTTCTTCCATCCAGAGCCACAACAGGACAGAACCAAAAGTCTACCCAACCTCTTAGCAGAGCCAAAGCTGCAGTTGGTGCACACGACAGTTGAGGCAAGCCTTTGCCTACCAAAGTCTCGCTCCCTCCTGGGTTCGAGGTCTCGTCCTTAAAACTGATCCTAGTCATAGTAGACAGAAAAGCCACTGAAGAATTTAGATGACATGGGACAAGAAAATTAAGATGGCTGTTTCAAGGAGAGACATTAGCTATGGATCACTTCAAGTCCAGTCCCCAGCAAACAAGTACCATGGATGACCACTGTTCCCTTCCAGTCACCAGAAGCCACAAACCACTCCAGCAAGCTAACATAACTCCAGGTGTATAGTAAAAAAAAGTAAAACCCATAAAAGGGTTGTGTGCCTCAAGAAGTGGTCAGATAGTTCAGGATCAGTACCAGTGTGAATGGCATTGGCAAGCCATCCCACACATTTATTCTGGAAATTTAAAAATTAAATAAAAATCAAAAGTCAAGGGCTGTTACCATCTGTCAAAAATGTCTGGAGTTTTTATTTCTTTCATGGTTCCTTTAACTGACCACCTGTGCTGCTTTAAAAATGGGAACTCAAGTGCCACCGTACATGATTGAATGGACCAAATCTGCAAGCCCTTCCACAAAACATGCTGATGTAATAGGTGGAGCTAAAAGAAGTAAGGTGAAGAAAATAATTCAAGCCATAGTACATTGCTGCTATAAATACACAAAACATACAAGAAAAAGAAATCACATTAGCAAGAACACAGGGAGGAGACACGGTGCTTTCCCTTAAACATTGTCTAAACTTCTCCCTGTATCTCTTACAAGTGAGCACACTAGGGTTTAAGGCCAATGTTTCTCACATATTGGCAATGTGGGGACATTGATTTTCGTCATTAAGTCATAGCTATAATCCATAAGACTGACAATGAAAGAACTCAGGGTACTTTGTCCAATTTTCAACTGGTTATCAACTTCTCCCTGCAAAGCCTCAGTAAGCAAAAAAATTAACCGACTCTTTCAATAACAGACCAAACTGATTTTCTATCAAAACCTAGAACATCCTTTTTTGGGGAACACACTGGCAAATTTAACCAAGAAGCTTCCTTGTCCATGATCTACTCAGCATGTGACTTATTTAATATATTACTCTTTACCTGAAGGTAATTCAATTTAAGTGTTGCCAATAATCAAGTCTTTACTTATTGATGTCTATTTGGCTTATACCCAAAAATCCTAGTTTAGTGTGAGAGAGTCACAACTCTTCTTAAAAACTTGTGTAAGTCTGTCCAGTTCTTGTTATAGAAAGGATAGCTTTGCTATAATCATTTCACATTTTAATATGGAGGAACTATTCAGGTTTAAACTTGGCACTGATTAATTGATGCAGGTGATTCGACAACAATTGTTATGTATAAATAACTGTGCATGGAACAAGGAGAGAAGGCCCACTGTGCACTGGAATAGATGCTGTAAGGATTTCCACCTGTGGCGACACTGTTGAGTTGGGTCAGGTCGGTGCCATTGCAGACCAGGCACTCTGCTGCAGGGGTGGTGACCAGACCAATCACTCTTACACAGCGTGGTTCATGGTGTTTTACATCCAACATTCTCTGCCTCGCAGCTCAAATTGCTCCTGCAGCCAGGACAAGATATCAGCATTTCTCATACAGTCAGAGACAACCTTCCTTCCCATGGGCAGGAGAGGTCTCCAGGATGGTTTGCGACACACAAAGAGGCTCAAGTGCTCCTCTCAGCTTAGAGCTCTTTCTGCAGCATGTCCAGAGAGTATTCAGGGAAGTATCTTTCACTGCCTACTTTCTCTGGCCTTGCTGTCTCACTCCAGTATCTACTCCTGGACAAAAGGGAGGTTACCTGTTTAGGTGGTCCCTGGACCGACACAGTATGTCTTTGCTTACATTAGATAGGAACACTGGCTATAATTTGATATCTAGAGTTCAAAGAAAGAGGTGACATCAGCTTACCTAGATCCCTTTTTCCTTTTTTTTTTTTATATATTCCAAGGAGTGCAAATAACTCACTGTTGTTAAGAAGTCAATAAAGACTGTCATGCCCCTGCAAGTAAATGAATGACATTTAGACTTTCCACCATAGAAGTTTGACTGTCTGATTGATTTTATGCTGGAGAACTTCGTTTAGGCAAGCAACGCCACTAGTGTCTCATGCATCAAAACAGGACAGACTTTCATTTGAGATCTCCTGAAAAACAGAGTGAAGCTGTATTTCTGAACTCTTCAAGTACATTCAGATTGCTCGACCTTGTAGGAAGCACTCTGAGAACTACTTATGTCACCCAGAGAAGTGTAGCACAGAGCAAGATCGTGCTTCCATCTGCATGACCTCCTCTTTGCTAATCACATCTGGTTGATAAAAATTATCTCAGGAATGAAAGTATAGATTAAAAACTGTGGCCAAGATGTTCACAGAACAAGAGCATTAGTAGCAGAGCAGTACTTAGTAAAATTTACAAACTGTCTCCCATCAGAAATAAAAAGCAGTACAGAGAATCTTCAGCTAGCAAACATCCTGGGGAAATAAGGTGGACAGTGGCTGAAGAATTTGTTCAGACTTCAGGCACATCTGAACAAAACTGTCCCCAGCCACACCAATGACTCCAGAAGGCTTTTAAATCACAGTAACCACATCTTCCACCCTAGGGTCTAACCGTAGGTCTTACTCATCCAGGGGAAGGATAGATTTTGGCCCACTCAATGCTAAATTGAAATCCCACATTCACAAACTGCAAGGAAGAAACTGGACCCTAGCTTGTAATAAAGACATGCTTAAACTCCTGGGAAGGCAGTCACAGGTAATCCCTTGGAAAGGACAGACCTGTGTAGGGAATGCATTCATTGCTTGTGGGAGAGCAGCTTTGAAACTTGGATTTGAACTATCATTCTGTTAGACGTTACTGTGATTTAAAAGCAAAAATTTCAAAGAGCAAATCAACTTATTATTACAAATTCTAGTTATGCTGGAAATTAATAGACAACTTACTAACTTGCTGAGCTCAAATTCTGCTCCTTAGCATTCCTACAGTGACTGTCCTGCTACTTTCCTTAGCTGACTAACCTACAGTTAAATCTCACCATCTAATTTAATTCTGAATTTTCAGATTAATTTTATCTTTTCTCACCAATGTTATGTCATTTGACTGGTCTTTCTGACCTTGCTTATTAAGGAGAGAGCTTGACTTGAGTTTTAAATGATGACAGCATTCTTCTTGGGACCATGTGCTGATAAGCAATGCTACCACTCCTGTAACCTTTTTTTTTGAGATACTAACCAAAGCAAAAACAATTTTATCTGAAGAGCACAAATATGTTTGAGGTGACCAATAAAGACAAAACAACATTTTATTAACTTAAGTATTCTACAAAGCTAACACAGTAAGAGTGGGTTGACTGAAAGGCATATCGGTCAATAAAGCAACAATCATAATTTCAAATCACTCAGGGAAAAAATATGTTTATCTGTGGCTGCTTTTAAGTGTGGAAATTAATTTACCCAAATTTCAGAGGGGAATAAACGACCTTTTGCCAGAGCCACCATGGCAAAATCATAATTACTTTCCGACTTGTAGCATGGCAGCGAAATGCGAAATCCCACATGGCACGTGAATGCAGAGTCCCATCGAACAGAGATCAAGGAGAGGGTACAACCAATTCCAGCCCCTTTCAGCACTATATTTATTTATAACTACACTGATTTCAGAAAAAAAAAGAAAAAAAAAAAAGAAAACAGAGCAGGATGAATGTGCTAGCTCAAATCTGAGATAAGGTGCACTGCTGCATTTTGAATGAATCGCAAGTGGCAGGTCAGCTTTACCAGACAAGAAGGGTAGTTGCAAGCGTTAAATCTCAGGAAAGCATGGGTTATTATTGCCAGATCAATACATGATAAATAACAGTGTATCCCACACAGGCCACGTATCTTCCATCAGCTCTGCCAAACTATGCCTGTTGAAGCAGAGCTAAAAATGACACTGAAATTTTTCATGCGGCTTGTACTTCAGAACGAATCCATTCAACCCAAGGAGACATAAAGCAGGAGCAGATCCTCTCAGAGAAACTGCTCTTATCTAGCAGCTGCATTCCTGCTTCGCCAGGGCTGAGGACATTTTTAATGCATCTAACCAGCAGTGTCACTCAGGCATCCCTTCCCACAGAACTGAGTCCTAATTTGATGAGTACGCGGAACACAACATACAGAAGCGAATCACGACAGCTCTGTACCCTGTGCCCTGCTCATCTCTTCAGACACCTCCACTTTTGCTTTCAGCAACTAGTTTCCAAACTTTTCTGACAAATGAGTCACTACCCATCCACCTGTGCTTCTTTCAGCAGGAAAAAAACCCCTTGTGCAATTTCCATGTACGCGGAGGGGTAGCAACGCTGCTGTTAAAAATGGCTGTCGCCGACAGGTTGCTGCTCATGGAGAGCTTGGAAGCAGTGTACAGATCCACATGCCAGGCTCTCCCAGGTCACAGCATTTGCAGGCCACCACCCAGAAACCCCCCCGCCTCAAACAGAGGGACAGGGCTGGCTCCCCAAGACTCACTGTGCCAGGATTTTCAGTGGTGAGAAAGGCTCACCCATTGCAATGCTCTCAGAAAAAGGCTGAGGAATCCGGTTAACCTAGTACCACTATGGACAATTATCTCAAACATCAGAAAAGGAAACTTCTAAGAACTTTTCCTGAACGTGTGAAGGAACCATCCCCTAAATACCACCTTTCCTTTGAATCTCAGATTTTACACAGGTAGTATCTCCCTCCATGTCTACCCCATGCTGCCTGAGTCCGGGTTTCCCACCTGCATCCCCTCCCTTGTTTGCATTCTCCATTATCAATGTGATTCTGCTTAGGCTCATTTTAAAATGAAGCTCTCGTGTCAGTTCATTAAAGCATCTCGCTCTAAATTTTTTCTGCTGAAAAAGTAAATGGCATCGAGCACATTTGCAATTTCTTGTATAAAGTATAATCTGAACTGAAATATACACCTCTAAGGATTTCCAAGCTGCTGCAGCTCCTTGTCATATTATGCTGACAGTGGCCCTGTCGGCTAATTAAAGACTGTACCTCCCTTGAACATTTATGCCTTTTTTTGCTCAGTTTTCTCAGACACAAAGTTCTGATTATTTTTTTTTTTTAAGTAGCACTTGATTTTTTTTCTGGAAGGCATCTCCTCCAGATAGACATTCTAGAAACAGTAGCAATAATTTCTGACCTATTATGGGCAGATCAGCAGTATTAAATGATCTTCAAAGCACTTCTGTGGATGGTGCAAAATGTATATAAAGTGTTTCAGCCAGTTATTGACAAAATTATCTACCTTCTGGTGCCATTACACAGAACAGCCTAATGTGCATAATTACAGTAATTATGTGGAGTATGGCACAAACAAAAACAAAATTATATGCTGCTTCACACTGGCACTCTTTCAGCAAAATTCATTTTTCACGTTTACCGTATTGCAAATATGGGCATTATTAAAGCAGAATTTGAACATAATTATGAGTACCAACTCCACATTAAATTGGTGTTTTCCATCTTCAGTAAGTTGTAGGTAGTTGCTGAGATGTCATTTTGATGGCACACCAAACCACCTTAAGTCTAACAAGCTGTAAGACTATCTCTGCTTTTCTTTCAACAGTTATCACTGAATGTTAAATGTTACAGCATCTGTAATCAACTGCTGCCTTCAAGCTAGCAATCCCTGCTTTACATGGCACAAGGAGCTGGCAGGAATTACCAGACCAGAAATCACGACTTTAGGACCAAACTGGTCCAAAAATCATATCTTCAGGTTATTCTGAAAAGAAACAACCTTTCTGGTTAAGAATCCAAAATATACTTTATAATTTCCCCTGTAAAAAGTAAAAAAACCCCACATTCTAGAGAAAATATTTTGAGCCCTGCTACTACACTTCAATTACTCTTAAGCAAAACAAAACCATGGAGCCCAAGCTCTGAGACTTCTCACACCACACTAACAACCTGCATGCACACCACTGTCTCCAGAACATGCATCACTGTGCCCTCTGATAATATTTCAAGTCACGATTATTTTAAGCAGGTTGCCATATAAAAGGAGAACCCCTCTTGGGACACGAGACTGGGCTGACACTTTGGTCGGTACTGAGAGCCATACTGGACTTTTTCCCTCTGCCAGCCCCAGCAGCTGGGCAGGGCTCCGGGGCAAGGACAAGAGGGAGCTTAGGTTTTCTGGCAAGTATTTTAAGGGATAATATGGAAGGTACCTGGAAAAGACACACCTGGCACCAGAGATAAGACACTGCTGTGGCTAAAAGAGTATCCAGAACCCATCTAGACAAGTTGTAAGTGATTACAGCCCTGGTGCATGGTTGTGAGCAGTGAGTTATTGCTGGCACAAATACCTGCACTTGAAAACTCAGTAGGTGGAAGAGAAAGAATAAAGGGTGGTCCAGTTTAAAGCCTCCAAGGGAAGAAGTTTGATAGCAGCAGCAGTTAGGGCAGTATTTTTCACCTATTTGGATACCAACTCTTTTCACAAGTGGTTTCACCTGTTCAGGCTTGTGAGTGGGAAGGGGAGAGAAAGAAGGACCATTGCAAGCAAGCTGCTAAGGAAAGCAGAATAATTCATTAAATGGCAAAATTAGCAGAACATTTTTCCATGCTGGCACATGTTAATGATGTCCCCCTTCTAGTCAGACTGAGTACCCTGGCAGACATTAAAGCCAAGACCACCAGGAAATGCAGAGCAAAGCAATGTCAGCAAAGATTGCAGATGTTAGAGGAACCCCCTGAAGCCCTACCTCTGCTCAGCATGTCAGCAGGGACAGGGTGATGTCCCAACTTGCCCAGGCTGATCAAGCGTGGGAGAGGAGACCTTGACACCAGCAGCCAGCTTTCCTCAGCCACTGACCTGGCCTGAAGGCCTACAGGTCCGAAGAACCATATATGCAGAAAAGCACTGTTCCTTTCCAGACATTCCTTCAGTTGGCTTATTTCTCATTTTAAGAGTGAAGGCTAAAATGCTAACATTTCTTTAGGAAACTAGGATCTTGGTGTCTGCATCTGTGCCTGCTTGTCTTTTGTTTGTATGTCTCTTCCATAACCTTTTGTGGGCCCGTTGGCCAATTTCGATTTAATAAGACAAGCAAGAAGAAGTCTAAAAGATATTAAGTTCCTACGCATTTCCAGAAAATAAGGTGTGGGTGGAAGAGAAAGACCTCATTAATGCTGCCTGTAAGGGAAAGGCTGTTGAACAAACTCCCACCTCTTTAGAAACCAGATTGCACATGAGAGAGAGAGAGAGAGCAAGCGGTTATGAATATCTCAAGTGTGGGAAAGGCTTCACTGAGTCCTCACACTTTTGTAGGCTGCAGAGGACCCAGACACAAAGCCCAGAGCCACAGGAATCCAAACTTGCTTTTTTCATATGTTTTGCCATTCAGTCTTACCATTTGGGATAATTCAATCTTTTTTCGTTTCACGACCTGAAATGACGAAGGGACTGGGTGTGTTTGTGCTTGGGGTCTAGGTGTGCACATCTGTGAGCAAACATAAGGCTTCATATGAAAGTTTTCCTTTGAAACACACCTCAAATAACACACAAAATTACTCATGTATTTTTAACTGTCCTTAGCCCAGGGAATTGCCAGCTGTAATTGCTGATAATTGATGGCCATTGATAAAACTGATGTAGCCCTGGCCTAGCTGTGGCCTGTATTATGTGGGCAGCAAAACAGCTTACAGGAAAGGAAAGGGAGCATTTGATCACATAGCAGCCAATTTCTTATCAACTTCTTCACCACTAATATGGTTTTGATTTTTATTTTTTATATGTTAGCGTGTTACATTCTCTATGGTCTCTGAATGGATCTCCAGCAGGTACAGAGACTCAGGCCTTCACTTTTCTTGGCAGAAAATCTACAATTCCCCTCAAGTTCAAGTCTCAATTCTCACAATGTTACAGCACTCTGAATGTATGAAGGTCTTTGAGTTGTCACATAGGAGCTACAGCAACCAACTGGAGACAATGACCCAAAGCAGCTTTTCAAACATCTAGGGGTTTTATCTTACATTTCTTTTAATATTAATTTCTACAGAAGCAGATTAGCCTGAGCTTCTTCCCACCCACACCAAGTGGACAGTAACAGTCACATGATGCACAACCAAGAGACAGTCACTAGATTTCATGTTGGCCAAGAAGGAACTTTCCTAATGATCACTGATGAAGAGAGTCTGGAAAGTTTCTACTGCCTCCCTTGTGACATCTAGAGAACAGGCCTTATAAAGAACGGCTGAGGGAACTGGAGTTGTTTAGCCTGAAGAAGTCTGAGGGGAGACCTTATCCCTGTCTGCAACTACCTGAAAGGAGGTTGTAGCCAGGTGGGTGTTGGCCTCTTCTCCCAAGTAACAAGTGATAGGACAAGAGGAAATGGCCTCAAGTTGTGCAAAGGAAGGTTCAGATTGGATATTAGGAAAAATTTCTCCAATGAAAGGGTTGTCAAGCATTGGACCAGGCTGCCCAGGGAAATGGTTGAGTCCCCATCCCTGGAGTTATTTAAAAGACAGATAGCTGTGGTGCTTAGGGACATGGTTTAGTGGTGGGCTTGGCAGTGCTAGGTTAATGGCTGATGATCTTAAGGTCTTTTCCAACCTAAATGATTCTATGATCTGAAAACACATGGAAAGCTGGCATTAGTATTTGCAAAACTCTGTCACAAATGAAGGTTGCTCTGAGTTCAAGTTGCTTACAGCCAAAGGCCAAGCTTTCACAGTTTGTATGGGTGGCAAGTTCATATATCTGGGATCATGGCCAGCCCCCAGCAGGAAAGTTGTCTGAAAGCTGCATGTCACTTTGGTTTTTCAGGAAAAGGGCAAAAAGCTAAGGATCTCAAGGAGCCCAGCTTGATTCAGAGAGAGAAACCCTTTTGGGGGTCTCCTTCAACTGTCCCTACAGGACATCTGGGCTCTGATCTCCACTCCTGTTCCTATGAGAAGGTCCTAACCACTGAGTAAAAACATATTCTGGATTCACAAAATGATAGATTGCTTGAGGGAGGAAGGCAAATCATCCAGTCCAACCCTGTGCTCAGAGTAGGGTCAACAACAGATAGTTGCTCAGGGCTGTATCCAGTCAGGTTTTGAGTCTCCAAGGATGGACAACGTCCATCAACGGTCTCTACAACGTCCCTGGGAAACCTGTGCTATTGCTGGATCGCCCTCACAGTAAAAAAAAAAAAAAAAGTAAAAAAAATTATGTTTAAATGGAATTGCCTGCATTTCAGTTTGTGCCCCTCATCCTGTCACTGGGCACCAAGAAGAAGAATCTGTTTCCATCTTTTTTACACCTCCCATTAGGTTTTTAGACACATTAATGAGGTCCACCCTCAGCCTTCTCTTCTCCAGGTGGAGCATACCCAGCTCTCTCAGCCTGCTCTCATATGCCAGATACTCCAGCACCTCAATCATCTGCACAGCCCTTTACTGAACTCTCTTCATTCGATCCATGTCTCTCTTGTACTGGGGAGCCCAGAGCTGGACCCAGCACTCCAGGTGCAGCCTCACCAGTAATGAGCAAAGGGGAAGGGTCACTTCCCTCGACTTGGTGTTAATATTTTGTCTAATGCATCCCAGGACACCACTGGCCTTCTTTGCACAAGGCCATATTGCTGGCAAATGTTTGTGTTCAATGTGGTGTCCAGCAGCACCCCCACGTCCTTTACTGCAAACCCTCTTTCTAGCCAGTGTGTACTGGCGCACCTGAGTCCCAGGGGCAGAGCCTGGCCTTCCCCTTTGCTGAACTTCATGAGGTTCCTGTCAGCAAGTAAACTCTGACCTAAGGTCCCTCCAAAGGGCAGCACAACCCTGTGGTGCATCAACCGCTGCTCCTGATTTTGTAGTGCCTGCAAACTGGCTACACTTGGATACAGATGCCCCCTTCTTGAAGCAGTTCCAATTTCATTAGTCAATCACCTGAAAGCACTGGAAAAGTCTCTCTCAGTATTTACCTGTCTTTTAGCAGAAAGGCAGGAGTTTTGCCTAGGGGCACTTTTCTTTATAAAGTTCAACATTAAAAGAAGCAGTGCTACTATAAAACCTCTATCCGCTGATTTAATAAAAGATGCCATCTCTCCCTAAAATGTCACATCTCTTATTAGACCAAAATGGTTGCTGTGAGTACTACTGCTATTGCTACTATAAAATTTCAATCTTCTTATTTGGGCTTTAAGGGTAGGTTTTACAGATGCTTTACCGGTAGTTAACAATCCCCTGCCTCTTACCTCTGTGTACTTGAATAGATTGCCTCATATATTCTCTTAAATTATTATTAACCACATTTATTACCTGAAGATTTAAGCCTTAATTTGAGAGATCCATACAGAGAGTAAGGAAGTACACGCTGTTGTAGGGGCACATTGCTGAGCTGTCTGCTTCTTCCATTAATCACGGCACCAAAGGAAAGGTCTCCACCAACACAGCTACACCAGTTCTCACCAGGCAGCAATCTCCCTTTGACATCCAAAAGGCACTTCTTATGTAACAATGCCAGGTAATTAAATAATCAGAGAAGTGTATGTCTATGGAGAAGCAGAGAAGTATATGCCTACAGAGATTGTTCAGTCCCAGGCACAAGTGTGAGAAATTTTTTCCCCCCTCTAATTAGTATTGAAGCTAATTTCCTCCTTAACTCTTTATCTTACTGCTCATTTGAATTTCTCAGAAGCACATTCATTCTGAGCCTAAGACAAGCTGCGTTTCAAATGCTTGCACCTTTGCTGATGTTCAGATTAGATCTCCTTGCGGAGCAGACTTCCCTGGGACAGCTCTGCTTAGCAGGACGCAGGGCTTGGTATTTGTGTGAATCAATCCAGACCATTTCAGGGTCACTTTTAGCAAAGGAAAGCCTGCCTGTTAAGACCAGATAAGAGTGAGGTCATTGATTTATTTTTTCCTCATTATCTGGCAAGGTTTCAGTTGAAGCCTAAACTCATTATCTCTGTGGAAATACAAACATAAGTTGGTCCCTTGAAGCAAGTTAATTTAGTTTGAAAACAGTTAGGGAGTTACCTTCTGAATTCAATTAGCTAATAACTCCTGATGGGTAAAGGTCACAGAAGATCAAGGCACCGTGCTGGTTTAAGTTAAATGCAATTCCAGGTAACATCAGAGCAGCTCTTTTCCCCTTTCAACTGAATCAGGGCCACAGCTTCTGGCCACTAAATTCTCCATCAATAAGAGAGACAAATTTATGCTGGAAAGGAACACCTTCAGGGATGAGAACAGCAGCAGTACCTTGGAGCCAAAGCTCCTTCACAGTCTTCCCTTTGTACAGGAAGGAAATCAGCAGGAGGAAGACCTCACCCCTTCCGATCACACTGGATAAAGCCCCTCCACTCACCTATGTTAATCAGAATACAGTGTACGTCAAAATCCCAACCCCTCTCTGCAGCAACACTGCAGCCAAACATAGGATCCATCTTATATTCCCCAATGTAGAGATGTTTCTTACAAGGACTTCTGCCATAGGAAAGCCTGTGTTTCTGCAGAAGATACGACACTTCTGGATCCTTCATGGGCCACCAGCTGCAGAGCCTGTTTCAGGATGGGCTGGGAAAACATTTCCAACTTAATGGCCAAGTTAGAAAATAACACCATGATAGAGTCACTGATGGGCTTGGTCACAGCATAACAACTGTTGGTATCGCTATAATGGAGGGGAAGTCAAAAGGCGCAAGGGCAGCACACTGTAATTGTTCTCTCAAGGAAACGCCGGGCTCTGAACCACACTGGGCAACCTCGAGCTACAAGCAGCTCCCTCTCAGAGAAACAATTTTTCATGCTACAACCTGAAAGCAAATTTCTTACCAGCATTACCTCAGGTCATTAGCTGGATTGTAATTCTTGTGTTTTTCCAAACTGATTTCCACCTTAATTTCATTCTGAGCACCTGATTAAATTTACCCTCCCTGAAGAAGCAGACATTCAATTTAGCTCCAGCTCGACATTATCCTCATACCAGAACACAGTTCTCGTGGTTGCACTTTTAGCTATAGCGTAATTTTGTTACGGTTTTAAAGCAGCATTCTCTAACCAATGACAATATATTGGCTTGTTCCTGCCCATCCGTGTTATACCCAGAAAACAGAACAATAAACTGTACAAAGCAAAAGGTGGAGCAGTAACTCTTCAGAGAACTACAAAACATTGAATTACAGGACAAGGAAAGCTGTGTGTACCATGATCAACACCCTTTACCTGTCCCAAGTGACTCTTTTCAGCCCACCAAGATGCTCCACAGGCTAACATGTGAGGCGCAGCACCTGTATTCATTTTACTTCCTTGTCCTACAAGGAACAGAACTCAACACCCAAAAGCACAGGCGTCTCTTTGGTTCATTACAGTAGTCCCCAGGGCTCTCCCTTCCTCAGGTGCCTGGATCAATACGACCTTCTGGATACTTTCTCTTCAAGCCTTGAGACCCTGTGGGTGCCCAGGGTATTTTATGTGCCTTTCTCCCAGCCTGATTCCTCATAAAAACTTTATGAAGAAGAATTATATTGGATCAGATCAAAAGTCCATTTAGTCCAGCATCCCACGGCTGACAGGAGCCAGCAGCAGATACCAAGGGAAACAGATTTAAGAAGGTGTCACTATGCAGGCATTCTCTCCACTCTCTCCTACCAGCATCCAGCAGCCTGCCACACAGGCACTTCCCCCCGCAGGCATGTCATCTTGCTGCCTAATAGCCCCTGATGGATTTTTTTTTTCCCTTAATTTACCTGATTGGTTTTGGGCCCATCTGACCTCTTGACACCAGGCAGATACCGTGAGGCTGGTTGCAGTTTAATCACGTGCCGTAAGGACCAAGTCCTTTGGTGGTGTTTGCTTAAGCTGCCACTCGGTAATTCCACCTCCTGTCCCTTGCTCTTGCTCTGGGAGAAATGCAAATAATCATTTGGTACTTATTTTCTCCGTGCCACTCATGATTTTAAAGACCGCTATCGCATGCCTTTCTACCTTCTCTTTTCCACTCTAAAGAGTCTATTTAATCAATCTCAATTCCAAAGCCATTCTCTATTTCTGCAAAACCCCTGTCAGGTTTCTCCGTCCCTCTCGGGCTCTGCTATACCTTTTCTTTAGACAAGGAGGCCAGGACAGCACGTGGTAATCAAGAGGTGAATGCACAGCAAAATTACTATTTTGTTTTCTGTGTCTTCCCTTGCAATTTCTGACAATCTATATGCTTTTTTTTTTTTTTGAGCATTGCTCTGCCCTCAGCCAGCATTTCTTGGAATTACTGACAGCCACTCTGAGCTGCATTCCCTGAGTGGTAAGAGGCAGCTTAAAGCCCATCTTCAGTGCCATACAGTTCGGTTATTTTTTTCCCGTGTGCATTATTTTGTGCGTATTGGCACGGAGCGTGGGCTGCCGTTTTACTGCAGTGTCACTCGGTATCATGAGATTCTTCCAGGGTTTTAAATTTTCCTATCCTGAATAATTCAGTTAAAGAAACATCCAGCACATTGCTATTTAGCACATTTTCCAGACCACTTATGAATATGCCAGACGTGGCGGATCTTAGTGCAGATCCCTGCAGGATTCCACTTGTTATCTCCCGCTGAAATACCTGACCATCTATTCCTACCCTTCACACCGGTTCCACAGGGGATCTTTCCTTTCATCCTGATACATTTTTGCTTCTTTAGGGTCCTCCGACTGAGGAGCTTATCAAAAGCCTTTGGAAAATCTGAGCACAGCGTACCAACCAAATCACCCTAATCCGCACGCGTGCCTGCGCTTCGGGCGAACCGCAGCAGTTTCCTCTCAGACGCCATTTCTCTTGGCAGAAACCACACGACCGTCTTTCCAAAGTCCTTTGTAAAGACTGCTGTCAAATTGCCATTTTCCCTTCCCATGGTCCTTTAGTACAGTGAATTTGGGAGGGGGGGGAGGGGGAGGGGGAGTTCCTGCTCTGCTACTGAACGTCAGCTGATGTTGCAATGACCAAAAGTCCCTCCAGCCCTAACCGAGCAAACAAGGCCCTGCTTTGCTATTCTGAATGAACCCAGGCACCCCTTCTTCTCCCAGGGATTCCCTGTTTAGTGACTTCAGCAAGCAGTCACTCATGCTGCTTACAATGGCGGTCTCCCTCCCCATCACAGTGCTTTCCCCACTAACACTCCTGGGTTTTTTTCTTCAGCTGCTCAGTTCTGTGTATTGGTTCCACTCCTTTAATGCCCAAATCAACCCCTGCAGAATAACCTTCCCCCCCAGCAGCCAGACCTCCCCTGCAGCCAGACTGCACTTCCCTTGAGAGTCCAGGACATCCTGGAGCTCACCTGGAGGGCTGGGGGTCTGCTTTTGTAGGTGTGAGGCCTCTGTCTTTGTCCTCTTCATTCAGCTACCCCTCATGAATGCTACAGAACAGAACTGTCTTTCACAAAGGGTTAACAAAACCCCAATTTACCATTCATATGGTTTGCCCAGTGATGAAAATTTTGAACCCACATAACCATACTGGCTCCTCCCTTTACAATTCCCATCTAAAGCCTGAAACATTAATTAAGTTATTGTCAGTAACAAAATTCCTCTAACAACATCTGGGTCTGTCAACAGATCTGGTAGTTATTCCAAATTTCCTTATTTTTATGTTAACAGACTTATCTTATTCTTATCCCTTGTCAGATTTTTCCAACACCTTGAAAAATATAAATGCTCAAGTTTCAGTGGCAACTTAGCTTTTCAGAATCCAGCACAAGTTCTTAGAACTTTATACATACAATCAGTAAAAAATCCACCAGGATCTTAGGCACTGCTTTGCATGTATGAGGTGCTATCTGTAAAAGAATTCAATCAGAAAATTCATTACAAAATGTGAGAAATGGCCCAGAACCTCCAGTCTAGTGTATGCAGAAGTTTATGAAGTGGTGGAAAGGGAAAATTGTTTCCAGAAGGCATCAGACAGATAAGACAGCAAAGATAAAGACTTCCAGACAAGAAATCAGAAAACAGACCACACAGTGATCCCCCCAAATATGCCATTAAAATTCAAGATGCCAATGCTCTAGTTAACAGGTGGATCTGTAGCCACTCATGTGAAGCAAGACTGGGGATTAAAAATGTCCCTATCCCTGAAAACAGATATTATGGCGTATGTTAATGAACTATTCTCCACTGAAGAGGTAAAACCTTTCAGTGGAAGAAAAATAATAACCCAGTCCTGGCCCAGCTTTTCTGAAGCATTTAAGCATGGCAGCTGGGTCTATGGGGCAGAGTAACACCAGACTCCTCCTGGTGATGCCCAAAACCCCTTTTTCTCCAACCGGCTTCTGAAAATGACCTTGACCCTGCTCCATCTCCCAGCAGCAGTTGCCTGCTGGGGAAGGGAGGCTGGAAGGACCTGATGGCCACTCCCTCAGCCAGCCCATGGCAGGACAAGCCTGTGGGCACAGCAGAGGCTAAGCAGCTGCACAGGATTCCAGGTATCCTGCCCTTACAGCCACCTTGCATGAGAGCCAAGACCAAATCTGACCCATGGCAAAAGGAGGAAACTCCTCCAGGCTCTTCTGCCCTCAACCTTCATGCTGCCCTTCTGCCTTCAGCTGCCTGAAGACTCACAATAACACGAAAACTCATCCTTCATTTAAAACAAATGACAGTTTTGGGCCTCCATGGAAGCCCAGACATGTGAACCTTACACACACATGGGGAACCAGACAGCTCCAAAGATCTCCGACTGTATTATTATTATTCATAGAATCATAGAATGCTTTGTGTTGGAAGGGACCTCAAAGATCATTTAGTTCCAACCCCCCTGCCATGGGCAGGGACACCCTCCAATAGATCAGGTTGCCCAAAGCCTCATCCAACCTGGCACTTCCAGGGATGGGGCTTCCACAGCCTCTCTGGGAAACCTGGGCCTCACCACCTTCATAGTAAGTAATTTCTTCCTAACATCTAACCTAACCCTGCCCTTTTTCAGCTTGAAGCCTTTGCCCCATGTCCTATCACTACACTCCCTGGTGAATAGTCCCTCTCCCACTTTACTGTAGGGCTCCTTCAAGCATTGGTAGGCTGTAACTAGGTCTCTTGGGAGCCTTCTCTTCTCCAGGCTGAACAAGCCCAACTCTCTCAGCCTGTCTTCATAGGAGGGGTCCTCCAGCCCCTGATCATCTTCCTGGCCCTTCCCTGGACTCTCTCCAATAGCTCCATGTCTTTCCTGTACTGAGGACTCCAGAGCAGGACACAGTACTCCCAGTGGGGTTACTGTTACAGCTTCCCATCTCCCAACCTTTTAGCATCTGGATTTGGCAACATTGCACAAAAGCTCGTGGCATGGGGCTCATAATTTCTGTTCTTCCAGGCAGGGGGCTGTTACATGCCACTGGGAGTGAGGAAAGTGACTTCCTCCCCTGGCCTGCAAAGAGGCAGACCACTGCTGCCCAGCAAAGGTCATGCTCTGCAGTTGTGGGAGCACTGCTGTCACCGACAGCAGGCTTCACACCACAGACATTCAGGCTAAAAGCAAAATCTTTACAGCTTCCAACAACCATCCAGCCTCTGTAGCTACAGACAGGGCAGGCTCATGTTTTCTCTGAGTGGGTGCAGAAGGATTTAGCACATTTACTGACCAGGCCACATTCTCTCACCTGGAGTCTGCTGCTTGCTCTCTATTTGCCATTTAAAAAAAAAAACCCCAAAACCCTTGATGAGGAAGGACATACCCTGGGTTGCTGGTGACAGGCTTTTCCATCCCTCCCTCCTGCAACAACAACCCTGCAAATGGCTTTCCTGCCCTCACCACAGGCACCAAGGAGCATGGACATAGGAACGTGGGTGTGCTGAAGCATGAAGCGGTGCAGGATTATAATAAGCTACTGGCCCTTAACAAATAATTTGGTAAATATAAACAGTGGTTACCTATGGTGACCTATTCAAACATGCCCAGGCGCCTGGCACAGCGAGTGGCTGATTTGCAAGCCGTAGTGCCGCTGCCTGGGGAGGAACCGAGCACGGAGCCCCGGGCACAGCCAAGCCTGTTCAGTGTCAATGCCAACGTGCCACTGATGTTTCTGGCTGTATCCATGGTTTTCCAGTAAGCAAACTGGCCTAGCGGGTAGTAAAAATGTAATCACCAAAGAGATTAATGAGGTGTTTTTAAAATTAGTTATTCCTTGCTAAAGTTAGAGGCTCCAGTCTGTTGGCAACGTGGCTGCAGACTTGCCAGGACAAAAAACGTTATGTCAGCCCTCTGCGAAATGGCAGCAAACGTGGCAAATGACCTTGAAGCCTGCTTTCCTACCGGATGATCAAGAGATATGGAATCTGACTTCTCTTTTTCTTTTTCTTTTTTTTTTTTTTTTTTAAAGTGCTGCTTGTTCCATTTCCATTAAAAATACCATCTGGCAGAAATCTTATCTCAGAAATCAACACCCAGGTCTAAGAGAGGAACTCTGCCCCACAAACTATTCTGTGTTATCAGCTTTCTTAACTGGGAACTCCAGCTCGCTCAGCCAACTTTTCATAACAGCTATTTCAAAGCGTAGGCCTGGGGAATAATTCTATGTAACAGCGAGCTCTGCAGCAGGTCAACGCTTATTTTATTTATCTCAGCAATACTTCTCATCTTCAAAATCCTGGGAAGTTTTAAAATCTTTTAAAAATAGGGGCAATTATTTAGCAGCACTTCCCACCCAGCGAATGGCAGAGATGACACAGATTTTGACAAGACTCCTGAGTGGCTCAGACGTACCCATCCCCATGATGGGCTTTGCTGCCTTGAACCACACGGGGAGCAGCCCTCAGCATTAACAGGAACCATGCACGTGCTGAACTGCTCTTTTGTTTTCAGATTACCATGAGTCAGCCCATCCCCTTTTTTATCACTTTAGACTCCATACTGAAGAAAGCAGTTGGTGTATTTCAGTTTTCACCCTTGTGTTGTGATTTAAGTAAGTTGTGTGCCATGCTTTATTTTAGGCTTTGAGAGCAGCAGATGCAAGAAATTCAGCTGCAGTCCACTGTAGCAAGGGTTAGTATCTCCTCAACATTTTCCTCCATGGTTTGGTTCTGTAACAGTGAATGGGTTTGTAGGGTGTAAACATATAAATGCTTCACACATCGGTAGTGTACCTTAAGTGAACTATCTTGAGTACATATAGCATCATGAAATCCTTTATGCTTTCACTTATGAGTTTCTGAACTTGCAAACTTTTCTAAACTTCTAGGGATGACACCTGTCTCAAGAAAAAGTAAGCACGGGATGATAAATAAAACTCTCAGCTATCAACAAGGGGCTTTTCTTCCTTTAATTATGGGAAAACAACAACACTCGATTTCTAGCTTAGATGTTGTTGATCAAATACTGGCTCTTGCACAGAGGCACTGGAAAGTTGATGATCCAGAGAAGGAGCTTTGACTCAAACAGGTGTTAGGTTAGTATTGGCCTATATTAACGTACAGTTTACTCCCGACACAACTTATATGCTAAATTAGACTACAGGAGCTAAACAAAGGAGACTCAAGACATACACCTATGGTCTGGGCAACACAAATATTAGATCTATTCCACTTCCAATGACTAAGAAGTTTTGCTTTGCAAGGAAACTTGTAGGTCCCTCCATTAGCCCAAGCAGACAAGCTGAAACAGCTGAATCTCTGAAATGTATGCAAAATGGAATTGGGACATAATGCTACCACAACAAACAAACAAGCAAACCAAATTACAGTCTTCATTTATTTGCAGCAGTTCCAAACAGATCATGGAGATTTCTGAAGCAGCAGAGAAGAACAAGGGCCTGTACACTCATTTTAGTAAAAGTAGAAGTGATAATTTTCTGTTCTGCAGAAAGCTGTGTAGCTAGCAAAAAAAGGAAGCAGAAACAAAAATCCAATATCAGTCTCAGTACTCCATAGGAACCATGTTGAAACTTACCTTCTGTTACAAATGTTCACCTCTTTCAACACAAGTTTTATTGTCATTTCTTTTCTTTTTTCATCCTCCTTTTTAAGAGACTACTCTAGTATCCCCAGCATCTTCACTCTCAGAGGCGGAATAGGGAAAACTTCTTTCTGAAAAATTATACAAGGCTGATTATCTTAATTGTTGTAACAAGTCCACAGGAACTGGGGTTGTTTATGAGTATTTAATATAGATTGCACCTACATAAATGCATGCCCTGTACCTGTGGACCTTGTACTTCAGGAACAAAAAAAAAAAACCAAACAAAAAAAAAAGAAAAAGGACTTCTGGTAAGAGATCCTCAGATTTTAGGAAATTTCAGGCACTTGGAAAATACAGAACTTCAATTTTCTTTAATCGGTATAACAGCATCTTACTGCCACCTAGTGAGCAACGCAAAAGCGACTAACATGAAGGTGCATGGCTATTGCTGGTCAAAAGCCATTTTTCACTTTCACAAGTCCAAATAGAAGAGACAAGCAAATTTATATATGGAACACTGCTAGACAATAGATAATATGAAAAGCTTTTTAAGAGAAGACTGAAGAGGGGCAGGCAGGAGAGGAGCTGAGAATTTTTAAGACAATATTATCCCAGTATCATGGGAAAACAGCTTCCTCTCCTCCATAGACTTTGATGTGATCACACATGCTTCAGGTGGTAGGGGCTACTTTTTTGGCAACAGCTAAACATTTCATTTCCCACCACTTAGCCCGAGTGCAAGGCAGCTAGCTCACCCATAAGCTCAAGCAAGACTTTAGTGATCACCCACCAAAGAGGCATACCTAGGCAACCATGAGCAATACCTGTCTCTCTTCCGGTTTGAGAATATGAAATTGGGTCACCATTGGGATTCTTTCCATCCTTAAGGCTGTGGTGCAGGTGCCTGCAAGTGCAAGACACAGCTTTGCTTTTTGTCTGAGCTGAGGTGACAAATTTTCCACCTCTTCCCAAAGGCTGACTGAGCTTCAGACTTAGAACAGAGCATGCTAGTCTCAGTTCAGACCCGAGAAGACAGAACCAAGGATGGGCACGAAAGTGCAGGAGCCTGCGAAGCCCTGCGAATGACCTTGATGGAAACCACTACACTTGATACAGTGAGGTCACTGCTCTGCAGGTGAAGGTCTCTCTCGGCTGGTTTGGCAGCACCACACAAAATTCACTAGGTTATTTTGGCTAGAAAGCTCCTAGCTGTGACTGCCTCAGGCATGTTAACAGCATGCCGCCAAGGGCAGGTCCAGACCTCCCTTGTTTTGCCCATACAACACCTCAACTGTCCTTCACAGTCCACTGCCTTGTAGAGAACAGCATATGTCTAACAAACAGGTGCTGTTCAGCTTTGATTTTCTCTGTCTGCACTTGTTGGTTCGACTGTTTGAAAACTGTGCTAATGCTCGGAGACTTTCTGGGCACATCCTTTGAATCCATGCCTGATTATGTCGAGAAGGTGGTTTCACAGTATTTGCTTATATTCCCAAACTTGTAGATTCCATCAGCACTTAACAGAGGCAAAAGAAAGACTTTAGGAACCATAATCCCCCATCAGCCAGTGACTAGCAGTATCGATCACCCTTTTTTGCCACGGTCAGCCAAACACATTAATAACATGCTCGGGCCTGTTCCTATCACGCAGGCCCCACAGGGCTTCTGACACTGATGCCTCAAGAAGCAAAGTGGGCTGGAGAAGAAAGGGAAAGAAATGAAACAGAACTTGTCTATGGTAGGTGTGTTTGCAGAGGAAAAACTTAAATTAATCTCCAAAACCAGGCATATTCCCCAAAGCCAGGATACAGGAATAAATCTTTCTATAGAGACACTTCTGTACTACCGAGTGGCAGATTTTAAGGTATTTCCTCAGCCGAACTGCTTCAGCTAGCTGACGGTATTAGCAGCAGTTGGAAGTCAGGATGACATTCTGGTCAAAGCAAATGGCACCACCCAGCATTTGGGGTACATGTTTGCTTCCAGGCCCCTCCCAAGCCAGAGTACACACAGCAGACCCCACCAGACTAGCCCTACCCGGAGACAAAAAGGAGCTGACTTCTCTAATTGGTAATTTTAGTTATGGTCATCCTGATCCAATACCACTTACAAACACTATGTTTTCTACCCTCCTTTCTCCAGCAAAGTTTTTTTACATTTACATTATAGCTTTTGTCACACATGCCACGCAATATATTTGTTACAATGTTCCTGTAAACCACAAGTTGGATAAAACCAACTGCTAGTTTCACCAGCACGATATTGAATATCTGCTCCATCTGTCCCAGGAAGTGGCAACAGGCATCTTGCTACAGTATCAACTGCATTCATTTTTTTCCGATATATTTTTATATTAGGTCATTTAAATGACAGTGAGGTATTTTGTTACTGCAAGCAAGGACAGAACCTACATAACCATTTCTAAACCACTTTACTAACCTAAATCACTCCCTGCTTTGGTAACTTTGGTGCCACCATGGCAATGACACCCTGCCACAATCAAACCCTTTGCCAAAACCACACCATCCTGGCAGGCCTGAATGTGGCACAACATGCAGGAACATGGCCTGTAATGCAGTGCAGGATAGGAAGGATTTAGGAGCCTTCCCTTTGCATGTGGTAAACCCTACCAATTTCAGAAGAGCTGTACAACCAGAGGAACTTAGCACACTGTTCCTCTGATTACATATTAACAGCATCACTTAGTTTTGTCAATTTAAACACAAAAATCACCATTCAGTTTTAAGTATGTCATCACTGGGCAAGGGAAGAAGGTTTTCCATGTACTCCATCTGGATACTGAAGAGTGATATATATTTGGATTTCATCTTGGATTTAATTTACAAATTTTTTTTCATAGTTTAATCACTTGCACAAGTCTTGATAGTACAGCAGCAGCAGCAGCAGCCAGGAAGTGTTTCTTGTTGCTCTTTTCAACTCTGTTCCATGCCTATATATAATTAATGACATATGAAACTCAAATTAGTGCTATTTAACTAACATTAGATTCTGCAGATAAAAGCCATTTTTTGTCCTTCAGCATTTTCTGCACTCACAAGAGGCCTGATTCTTTTCTAGTTTTACTGCAGTGATTTTACTGGTTTTCTCTCTCATTTATAGGTATTTGGGAATATCTTACGACTGAGGGATGTTAGCGTTACATGGAGTGCATACCTCTCAACTGCTCCTTTTTTTTCAGCTTCACTTTATGAGTGCTTTTCATATAGCTGCCATTTCCTCTGGCTCAAAACACCAGCAAAAAGAGAAGAGTAGGGACAACCAACACAACTTTCTCTGGGAACTCACACAGGCCATGACTGTCACTTTCCTTACAAGTGGTGAGAACGAGGAAAGCTCGGTATTAAATTCAGTACTACTACAGTTGGATCATGTGGGGCAGTAAAATCTGTCAACACATTTTAGCAAGCTTAAAAGTATGGCACGCCTGAATCTGAAATCAGTGGGAGTACAAAGATTGCTGATGTGCTTTTTTCCACCAGAGCCAGTGTGCTTAACATGAACAGGCTGCCCAGAGGTGGAGGCCCCAGCTCTGGAGACATTCAAGGCCAGGCTGGATGGGGCTCTGAGCAACCTGATGTAGTGAAGATGCCCCTGTTTACTGCAGGGGGGTTGGACTAGATGACCTTTTAAGGTCCCTTCCAACCTTAGACATTCTGTGATTCTATGAGCATACGTGTTTTGCTCATCCTCTCTTTAATGACAAGTCTTTAGTATGGGAGGAGAGTTAAACAGCAGCACTGAAAAGAAAATCAGATTTTATCCTGTTTCAAACAGTTTAGGAAGTATAATCAGAGACTCACTGTGAAAAAACAGGACAAGTGATCTCATGTGCCATCAAGTCCATCATTCCCCCTGCAGACAGTCATTTAATACAATTTTTTATAATTTCACACAGGCTGATCAAGCCCAATAGCTATGTAGGTATTTTGCTTCCATAGCTGTCAGGGGGCTGTTCCAGAGCCTTACCCTTCTGATCCTCAGCAATCTTCAATCCCTTCAGGTGGGCAAATGTGCTCAAGTAAGACTATTACTCTGACAGTAACAATATGAATGGCATTTTACAAGCATGATACCTAACTTAGAGAACCCAGACTGGAATGTAAATGCAAACGTGACAAGAGGTGGACAAGGAAAGGAGCTCCTTCTGCAGAGGAGTTACAGCTTCAGGAGAAAGGAACAGTAAAATCACAGGTTAAAAAATACACGCATGCCTGCAAGGTCTTGTTTTTCTCCCTTCTGTAAATTTAATTTTGTTAAATACCTTTTTAAAGGGTGGATTCTGTTGTAGGAGATCAGAAAAATAGTAGGATTTGTTCAAGACACAATATATAATGATAATCCCTTTCTTCTTTAACAAAGCCTGTATTCTTTGAAAATAGTCCTGTGTATTTTCTTTTGGCTCTGATATTTAAGGGCCTGTTCTGCATCATTTTTAAAAGAGAGGAACTGTATTGTCCATTATGGCATGGGTACCATGCTGTTCTGAAGGTCCATTTATCCCAAATTATCTGCAGAGACAGGATGCAATGCAGATGTTCCTCTGAGAAGAGCCTGATATCATCAGTCACCCTTTTACAGAATCACCAGTTTTCCCAGGGGACGGCATCCACAGAGCTCCACATGCAAAAGGTCAATCATCCCCATTTTTTATGAGAGCTCCAGCTCCCTCACATCTTAATTTTTAAGGATCCTGGTTACAATTTAACTGTGAGACTTGACAGACAACCTGAACCACCATCTCAGTGAAATAGGTATGTCTAGCATCACTTAGTTTGATCGGGCATTATGCTGCAGAGCCTTACATGGTGTTGTCATAGCCTACTGACTGTCTTTAAAATCTTGCTTGCTCTTAAATGCGCTGCTGAATTACCTTCTAGCTATGCTTACTTCTGACAAATATTTAACTACTTTATGATATGAACCAGTCTACTCAGCACTGAACAAATGACCTCTCACAAGGCAAATTGGAACCAAGACATCTGGGCTGCAAAGATGACCAGGGGGCTGGAGCACTTGTCCTGGGAAGACAGGCTGAGTGAGAGAGTTGGGCTTGTTCAGCCTGGAGAAGGGTCCAGGGAGCCTTTAGAGCATCCATCCAGTCCATAAAGGAAGGCCACCAAAAAGTCGGAGAGGGACTGTTTACAAAGTGATGGGTCAAGGGGTAATGGCTTTAAATCAAAAGAAGGTAGATAAAAGAGGGTAGATTGGTATTAGGTATTAGGAGGAAATTCTTCCCTGTGAAGGCGGTGGGGCGCTGGCACAGGCTGCCCAGAGAAGCCGTGGCTGCTCCCTCCCTGGCAGTGTCCAAGGCCGAGTTGGATGGGGCTTTGGGCAACCTGGTGTGGTGGAGGGTGTCCCTGCCCATGGCAGGGGGTTGGGACTAATTGGGCTTTGAGGTCCCTTCCAACCCAAACCAGCCTGGGATTCAGTGATTCTACGAATTAAAAGACACATAGTAGTCTCACTTCTGTTTAACCACACTCTTAAGGCAGCCGCCATGTGCACTACATGGGGCTCGCTCAGGAATTGCTGCCCAGCTGGCAACAACTCACGATTTCTGGCCTTTTTTGCTTTTTTCACCTTCTGCATATTCGTAAGGCCAGAAGGTACGAGGGGCCCTAGGCAAAGATTAGTATGACGGCGAGTGATGAAATGGCCACAGAACCCAGGCGGCCACAAAGAGGAGCGATACCGGGCGGGAAATCTCGCCTATCAGCAGAGCGTTTCCTTCTGCAATCACACGCGGAATCCCTCTCCACCTACACATGGCTTCTGCTTTTCTCCTTTTCTCTAGACATGTACGTAATTTACCGGGGCTTAAAAAGGGCATAGGCCGAGGGCGGCCGGCACATG